>JAVMSB010000005.1:0-331187 GCA_031761475.1 Penicillium pancosmium | reverse complement strand
GTGGGTGGGAGGGTGTCGCGTGCACGTACTTGCTTGAAGCTTATCGATCAGACCCATTATGACGGTGGGTTTGTGTGTTTTGATTGAATAAGGATATATCTTATTCTCGCTCGTGAGTCGCTGAAATCGCCGGGGATTGCTGGGGATAGTGCGTTGTTCTCGTTGTTGCTCCTATATACGCAAGTCGGACGATCGTTCCCACATGCAGAGCAGGGAAGAGAGCTGTGGTGGCCGGCAACGGACGGAAGTTCAACACCACGTCACTAGACTAACCATGGATTAGTGACATTCCAGGCACAGGAGGGGGATTGAATCAATGGGTCGGGTCATTTCATACCAGTTCAATGCAGGAAAGGAGGGGGAGAGGGGGAGACACGAGGGAAGCGGGACTTTTTCTGCGGGTGCCACAAGGAGGTTGGGAGGTAAGGAGAGGTAGAGGTAGAGGATCGGGATTAAATTGGAACAATCTTCCCCGGGTTTTAGTTCAATGAAATTTAAGAGAAAAGAAAAGAGTGGAATGGGGTTAGACCCGAAAAAAGAACGTGAGATGCAGCAGAAAGAAGAAAAGAAGAGGAACTTGAAGATGGAAGGTCGAGAATCGCAGGAGAAAGGGGGAAGTGGGGAGGGACGGCTTGGCGTGGAGTATTCTCTACGAGTAACTGTCCATACAATATCCACGGATATGGTATGGAGTAGACTGACAGCTCGATGGAGTACGGATATTCGTCCAATCTACTGTATTCGCCACTGTTTCTATTTCAAGTTCCATGTTTGTATACTGTATTCATTCCCACGGCCCACTTCTTCCGTGCCTGAACGAGAGAGAGAGAGAGAGTACATCTCATCCTGTTTGTTTCTACTGTATGTTCTAGGCCCCCCCGCCAACGTTTCATCCTACTCCTCCTGCGCTAGCAGTTCCTGCGCTATATGTGCGTCAGCGTTGCCCTAGACAATTTCGGGCTTGGGGTTTTAATCAAGAGAGGGTCTGAGCGTACCGTTCCACAGCTCCGCATACACGCCATCAAGCTCGAGAAGCTCGCGGTGCGATCCGATCTCCACCACTTCTCCGTCCTTGAGCACCAGAATTTGGTCACTGTCATAGATTGTGCGGAGCCGGTGCGCTACAAACACACTCGTCCGACTCTTCTCGCGCAGAATGCTGTTGATGTTTTGTAGCAGAGCCTGCTCCGTATAGGTGTCCAGGGCCGAAGTCTAGATGTTCCCACCAATTACGGTGGCTGGTCAGCCACACTTCCACGAATTACGCATCCCCCTCGGTTCTGATCACACGAAACTTAC
The DNA here is from genome assembly GCA_031761475.1 of Penicillium pancosmium. Lineage (NCBI taxonomy): Eukaryota > Fungi > Ascomycota > Eurotiomycetes > Eurotiales > Aspergillaceae > Penicillium > Penicillium pancosmium. Next base: position 329,888 of record JAVMSB010000005.1, on the reverse strand, counting down.
CGCTTCATCGAAGAATAGTAGCTGGGGGTCCTTGAGCAACAATCGTGAGATCGCTAGTCGTTGTTTCTCGCCGCCTGAGATCATCATTCCCCGTTCACCCACCGCGGTCTGATACCCGTCGGGCAATCGCTCAATCAACTGGTGAATGCGCGCACGTTCAGCCGCCTGCCGAACCTCCGCGTCCGAAGCATCGATCCGTCCATATCGAATATTGTGCGCAATGGTATCATTAAATAACGGGGTGTCTTGGGGCACCACGCCAATCGCCTTCCGGAGGCTGTCCAGTGATACGTCGCGGATATCCTGTCCGTCAATAAGGATTCGCCCCGACTGAGTGTCGTAGAAGCGGAATAACAGTCGTAGGATCGTTGACTTGCCGCAGCCGCTAGGTCCAACAATCGCGAACTTTGCTCCGGCGGGAATCGTAAAACTGGCGTTTTTCAGGATCGGGCGATCTGGGTGGTAGCCGAAAGTAACGTTCTCAAAGCGGATCTCGCCGCCGCGCTTCAATGTCAGGGGCTTTGCGTCAGGCTTCTCCTGGATTGTCACATTGACCTTTTGTAGGTTGAACAGCGTCTCCATGTCCAGCAGAGACTGGCGCAGTTCACGGTAGACAGATCCTAGGAAGTTAAGGGGTACAGATAGCTGGAAGACGAGCTGGTTGACCATAACAAGGTCACCGACCGTCAGAGCACCAGTCGCGACTCCGTCAGCGGCAAGGTACATCATGCCGGCCAGTGCGCTAGAGAAGATCATGTTTTGACCTGAGTTGAGGAAGGCCAAGGAGGTAGTCACCTTGATAGATGCATCTTCGTAGTTTTTCAATGCTTTATCGTATCGAGCAACTTCGAACTTCTCATTATTGAAGTACTTGACAGCTTCGTAGTTGATGAGCGAGTCGACGGCAACGGTTGCCCCGCGATTGTCAGCTGCATTGGCCTGGCGGCGGAATTTGGTTCGCCAGGCAGTTGTGGTAATTGTGAAGGCCGTATATGCAAGCATAGTTGAGACCGTGATGGCCGCAAACTTAGCGCCATATTGGTACGTCTAGAAGAAGGCATGAGGAGATGATCGCTGGCTAGTAGTGAGATACAGAATGAAATGCCATACCAGAATACCACACACGAGCGATATTTCAAGCGCTGTGGGAACGACATGGAAGACCATGGAGGTGAGCAAGAAGCTGATACCCTTGGTTCCGCGATCAATCGCCCGAGTCAAACCACCAGTCTGACGCGAGAGGTGAAAGCCGAGGTCCAATCGTAATAAGTGGTCAAAGACATTTCCGGCAACCTTGCGAATGGCTTTTTGCGCAACGCTTGCAAAGACTGCGTTGCGAAGTTCTTGAAATAGAGTTGCACTAATTCGGGTTACGCCATCTAGAGAAGTCAGTTACAAGGAACACCTTTTTCCACTTGAAAGTAAGCCCATACAAGCAATGATCATGGAGCCTGCAACAGTATAGGCAGTTCCACCAATGGCAGCAAAGTCCACATTCATGGAATCAACGATACTCTTGAAGTAGAAAGGAACCTCGACGTTGAGGATCTAGATCGATCAGCATATATCATGGATATAAAAGAAATGTTAGCAATTAAACATACCTTAGCTCCTATGAGTAGTGATAATGCTGATCCCACACGAAGCTTCGTGCCCCAATCATCCTATATGGAGTCAATACTTTCATTTCCAACCAGGCACGTGCCATCAAAAGCCATACCTTCGGCCAGAGGTATTTGGCCATTTCGCGCAAAATCGCCCAGTCCGCCTTCCGTTGTTCTTTAGTGGCTTTTGTCGACTCGCTCAGCAAGTCTTTCTTGGTCACGGCCTTCACTGTGCCATCTGGCTTCTCGATCGCTTTCGCATCGATGAGTTGCGACGCCGGCGGGGCGGGGGTCGGGATGGGATTGTTCTTCGCTGCGGGCAGGTCCTTGCTATCGGGGCCCTTGTTGCGCAATTGACTGGTGCAGGTGAATGCGCGCAGTTGTGTCTTATTGAGTCTTGTCCATGGTGACGGTCCGGCGAAGCTCGGATGTGCGAACCGCGCCGCCGGGCGCCAACAGGGTGCCCGAGCTGCTTTGAGCAGCATTGGTATAATTTGGGGTGCTTGTTTGCCGCCGAGGGTGACTAGTATGGTCTGATTGTGCTCAAGGAAGCATAATGTAGTTCATGCAAGGCGAATGATGTGTACAGCTCCCTACTGATAGACCGCGGGGGAACCTGGAGAGCTGCCGGCTTCGGAGGAAACGATAAGGTTGGGGTGGTTACGTTTTGACCACAGGTGTCGGTAATATCCAAGGCAGTGAGAAGATAGGGAAAAGGAGTAAAAATGGGGATCCGACAGTTAAGAAAAGCAAAATCCCCGGTGGGAGCTTCAGTAGTTGCTGTCGCAATCGGCGGCGGACGTGGTGTACTTTGGGAGTACTACTCGTAATTAGCTTGGGGCTGCGGAGGACCTTCGGCGCCACGATTTCCCGACGCAATCGGCGCCTGCTTTGCGCATCAGCTCCAACTCTGACGTAAAGTCCATTTTCCTGCCATTACTCGCTCATTGTGTCTGGAACCATGCGTCCAGTCCTTCAGCGAGGTGTTCGGACTCTGTCTTGGACTCGAGTTGTCCCTCGTGCCTCCCGACACGCGAGATGCGTTCAGATTCGCGCGACTCCCTCCGTAGAGCCCACGGTCAACGGGGACCACTTGCCCCTCGCCAACACGCCTAGCTCGGCGGAATCTCGAGGTATGCTGTTACATCGTGACTTCCAGTACAACCTGTTTGATCATGCACTAATGAATCGAACTAGATGCCCGGTTTAATGTGATCGGTGCGCCCTATTCGCTCCTTTCGGTCGCCCTTTCGCCCTCGCAAAACCTATACACGCGCCGCGGAACTCTGGTCGGATTGAGTGGAAAGGCAGACAATGTACGCAATTAACGAATTGGGGAAAGTTTGCATATTGAATGGTTGTGGCGTGCTAACTACTCATCACAGGTGGTTTCAACGTTGAGCGTTCTAGAACCCTTCCGCAGGGCTGTTGTCGGCACTCCATTTCTGTATCAGAAGGTGTGTCGCATGATATTCACTCAATCCATAAGACGAACTGGCAATTAACGATATTTAGGTTTCCTCAGCGAGCCCAGTCACAGCCCTCATCTCCGTTCGGTCTCCAAATACCTCCTTCGCCGTGGTGAATCTTAATGGTTCGGTGGATTGGATGGTCGCCCAGCGGCGTGCATTGCTGGCATGGACGGGCCGGTCTTTGTCCATCAAACCAACAATAAACACTAGCCTGGTATGCTACGCCCATATGTCATGGATCTGGTATCGAATTGAGCTAATTCATGCAGAGCTTGTCTCACTGGGGTAGTTCCGAAATCACCGGCCGAGGATTGATGGCCCTTGTCGGAAATGGCCAGATATACTCCGTGGACTTGAAAGATGGCGAGCAGTATATCGCCCATCCTAGGTAATTTATTCGCCGTCGTGATGATTCCGTGTCAAAGCTAATATACTTCGCAGCAACGTCGTTGCCTATACCATGTCCTCGAACCCGCCTCGACCTTATCGTTTCAAGTCCACAACCCTGAACTTCCAAGTTCCAGGCCTGAAGACCCTGCCCAGACTTCTGCAGGGTAACAAATTTATTCGTGACATGTCCGACTCAAACACATGGAAGAACACCATGAGCTTCCTTCACAAGCTTCGAACATGGTCTCGAATGACCATCTGGGGAGACAGGGTGAGTTTCTTTCTGCCATACTTGTGACTGTCTCGCACTAACATTTATGCCCTCTGTCAGCTCTTCCTCCAATTTGACGGACCCGCGACTGTTCTCGTGCAATCCCGTGGACCCCGCGTGAATGATGTTCTGTCCGGCCGCGAAGTCAACGAAATCGCTGACTCCCCTCGGGGACTGACCCGCCCCCCTCAGCAGGTGGAATCTCAATCAAGACAGGAGGCGGAGGCAGCTGTAAACGGGGTCCCGGAGATCGCTCGGTCAGTCGAGGACCTGAACCAGGAGATTGCGGGAATCAGCCAAAGCATTGCCAAGATCCGCAAGGACGGTAAGGTCGAGGTCGAAGAGGTTGGCCACACCAAGGTCATCTAGAGGCTCTCTTCACAAGTTATTTCTTTGCATTGAAATTTTTTTCATGACCTAGAGGCGGTTTCTCTTTGACTGGTTTGCGACATCCTGTACAGTACTGTGAAAATCTTCGAATCTCGGCCATGTGTCGTTAGATCAATCATTATGTTTCCTTCGTTGAGATAATCGAGCTTCGGTGTGTCAATTCTTAGGATCGAGTGTTTAAGTTGTATCAATATACGTGGCTGTGAAGAGACGGCATCCATGAATTTCATACACGATTTCTTGGCCTGTCGCTACAATTCGCCGACAAAGTCGGCTTTTGCTGTATTGATATACTTCTTGAAATCTCTGTGTCTAGATACACCTACAGAGTCGACTTCTGCAATCCACTGAAAACTTCATCAATGAAGTTCAATGCTGTACCATACGCCTCCTTCGAACGGCTCGAGACCACCGATGTGGGATCAGTCGAGAACGCTTCCAAACCATGCGGTCCATCCTCAACGAGCAAGAGTTCCGACTTAACTCCCAGCCCTTTCAGCTGTTCATGTTGGTCAATACTTTCCTGGGGAGGAACAACCTCATCCGCAGTCCCATGCACAAAAATAGAAGGCGGATAAGAGTCGTCCACGAACGACTGCAAAAGACCCGACTTCAGATCCGAAGGAAACGCCGCAGCTCGCTGCTCATAGTCCACCTTGTCCAGAACTCCACCGAGGCCCTCTCGTCCGAAGATACCATCCAGCATCGTTCCGGAAATTTCCCAGTGCACTGTGAGTGCGAAACGTCGCGATAAAGGCCCTCCTGTGGACACGTCGTCGCTGACAACTGTCTTGTCTGCCAAAAGCTCTGGAACAGCGTTCAGGTCGACAAACTTCGCAATGGATGTCGGTGGACGGGCGCGTGTCCAGTGATCTAGAAGGACATTGCCACCGAGTCCGTAGACGGAGATCATTGCGGCAGGCTTAGGGTTGGCGTAGATGCATGCTGCGCGGGCTGAGTATGCGCCTGCTGAAAACCCGCTGACGGCGATACGGGTGGGGTCTAGGGTGATAGACCCTGGTAAAATGTTGTTGAAATGTGTGCTAGTAATGAATTGGAATAAATTCTTTGCGTCCTCAATTTGATCGAGAGCTGTGGTAGGGTGGCAGAGACGGTAATCTGCCGAGATGAAGATGTAGCCTTTCTCCTGGCAGTGGGCTTTTTTTCAGCGTTCGAAAATAGATTAGCTAGGTGGGATAATTCACTGTCTCTGGTGTTGTATTTATTCAATTGCTCACCAAATAGCCACTGAGGGAGACCTCGCCCGCGGCGTGAACCTGCCGTCATGCCGCCGCCATGGTAGTAGATCACCGCAGGTAAAGCCCCATTGGCACGAGGAAGGTAATAGTCAAGCTTGATCTCATGGTCACTGACTGTGGAGTAGACCAAAGTTTGGCCTCCTTCCGGCAATTGTCGGTTCATCGTGGGAATGATATTCGAGATTGAGGATTGAGGGGAATGTTGGATGTCGCTCGGTCTGCTGGAGGGGTTGACATAGCTGGATAAAGTCATTTCCGACCAATTCGTTATTAAGGCTTCCCCACAAAATGCTGGTGTATATTAAATACCAGTACTGCCAGTGTTTCTTGTTTTTCCAATGAGGGTTGACAGCTTCTTTCACTATGACTCGAATGGAAAAAGTATCCTTCCACGTGCATCAAGAACCACTACCTACTAATACTGATATGGTGAAGTACGGGAATGGGACTGAATGATAGAGCATATAATATTCAATAGTCTTACTCCGGAAGATAAACGAAACCCCAATTCGTCATCTCGATTGCAACCAGAAATAGCCACGAGGTAAAAAGCAACCTTAAGCACATCTGATCAGTTCCCCGGGGCGACCGTGGGGCGTTAAAAGGTTATCAGATCTCCCTTTTTTTCTAAAAAAAAATAAAAAAAATAAAAGGTGAGCTTTGAGCTATCCAATTGGATAAATGTATGCTCGAATAGTCTGACTATCTTTCTCTTTTCTCTCCGGCAAATCTTGATGATTTCACATGCTCAAAGGTTCACACCACACCACCATTAGAATGGACAGGGAAACCCTGCTCACTTATATCCTCTGCCTGATACAAGCAGTCCGGATTTAACATCGGAGATCATGACTTTCAAGGTACAGATCCGAGAGGTCAGCCCAAAATTGGGTGTTCCAGTTCGCCAACCCCTACTTTTTGGGGTTAGGCCCAATACGAAGATCGTGCTCGGCGTTAGCTTGACGCGAGGCCGAGGGTCCGCGATGATCTTGTACATCAAACTACTTTGACCCTGACTATTTGACCAGCATTTCCCCAGGTATCTACAGGTATTTGTTCATGACTCAAAACTCTGGCATTTTCCCGGCTTTTAATGTTTAGAGTTCCCGTCGATTTTTGTTGCCGTGGAACAATCCTAAAGTCTTTCTTCATCTCTCCTACTCTCGGGATTCGAGAACATCCCTGAATTTTGATTTGATTCTCCGTCCCCTGTTTTCATACCCCGCCTTCTCTTTTCACCTGCTTCTTCTTCTCAAATTCGATACACCGATCTGCCTTCCCCCGGGGTTTCTTACATTCAAACCCGCTTAGTATACACCCGCCATCAACACCACCACCACACTACTTGCTTGTCGCACAAGTTCCCAGTGATTACCGTCTTGTGACTTCAGGCCAAGCGATACAAAATATTTCAACCAGATCGAGGGCCGTGTCCGAGGTCAAGAGACGGTGGTGGGTATGGCCGCCTCAAATCGTGATCAGGACCTCCCATCCATCGCCAGTGCGACCACCAACGCCATATCTTCGGAACATTCCACCCCCGCCATGAGCATTCAGCTTGATGATGATTTAGAGAAGGGGACACGCCAGTCAGACCAGAAGAGGGGAACAGAACTCGTCGCCTCAGAATCTCCCGATACCATCCCCAAATCCTCGGAGAAAAATATCCAAGCTTCAGACTCACAAGGACCTCCACCTCCAGGCCCCCCGCCAGATGGAGGCTTTCAGGCATGGATGACCGTACTGGGAGCTTTCTGTGGTTTATTCGTCAGCTTTGGATGGATTAATTGTAAGTACCAGTGTATATCATCGGGATGTGGACAAGCAACAGCCCCACTCACATTTCCATAGGTATCGGTGTTTTCCAAACATACTATGAAAGAAATCAATTGAGTCATCTCACTCCTAGCGCGGTGGCCTGGATCCCATCTCTCGAAACTTTTGTCATGTTCTTTGCTGGTCCATTATTTGGTACCCTTTTTGACAATTACGGACCACGATGGATCTTGCTCGCGGGGACTTTCCTCCATGTCTTCGGTCTCATGATGGCCTCCCTCTCGACAGAGTACTATCAATTCATTCTCGCCCAAGGTATATGCAGCCCACTTGGTGCTAGCGCTGTCTTTAATGCATCAATCAACTCTGTCAGTGGCTGGTTCGCGAAGCGCCGAGCCTTCGCGCTCGGTGTCACGGCCTCGGGATCTAGTTTGGGAGGCGTGATCTTCCCAATCATGGTATCAAAGCTAATTCCACAAGTCGGTTTCGGCTGGGCAATGCGTATCTGCGCATTTCTAGTCCTCTTTATGTTGGTGATTGCCAATGTCACCCTTAAATCAAGATTGAAACCTCAGAAGAAAGGATTCGACGTGATGAACTTCATTCGCCCACTGCACGACATCAAATTCGTCTTGACTGTTGCTGCGGCTTTTTGCTTCTTCTGGGGCATGTTCTTGCCCTTTACATTTGTTATTACCTCTGGAGAACGGTATGGCATGTCGCAGAACATGTCTCAGTATCTCATTCCGATTCTGAACGCAGCTAGGTAAGGCAAATCCCCTATCTCCAAGTCTATAAATCTTCTTGCGTGGCCAATCTCTAATAACGATCAGTATTTTCGGCCGTACTCTTCCAGGTTATCTGGCAGACCGTGTAGGCCGGTACAACGTAATGATCATCTTCAGCTATCTCTCCGGAATCCTCGTGCTGGCCCTATGGCTTCCGGCTCGTGCCAATGCCCCCATAATAGTATTCAGCGCACTGTATGGCTTCGGCTCTGGGGCGTTCGTCTCTCTTGCACCCGCACTAATTGCTCAAATCTCCGACCTCCGCGAAGTTGGCATTCGCAATGGAACTTGCTTTTCGATCATTTCGATAGCCGCATTGACAGGCTCTCCGATTGGTGGAGCATTGGTCCCGGATATGCTGCATGGTTCATATGAAAAGCTGCAGATTTTCAGCGGTGTGGTTATGATAGCTGGTGCAACGCTGTTCATTGCTGCGCGGATCGTTGTTGGAGGTGTTAATTTGAAGAAAGTTTGATATGTGTCTTGTCAGTCGGGAAATAAAAAGGCCGATCCATTGAGAGTGCCTTAGTGGAAAAGGCGAATATCAGACAAAGCAAATACAACCTTTACTAAAGATTTTCACTTGAAATGCAGAAAGTCTTTCGGAACTTGTATTTAATTTCATTCTTCTAGTAGATAACTCCAAGCCTGCATGCAGCTGGCCATAACAAAACGCCCCAGCACCGTCGCTGAAGGAAGATGCATATATCAAAAAAAAAAAAAAAAAAAAAAAAAAAAGGTTCCCAGATGCCCGAGTTTAAAATGCCCAAGGCCGAAAGATGCAGACATAAATAGCAATCAGACCAACACCCCACTACGCATGCTCTCAACGGTACGAACACCCACCCCCTTCAATGTACTCAATTCCGCCAGGCTGCTCAGTTGGAACTGAGGCTGGTCGGAGACCATCTCCATATCATCGGTGCTCACCGATGGCTGGTCCATCTCGCAGAGACAGTCAACGATAGCTTCCGCCTTCTTCATACCGACTCCCTTCAACAGCTGGATCTGGCTCACATCGCGCGAGTTGATGATCGACAGTAGATGGATCGTCTTAGGCGAGACGGTGGGGTCAAAATCGTCGAGAGCATCGAGATCGAGATCGTTCTGATGAAGAGACTCCGTGTTGCGCTTCTTCTTAGGACGAGGCCCATCCATGAAGCTGCTTTCGTCATCCGAAATGACATCCGCAGTCTGATCCATATAGGACTCATCTTCTGCCTGACGCTTTCCAAGAGTGAGGGTAGGCTCCTTCTTTAGAGAGAGCATGCTTCCGAATCTACCCTTGGGAGGAGGGGATGCGGGTGTGACGGAAGGCCGAGTTGAAGGCTTCCCTTGCATACGCTCTTTCAGAGCAGCAATCTTGGAGACCAGCTTCTCGTTGTGAGGGAAATGAGGTAATGCGAGTTGATACATTTTGAGAGCGGAACTGTTCTCGCGACGGGCCTGGTGCTGCTTGGCCATGAGAAGATATGATAGCCCCTCTGCACGTGCATCTTCGGTTCCTTCGATGCGCTGTTCTAACTGGGCCAGACGGCGTTGGAGCTGGTCGTTCAGCTCCTGGACCTGATTCTGGCGCGACTGCTCGCTGGCAGCTCGGACCGCGAGCATCTCTTCAACTTTCTTCTCCACCATCTCCTCAATCTTAGCGGCAGAAAGGTCACCAAAGCTAGGCTCGGACGGGATGGGGGCCAGTGTCTGGCGCGGCGGCTTGATTGAGCGCATCGTGGGGCCATCGGCGTAGAAAGACGTTCTCTTGGCCGGCTCAGGCTTCCGGATCTGCGTGAGAGGTTTATGTTGTGGTCGGTCAGAGAACACACTGAAAGCCTTCAGCGGCTTTTCCTCGTCTTTCTTGGCCGAATCCTTTGCGACAGGAGCAGGCATGTTCACATTGACTGTTGCAGTAAGAGGACGCAACGGCTGACGAGAGGCTGCCAAAGAAGGTCGCATGGATGGCCGGGCAGGTCCTTTGAAGATCGGATCATTCTCAATCTCGCGCACTTCGATCTTCCTGGTACGATTGGCGACACTCAGGGAACTGATAGTGTCCAAATGGTACGATCGCACCGGAGCCAGGTTGAGAATCATCACGGTAAGGCCATTGTTCTGTCCGAGTGACAAGATTCGGGTCATCTTTGATTCACGGTACGGAATGCGGTGCTGCTTTTTGGTGATTGCCTCGACACACTGGGCAAGAACGAAAAGACTCTTGTTGATACTGGCCGATTCCACCATGCGCTCCTTATCATTCTCCGTCCGGCGATTGTCTTCCGAGCCTGCAAGATCAATGGCAGAGGCTTTGCTGACGATGGTCTTGTCCGAGGAGATGATAGCGATCTTGACGCCCAGGATTGCATGCGAACGAGAGGAGTGGGCGTTCAACTAGAAAGACATTGTTAATCATTGCAGTCGCGCTCTTGGATTTGAATGAAACATACCTTAGTGGCGGAGGTCGACCGGTTGTTGTTTGCTTGGTCGTAAAGTCCTTCGAACTCCTTCAGATTTGTGCAAGGCTTCTCGGTCAGCCCGCAAACCACTGTCTTGCCGCCGTTGTCCCGGAGTGGCAGGCCGGCCAGGGTGCGCTTCTCTGGTGGTTCAAACAAGTCGTACACCTTGTCATTGTAAATCTCGTAGTAGCTCAGCAACACCTTCACCGTTGTTTCGCCGTTGGTATCCTTTTCAATTTTCCGACTGCGCCTGTAGATACCGCTCAGGAGACGCGGGATCACACCTCTGTCTGCAAGGCTTTTACCGCCGCGCATGGTATGTGTTTTCCCGGTTCCAGTAACCCCGTAGGCGAAGAGAGTGACATCGAAACCATTGAAGAGGTGTTTGATGGTGGGCGCCACTGTGACAAACGATCAGTATCCTTCCCCTCGATTTTGATTGCCAGTCTCCAGGCGAAGGCGTATCAGGAGCCTACCTTCTGCGTCAAAAAGCTCTTGCTGCACCACGTCGGAGTCGTACACGGCATTGAAATTGAAGGTGTATTCCTCGCCCTCATTTTTGGGGTTGGGGATCCGCACGACGTTATCCCGGTCTCTCAGCGCGGCCAGCTTTCGGTCGCCATTTTCGGTCTCTCGCAGTTTGGCCTCGGTGGTGGTGGCAGATGTACCGGTGCGAACAATGACATCGAGTTCCCGCTCGGACTTGAGAAGAGGTCGCACACGCGCAACGACTCGGACGCTCATGATGGCTGCTCGAACATTCACGTTTCTTGGAACAGGGTATTGTGAAGGGAAAGAAGGCGTCGAAATGCGAGAACGCGATGCGAACAAATAAGAAAAGACAAGAGAAACCCAAACAAGTCCTCCAACAAGAAAAAGAACTACCTACCTATGGGGTGAAAGTCGAGGGGTCGTGCAGTGGAGTGGAGGTGTTTGGTGCAGTTCGCAGCGTTTGTGGATGGGCCACGGGCGAGTCGGAGAGGTTGGCACGACAACCGTTGGTATCCTCCAAACGCTTGTCATTTTAGTTGTGCCATGTAGTATTTGGAGGCTACTAGTTCGATGTGGAATTTGAATTATGTCTTTTATTTTATTTTATACTATAAATTCAAAGGTTCCAGTTTTGCATATATTGAGTTCCAGTGGCCGAGGTACTAATTATTAATATAGTACTACTACTACTCTAGTTATATCTCGGCTGTTGATATATTTCTCGATCTAGCTGGAGTACACGGAGTACCACCGCGACAGTACTTGAATACTGTATACCTACTAGTACTAGTAGTACTGAACATGCAATCACACTAGATGACTGCAATAAAAATTAAATTCAAATAAATCCTAAATATTTAACATCTAATTTCTACATGACTATAGTACAACTAATACACCTGTAGGCAGCCCTCTCACATGCAGCCCCGTGATTGGCCGATGAGCCACAGCTTTAGTGTGAGGTTGTGGCCACCTTCCATCACCGCCTCTCTGTGTGCTAACCCCCCCTCGTGGTGTTCTCGAGGTACGCAACTCCCACTCATTACTAGAAGTGATTTCATTTGGATCTCCTGCTCATCGCGGATTTCTTCTTCCCGCTTCTACCTTCCCCTGGCCATTGCTTACGCTGATTGTGGGGTTCTAGCGAAGCTGTCAACCCGCGCCTGTACCCCCCCCAAAACCCCCATTATCAACTCTCACCACCCGCCGTATTCTTCCCCCCAAGGAACTCCATTCCGGTGACCTTCGACCGCAATACATCTCCATGTCCGCTCCACAAGGGGACTACCCTCCCCAGGAAGGGTATGCCCAGCCGGCTTATGGCTCTCCGGATCCCGCACAGTCACCCGTTCCCCCGCAAGGAGCACCCCCAGCCCAGGCCGGCAAGAAGAAGAGAGCGTACGCTGGTGAGGCATTCGAGTTTGGATCTGGTGCCAATGCTGCGCTCGGGGGACAGCCCACCGCGGGCGGTGCTTATGGCGCATACCCTCAACAAGCGCAGCCTGTCGCATATCAGCAACCAGCACCAGCATATGGAGGAGCTGACCCCAGCCAGATGCAGCAGGCCCCGCCAGCACCAGCATATGGCCACCAGGCTTCTGGTAGCATTTCGGGGATGACCCAGCAATTCGGCGCAATGGGAATGTCGGAGCCGCACCATGTTCTTCCTCCTCAACAGCAACCGCCCGCCGCTGCGGCTCAGCGTCCAGTTCAACTGAACACCCTCTACCCGACAGATCTCATTTCGCAGCCATTCAATGTCGCCGAGCTGGACTACCCCCCTCCTCCTATCCTCTTGCCCCCGGGTGTATGTTGATGACCTTTGACCCACCTCGCATCAATGAATAAGATACTAATGGCCCTCCCAACAGACCAGTGTTTTCCCCTCCCCCGAAGCCAATTGCCCGCCTAAATACATGCGCTCTACCCTGAATGCGGTCCCAACCACCAATTCTTTGCTCAAGAAATCAAAGCTCCCCTTCGCTTTAGTAATTCAGCCATACGCTTCGTTGCACGATGCCGAGGACCCTATCCCTGTGATAAGCGACCAAGTCATTTCCCGATGCCGCCGTTGTCGGTCTTATATCAACCCTTTCGTTACATTCCTCGACCATGGCCACCGCTGGCGTTGTAACATGTGCAATTTGACCAATGATGTACCCCAGGCGTTCGATTGGGATTCGACTCTGCAAAAGCCGGCTGATCGGTCATTGCGCTCGGACCTGAACCACAGCATGGTGGAATTTATTGCCCCCCAGGAGTACATGGTGCGCCCGCCGCAGCCTCTCGTTTACACTTTCTTGATCGATGTGAGCTATGCATCCGTCACTAGCGGTCTCTTGGCTACTACTGCCCGTACCATCAAGGAAAGCCTTGACCGCATCCCTAATGCGGACCGACGGACTAGATTGGGCTTTATTGCGGTGGACTCCAGCTTGCACTTCTTCAGTATTCCCCGCGATAACTCTGGAAGCTCTGAGCCTAGGATGCTCGTGATTAGCGACCTCGACGAGCCTTTCCTGCCTACTCCCAATGACCTCCTGGTGACCTTGAGTGAAAGTCGGGAGAACATTGAGATCTTCCTTGACAAATTGCAGGATATGTACCAGGATACCCAGAACAGTGGCTGCGCCATGGGGTCGGCTCTCCAGGCTGGCTATAAGTTGATTTCTCCCGTCGGTGGAAAGATGACCGTCCTCAGTGCGACACTACCCAACCTTGGAACGGGTGCTTTGACTATGCGTGAGGATAAGAAGGTTTTGGGCACAAGCAAGGAATCGAGCCTTTTGCAAACCGCCAGCGCTTTCTACAAGAGCTTCGCCGTGGAGTGCTCCAAGGCTCAGGTGTCTGTCGACATGTTCCTCTTCTCATCCCAGTATCAAGACGTGGCATCTCTCAGTTGTTTGCCAAGGTACACTGGAGGTCAAACTTACTTCGAACCTGGGTGGTCAGCGACTCGCCCGGAGGATGCCATGAAGTTCGCACGCCAGTTTTCTGACTACCTTTCCTCTGAAATCGGTCTGGAGGCTGTTCTCCGTGTTCGTGCTACCACAGGTCTGCGGATGAACACTTTCTACGGAAATTTCTTCAACCGTAGCTCTGATCTGTGCGCCTTCCCTGCTTTCCCTCGCGACCAAGCATACGTTGTCGAGGTGGCGATCGACGAGACCGTGACCAAGCCTGTCGTCTGTCTGCAGGCTGCTGTCCTCCACACTACTTGTAACGGCGAGCGTAGGATCAGAGTCCTTACTCTTGCTTTGCCAAGCACTAACAACCTTGCCGACATCTATGCTTCTGCTGACCAGCAGGCCGTGGCCACCTTCTTCAGCCACAAGGCCGTTGAGCGTGTCCTGAGCAGCGGTCTCGAGCCAGCTCGCGAGGCCTTGCAAGCGAAGATGATCGAGCTCTTGACAACTTATCGCAAGGAGCTTGCTGGCGGCAGCGTCAGCGGTGGTGGTCTCCAATTCCCGGCTAACCTGCGTGGCTTGCCTGTCCTGTTTCTGGCGTTGATCAAAAACGTAGGTTTTTCTCTTTCTCTTCCTATCCCCGGCCCTCTGACCCGCCTCCCTTGGATGCTAATTCCTTTCTAGCTTGGACTTCGCAAGTCCGCCCAAATCCCCACAGATATGCGGTCCGCCTCTTTGTGCCTTCTGTCTACGCTACCCCTCCCATTGCTCATCCAATACATCTACCCCAAGCTTTACTCGCTGCATGATATGCCTGACAACGCCGGTTTTTCGGACCCCCAAACTGGCGAGATTGTGTTGCCGCCGGCCACAAACCTGTCCTCTGGTCGTCTGGTTTCGTACGGTCTCTACTTGATTGACGACGGACAAACTCAGTTCCTGTGGGTTGGTCACCAGGCAGTCCCGCAGCTGATCGAGGATGTCTTTGGCGTGCCGGACAAGAGCCAACTGCGGGTGGGCAAATCTACGCTGCCCGAGGTGGAGAATGAGTACAACCAACGGGTGCGGGCCGTGATTGAGAAGAGCCGTGACCACAAATCCAAGGGTGCCGGGTCCATCATCGTCCCCCATCTGTATGTGGTGCGTGAGGATGGTGAGCCAGGACTGCGTCTCTGGGCCCAAACGATGTTGGTGGAGGACCGCGCCGACCAGAGTGTCAGCCTGGAGCAGTGGATGACGACACTGCGGGAGAAGGTATGAGCTGTTTTTTCATTCTCGATTTCTTTTCCTGGAGATGAAGTGAGTCTGTATCTGACACCATGCAGGTCGTGCAGTGATTCTGGTCACGTCCATGGGGTGTATTTCGATTGAACTCGATCTAGCTATCTCCCTTGTACCAAATAGAGCTTGGACCTCGGGGGGTGAAGGGGGCAGATGACAGATATTTGGAATGTGAATGGAGTAGAGGGGAAAGTATAACATTTACGAATAGCTTGTTCCCGAAAATGATATTATTTCTTTTCTTTTGCTGTATGATTTGACATGGTCTAATATTACATAGTAGTAGTAGACCCAGCAGGATGGGCCCAAGAACCACAGGGCAGAGAGGGAAAGCCAATAGCCCAAAGATAGCACGCCAATAGCGCGCCCGTATTGAGTGGTGAAACCAGGATGGTCGGCGGGTGCCAATCAGGGCTTCCTCAGGTTCACGACGGAGTGTGTAGTGGAGCCGGCGAGTCACTGTGATAGTGACCAGCTCCGACAGTAGCGTCGTGTTTCGAGCATTTGGCGCTGGTGGCTTCAGCGATGTCGATCTAACCTACTCACATACTGATGTACCAGTATGTATCTACTGGAGTTACTGTAGTCTGTCACTATACATAGTATACTCGTACTATACTATACTATACTATACTATACTGCTCCTCCTACCACGGCACCTGGTGGAGCCGAACCTTGTAAACAACCACACCTCCCCCCAGACTCCCAAACTCCCCAAACTCCCAAACTTCCAGTCTTCCAGCCCCAACCTGAAACCCCAAGTCACAAATCACTGGTCTGACCCTACTGCCCGATCGCCAATCTTTACGACACAGTAGCGCTCCACCGACTCTCCCTGCCCCTGATCGCAACCAAACAGCTTCCTGCCCCACCATCCTGCGGTGGCTGAGTCCCATTTGCTCTTCTCCCCACCTTCTCGCCAGCCGTGAACCTCATCCTGAACCTGGAACCTCTTGGATTCTTGGATACATCTTTCACTGAACATCTCCCATCTCTCTCTTTCATCCTTTGATCCAGTCTCTCGTGAGTTCACCCACCATCTGCCATCCGCTTCCCGCCTCGGCTCTGTTGACCTTGTCTAACCCGCCCAGACTTCCCGAAACCCCTCCATCTCCGCCGTTCCCCTCCTATCCGATACTGGCGCAGAGCTCGGTCTCTCCTTTCTTCATTTCGTCCGAACCCGTACCCCTGACTCGCATCGCTCAATTATTTCTCAACTTTCGAGCCTGGCGCCCGAATTCATCGACCATTGTCAACAGTCTGCGACTGCCAAAGAATTAAAACTGCACCCATTCACCCCCGCGCAAACAAAAAGGTAAGCTCTGCTCCAGGCCTCCCTCATGACGGAAATCCCGCGCCATTTGAATTCCATCTAGTGGCGCTGGAGCTGTCTCTGGAACACTTTCGCTCGGAAGCTCCATGTCTCCAGATAAATGGCTCCAGATCGACCCATCAGGCCCATCTCTAGGACCACTGTAATGCGCTGCAGCATCTTTCATGACACCAGATGGATCGACTCAAGGCCACTCGTCTCTCGCGCATTCTTTTTTTGGTTAGCAACACTAGTTCAAAATGCTAATCATCGCAAACAGCATCTCAGAGTCGGCGTTATGGGTCAACAGAACCCCCCAGCGGGAGGATCGCGAAAGATTTCCTTCAACGTGTCCGACCAGTATGAAATTCAGGATGTGATCGGTGAGGGTGCTTACGGCGTGGTCTGGTAAGTAGTCGACCTTCTTCTCTGGTCGATGGAGATTCCCGCAAGCTCATATTATCTTAGCTCCGCCATCCACAAGCCGTCTGGCCAGAAGGTCGCCATCAAGAAGATTACCCCTTTCGACCACTCCATGTTTTGTCTGCGCACACTCCGTGAGATGAAGTTGCTGCGCTATTTCAACCACGAAAACATTATCTCCATCCTGGATATTCAACGACCCCGCAATTACGAGGGCTTCAACGAAGTGTATTTGATTCAGGTTCGCATGTGCAATGGCAGAGTAGCCATGAAGGCTATTTGATGGAGATGTCACTAACCCGATCTTAGGAACTCATGGAGACTGATATGCACCGAGTCATTCGCACACAAGATTTGTCGGACGACCACTGTCAATACTTTATTTACCAAACCCTGCGGGCGCTCAAAGCCATGCACTCAGCCAACGTTCTCCACCGTGATCTGAAGCCATCCAACCTTCTGCTCAACGCCAATTGCGATCTGAAAGTCTGCGACTTCGGTCTGGCGCGATCCGCCGCGTCCACCGACGACAACTCCGGATTCATGACGGAATACGTTGCCACTCGTTGGTACCGTGCCCCGGAGATTATGTTGACATTCAAGGAGTACACCAAGGCCATTGATGTATGGAGTGTTGGCTGTATCTTGGCCGAGATGCTGAGCGGCAAGCCTCTGTTCCCCGGAAAGGACTGTACGGAAGCATATAAGCCCCCCCTCAGGTCACTTACATTCTAGCTAACGAATGATTTAGACCACCACCAGCTGACCCTGATTCTGGATGTCCTCGGTACCCCCACGATGGAAGATTACTACGGCATCAAGTCCCGAAGAGCACGCGAGTACATTCGCTCCCTCCCCTTTAAGAAGAAGATTCCCTTCCGGGCCCTCTTCCCCAAGAGCAATGACCTGGCCTTGGATCTGCTTGAGAAGCTGCTGGCCTTCAACCCGGCCAAGCGTATCTCCGTCGAGGACGCCCTGCGCCACCCATATCTGGAACCGTACCACGACCCTGAGGATGAGCCGACGGCGCCGCCCATTCCGGAGGGATTCTTCGATTTCGACAAGAACAAGGATGCTCTGAGCAAGGAGCAATTGAAAGGTATGGCATCGCGCGTTTACCCAGCAGAATCCTTCCCTGACTAACGACTTACGCTTCAGTGCTTATTTATGAGGAAATCATGCGGTAAACAAAGCAAGCATCAATATGGGAGTGATTTTCAAGCATGCAATCCAATCAAATCCAATACAATCCAATTCAGTCAGCGATCGCCATAGTTAGATAGGCCTGGATAGCAATTCACGAGCGATCAGCAATGTTCATCAGATACAACGTAGTATTCGCTCGGATCTATATATACATACAGTCTATAATAGATATCATGAAAGTAGCAGTAACTAATATTTAGTACAAAGTCGAAGGGATCACAACCCGAGAGTACTATAGAGTTTAGTATTAATTATCCAATCCAGCCATAAACCTCCGAATTCCCTCCGCAACACCCTCGGGATTTGGCTTCTCCGCACAAACATCCGGCTCAAAGCCAAACTTATTCCTTAAATGGTCTCGCGTCGTAGGCCCAATAGTCGCAACAAAGACCTTTCTCTTCGACCCATCTTCTGCCGCAGTCGCAGTCGCAGCCGTAGCAAACGGTCCAAGTTGTAGTACCCTCAACATTGCCTCGCACCCCGAGGGCGAAAATACCACAACCCACATACTTTCTTCCCCATTATACCCTTGCACATGTGTCTTGAAATCCGTTTCGAATGAATCCATTTCACCAGTCTCATAGACGACGATTTCATGGACATCAATGCGCTTTGAATCCGGAAGCGTAGGATCCATGAGTGTCTTTGGAATAATATCTCGACGCTGTTCACCAACTAGGAAGAGCAACCCCGGTTTTGGCGCAGGATGCAATGAAGTGGAGGAATTCGCAGAAGTGCCCGTTTCCTGGAGATCATTATAGTGGTCCAGCATCATATACGCCAGATTCTCGCCCGTGCCGGTATCTGCGCCGTGAATCGTGCTGGTGGGGAGATACTTGTCGCGGAGAGTGGTGAGCGTTCGGGCTGTTGCGGGACCGACGGTATAGAGGGGGATTGAAGGGGTAGATGGGACTGTTTATAATTGAAGAGATCTGGTAAGCTTCTTTTCTTGCTGCGATTTGAAGAGCTAATTCTTTCTCCGTGTGTGAAACGTACGTTCGTGTTCTTCAATCATATGCGCGAATCCCTCCACCGCGCGCTGGCTAGTGAATATCATGCCACCATAACGCTTTGAGGGGACCATTGCGTCCTCATTGGTATTTATTTGTGTGGGTTTGGCATTCTTTGCCTCTAGGTTGAATGCGCCGGACGCGAAGAGTTCGCGGACATGGGCGAGGTTGGAGGTGTGGAATCGGTGTTCGAGGACGGGCACGAATGTTGGAGTGTAATTGTTTGCGGAGAAGTAATCGTCATAACCGTCGTTTGGAGAAGATCTGGTCTTCAAGAGGAGGATTGGGGGTGCCATTGTGATGTGTAATGAGGTTGAGGTGGGAGGTTCAAATGGTTGGAAATGTCCCACTGCGGGATTGCGGGGCGGAGCTCCATTGGAAACTTGAAGTTACTATGTAGTATGTCGAATGCCCGAGTCCGAGTCCTCGCTGCCATGGAGAGTTGGCTTACTCGCAATGGCAATGATAGGTAGCTAATAATTATTACAAGGGAAGCTCAATTTGGGTAAAAAGAAACACAAGGAAATTGACTTCTAGGATGGCTTATGTACATATTGAAACAAACTACTGGTCGTCCAGCACGTGGAGATACTTCTTCTCTTCCCGGCGCTCCTTCTCGGTCATAGGAGGCAGGTCGTAGTATGCGGACTTACGATAACCTTTCTGTAGGGTTGTTAGTTTTCCACGCAATGCCGTTGTGCTCTGAAGTTGAGGAGGCACTTACCAGGTACTCGAAAATCATGTCGGTGACCTCGGGAGTCTTTTCAATGCCCAGATCCTTGAAGGTCTTGGCCGTAGGGTCAATGACCTGGTCGTGGAACTCGCGCTCAATCTCATCGGCGGACACGGTGGGCCACCAGAGAGCCTTGTTAAGGTAGTAGGCGGCGGGCTTGGCGATGAACTTGGGGATGTTGAGGGGGGTACGGTCCTTAACGATCTCCCGCTCAACAAGCTCGGAAAGTTCGGCCATAGAGTAGTTGGTAGGGCCGTAGAGCTCGAAAGTCTGGCCAACGGTGCTCTCGTCGTGCAGCATCAGCTCAAGGGCGTGTCCAACCTGGGGGGCCTGGTGGGGGTGGGTTAGTAAAATCCACTTTGAAGTCACATTTGAGAACTTACGTGGACGGGCCAGAAGCGCTCCTGCATGCTGTTGGCAGTGAAGACGTGAGTGAAGCGAGCGAGCTTGTGAAGGAGGTTGTCCTCGAATCCGAACATCGGGGCGGGGCGAACAATGGTCGTCTCGGGGTAGATGTTGCGGACAACTTCCTCACCCCAGCCCTAGAAGATGGTAAGTGACCGCGCAAGAAACGCAAGACGAATCAACCAACCTTGGTGGCCCAGTACTCAGAGGGCGAGTCGCGGCTGGCGTTGTAGGATGAAACGTGGATGAATCGATCCACATCGTATTTGGCGACAGCCTCGGCGATGCGCTCCGCACCATCAACGTGAACGTCAGTGTAGGAGAAGTTCCTGATCTGCTGTCAATATATTGCCACCACCTGACAGATTTCGCATTGACACTCACTTTGTGGGGTGTTGGCGACCGACAAGGTTGTAGACAACGTCGGAGTGACGAACACTCTCTTCGATGGACTGGGTGTTACGCAGGTCGTATTCCTATATGCAATCAGAACGGGTCACGCTTTTCGGTATAAATTTGGCAGGCGAATCGCATACAAGGAAGGTAACACGTCCGAGATCACCGGTGACCTTCAAGTGACGCTTGGCCATCTCCTCTCGGTAAGGAATCACAACATTGCATCCCTGGGAAGCTGCGGGATGTTAGCTGACCATCCGTTGGACCCTAAATTTTGGCGCTTCTGGACGTACCAAGGCGGTTGACGATGTAGCGACCGAGCATGCCAGTGGCACCGAAGACAGTTGCAGTGTGACCTGGAATTGAATGAGCATTGTGGACGAAAGGTAGGATCGGAGCGCAAGGGTTAGGTACCTCCAAGGGAAGAGCTGTAGAGAGCAAGGCATTAGCAAACAATCGTTTCTATATCGGAAGAGAAGCGCCATTGAGTACTTACCGGCCACCCTGGACCTTCAGGATAGGTCGACCGGTGCGGGAGATGGCAACGTCCTGGATGTTGCGGCGCTGGAACTGAACCTGCACGCGCGGGATGGGGGCAAAAGCCCGCGACCCGAGGGCCGACTGAATGGTCCGAGACTTCTGCATGGTCTCTGACCGGGGGTATCTCGCAAGACCTGCGTATTTATTGAGGGGAGAGTAGTGAGGGGAGGGCAGCGAGGTTTCGTGAGTGAGGATGTCGGGAAGATGCACGGGACCACGCGCTAGCCGCATTGGGAACCCACACTGGCACGGAGAAGCTGGAGAAGCTGCCTTGGGGAGTTATTGGAATTCTAACAAGTTCAATTACTTATGGTGTTCAATTGATGATTCCAATGAGATTTCTAGCCAGCAGATACAATGGCGTGGCACGGTACACAAGTACTGCCCTTTGACACCCTCGAAGAGTCTGACAATGTGCAGGTTATGATTGGCTGCGCACCGAACCAGCGTCATCTAGGGTATCATGTATTTAACTTGATAACTCGTAGAATGCTACCATGGAAGTCTCGATTTGAGATAAAATGCCCTTTTTGACAGTCTAGACAGCTTTCTATTTTTAATCTTCAATTTTCAATTCATATTCAATTTTGAGGGAGAAAGCTGCACGTCCCAGCTTGCGAAGTATGGTTTGCTCACCCCGGAATCTCACCTTGGGTTTTGCCAAGCTGACTTGAGAATAATTGACTGGTATTTGAGAGAGCCTAAAGCGTTCCAATGTGTTGCTTCCATGAATTGGAATTTTATTCTATCGACTACTAGTATACCTCATAATTAGCGACTGGCAGAAATCAGCAATCAACTTAATGGAAGAAGACATCAAAAAATACGCCGATATATTATTGAGACATGGATTCCTAGTAAGGGGAATTGCATGGCAATATTCAATAAAAGATGACAATTTTGATTCTAGACACTCATAAGCCAAACTGCAATCGTAGGATCGAGGCCATAGTACTCCAAAGGTGTCCGGGTTCTGCGCCTGTGTATTTACACGCCCCAGCGGAATCTACGCACACGGCCTCCAAAAGCAAGACAGCCAGAAAACCATACTCAATGAAGGAAATTTGGGGTAAATTTTAAGATATCGATTCAATCTACTGGGTAAAATCGAGATTGACAAAAAAAAACAAAATACAAACGACGGCTATGTCGTAGCGTGGATATCCAAAGATTGAGAAGAGGAGTATTGTGGGCAAACCACGGCCATCTCTGGTAAAAGGCAAGAAATGGGTTCTGTACTAGCTTGTCCCACTCCTCGGGTATGCTTCCCAATTGTGTTATATAACCCTGCTCTTGTCTTCCTTGTTTCCCAAAGAGCACCTCCGGCACCTCCCGTTCAATTCCCGCCAACCGCACTTTTCTGTTTTTCTTTTACCGGGAATTATTCCCCCCGCATATGACTTCAACTCGAACATCAAGTTGCCCAGCTACCCCAACTCGTCCTGCAACACTTCTTCAATTGCTCCGACCTTAACTTCCACCTCCACCTACAAAAAAAGGAATCAACCGTCCCACCACTACCATGTCTTCCGCTGCCTGCATCTTTTGCAAGATTATCAAGGGTATGTTATAGCTGTATTTGCTGCACCACATCTCCCCCTCAACCCCTCCTCCCGACCGATTCCGTCCGTCGCCGAGAATATCGCTGACACTACCCGCCCAGGTGATATCCCTTCCTTCAAGCTCTTCGAGAGTGACAAGGTCTTTGCCTTCCTCGATATTCAGCCCCTCAGCCGTGGCCACGCTGTACGTCTCTTTTGTGTACCCTTCCCCGCACGGGCGCATGTACCTCAATTCGATGTTCAATTCGATGCTGCGCTTCTTTGCACGTCGTCCTGTTTTATCGCGACCTTCTTACATCGATTTTGCCTCGTCTTCAGAATATTGTGGCAAACAATAGTTGGGTGGAAAGCAAAGGCTAACCGCGTGATGAACAGCTCGTTATCCCCAAGTTCCACGGCGAGAAGCTGACTGATATCCCCGACGAGGATCTGCTTGAGATTCTGGTGAGTGACCAATTGTCCGCTCAATTTATTATAGATGGAACGGGATTATGATGAAATCGTCAAAGGAGGGTAGTTGATGCGGTTGGAAACTCTGGGGGTCAGCGACTTGACCTGGGTCGCCAACCCCCAAGGTCCCTAGCTGCACGACCGGGGCTGCTGTGCGGAGATGCTGGCACTGCAAGATCATATGGCTAACTTGATGTTTCTTATAGCCCGTTGCAAAGAAGATTGCCAAGGCTAGTGGTGCCACCGACTTCAACATCTTGCAGAACAATGGCCGTATTGCTCACCAGGTCGTTGACCACGTAAGTAGAATGTTCGTCGACACTGATCAATCATTATGCTAACAATCTTGGATCAGGTTCACTTCCACATGGTATGTAACTTCGAAATACATGGTCGATCGCATTCGATCAGTTTCCCGATCTGTCCTGGCTTCCCATTTCGGAAGATATTTACTGACACGTAACAGATCCCCAAACCCAACGAGAAGGAAGGCATGAGCATCGGCTGGCCCACTCAGGCCACGGACATGGACAAGTTGAAGGCCCTTCACGAGGAGCTCAAGGCTAAGATGTAAAAAAAACCCAATAGGTTGCCATTCATTTAGCCCCAAAGATATAGGAGGAGCATACTAGTAGGCAAAAGCTACTCTTTTCAAAGCAGACAACATTAACCCAACAAGATCCATTCAATTAGCTCTGTTAATTCTATGATCCTCCACAATGCTTTGTATTTGATCTATACAGTCTCACATAGAACCAGAACCCGTACAGGTATATACTACAAATCCATGCAATCTGCACACATCTCAAGGCAGATAAAGACTAGCACATGCTCACCGAAAACCGAGCATTGCCGAAATCAAACGGCTGAAATATTTGCTTATGCAGTTGCCTCACTGACAGGGGTTTGTTCTTCAGCCTCGGTCTTCTTCTTCTCCGCACCGGGATAGAAATCGATCTTGCCGTTCCCTTGAACAATGTTAAGTCTGTCATAAAGCGAGCGAGTTCGAATATATGGGTCGAGCTCCCAATACTGTTTGCGAAGATGCTCAATCTGACCATCACGCTTTTCTTTAGCGGCAGAAGCAGCCTCGCTCTCCTGCTTGAAGCTAGCTTGGATCCACTCAATTGTGGACTTTTGAATGTCCTTGGCAAGTTCCTGACGCTCGGAGACCAGCTTATCGCGAGTCTCCGTATCTTCCATCTTGCTGTTTTCGCCTGCCTCGGGCTCGACATATTTGTATTCCCAGTCCTCTCCGCCCTCTAGCTCTTTCATAATTTGGCTGGGCGGGATGAAGGCTTCTAGGTCTTCGCGGTTCTTGGTGAAGTGGATCTTTGCAGCCACGACGGGGTCGAGCCAGCCCTTGATGATGCTCCAGATACTGGAGAAAACCCAGGGAGCCTTGTGAATGAGTACGGATCCCAGGGACTCGGGGTAATTGGCTTCAAAGCACTTGATCATGAATTTCACAGGGGTATAGTCCTGGAGGAATAGGTTAGCAATCGCGGTGTTCGTCACATCGGCAAAGGAGGATGCTCACCATATTGGCCATTCCAAAGTCGGTCATATCAAAAATAATGGTCTAAGTATCGTCAGCTATGTTTCTCAACGAGACTTGCAGTATGACTTACAGCAGTTTCAACAGGGGGCGCCAGCAGTAGACGGGCAGTTTCAATGGTATAGACGGTAAAGCGTTCCAAAGTATCAACCTCTTGATCCGAAGCATGGTGCAGGCGAACACGAACAACACAAATAGGACGACCAAATTTGTCTACACCGTGCAAGAAACTCTTACCCTTGCGCATCTGGAACAAGAACTCTTCGCCCTTCTTCTTCTCCGCCGCGTCCGAGCTTTGCGACAGCTTCACAGCTGTGGCTTCTCCATTGGCCATAATATCATCATCCACGTGGACATCCTGTAAGCGCCAGCGCATGGTGGAAATCATCATGACCAATGCCTTCTTAACATCCCACTTGCGCGCGCGCAGGAACCGGAGTAGCAATCCATCCGGGTGATCCTGCTTGACCATATTCCAGAAAGCTGTACGGATCTCCTCGGGTGACATGTCGACTAGGGCCTGCTGAAATTCCTTGGATTGACCATACTTGTCATCGCTGGTGTCGGAGACGTTCATCGAGGCAAGGCTAGCGGTGATTCCGCTCGCGGAGGAGACACTCTTCGAATCGTCGTCGCCATCGTCGTTGCTGCGACTCCAGAGTCCCCATCGACGTTTCGAGGGCTTTTCTTTCTTAGACGCGCTGGCTGCAGCAACGTCCGCGCTCTCCTTGTCCTTGGCCTCGGTTTCAAGGGCCTGGATGTCGACGCCGAAGACCTTCAACGTCATGACCCAGAGCTCTTGCAGTTTAGCCTCCTGCTCCGGGGTCAGGGTC
This sequence comes from Penicillium pancosmium, assembly GCA_031761475.1. Classification (NCBI taxonomy): domain Eukaryota; kingdom Fungi; phylum Ascomycota; class Eurotiomycetes; order Eurotiales; family Aspergillaceae; genus Penicillium; species Penicillium pancosmium. Next base: position 304,384 of record JAVMSB010000005.1, on the reverse strand, counting down.
CCGACGGTGCCTGGAGCTGGTTCGATAGGCATGGCTTTGAGGGTATCGATGACACCGAGGAAGGGTTCTTGCGGCGGGGACCGGGTATGTGCGGATGGTGATAAGTCGTTGGACGTGAAGTAATTATGGGCCCAGGCGCCTCCACCAACAGCAAGCAGGGAGATTGAGATCCAAAGGGACGAAGCGGTTCTCTGTTCGTGCTGCGCGGGGTAGGAGGGAACGAGATGGGATTGGGGAAGATGGCCGTATGAGCGAACGATCTGTGCGCGTCCGGGAGAGGCGAGGAATTTGGCCGAGGGTTGGATGCGCCGGCGCAGGATGGAGCTGGCGCGCATGTGGCGGGAACCGGGAAGGCTTGCAGAAAAAAAAAGGAAAACCTGAAACCCAATCTGAAGCCTGGAGGTGAGTGTGGGTGGAAATGGAAAAGACGAGTGAGACAAGCAGGGCTATGCGATGACGAAGGAGCGTTGCGGGTGGATTCGCCTAGAGACGTACATCACTACAATAACACAACTACGAGTAACACTACTAGTACTAGTATTGTACATCTAAGATTGCTGATGGAAAACAATGCAATTGAGAAGAATGGATAATAAGACATAGAATTTGTCAGTTCTAGATCTAACAGTACGCTATTCGAGTATAAACTCTCCCCCACCTCTTTAACTGCCACTACCGTTAGACCGGTGAAGTCATCCCATCCCGCAGTGGCTCCTTTTTTCGCGATGAGGCGGGGGGAAGATCTTCATCCACTTTGCAACCAACTCGAACCGAATCGCCCCTAAAAACCCACTCATATTGCGCTCTTCCTCGCTGGCCCAATTACTGCCCAGTTCACCTCAATACACCCTGTGTCAAAATCCCCTTCAGCCCCCCACTCTACCGCCTTCTGGAGCCTCGGAATTTCCTCGCAAACACTCCGTCGCGACCCTCACCCACAACATAAACAATGGACAGCGCACCTGTACCGTCGTCCTCGCGACCACGGCCCTCCTCGCGCCCTACAACACCGCTACGTCCTAGCTCACGCTCGTCGCTACGAGAAGCTCACGGATATGGCCATAGCATCAGTGTCTCGGGATACAACCAACCTGCCATTAATGCCCTGGAGCCTCAATTTGCGGAGCTCGCCGACTCCATGGCAGACCTGGAGGCCAATTTCATGCATCTACAGCTGATGCACGAGAGTTTGACTCGGTTCAGTGAGAGCTTTGCCAGCTTCCTGTACGGATTGAATATGAACGCCTTCTGCGTGGATTTCCCCGAGGTACGGCCAGAGAAACACGATTATTGAAGATGCCACCCGCGACCTTTGGTGGATAAAATGCTGATGGGAAGAAATTTAGGCTCCGATTTCCGATTCATTCAAGAGAGCTAAGCAGGCGGAGGCACAAAAAGGTAATGAGGGTGTTGGATGGGGATCGAATCTTCGAGGACCGATCGCTAATTTCAGACGCAGAAGCAGAAGAATCCGAAGCTGCCCGACCAGCCGATGACGGCGAGATGACTTTCTTGTGAGTAATGACTGGTCACTAAATTAGCTGCCGGTTAGATATGTCCATTAACGAGCCGATTATCAGAACCACGGACACATCTTTTGTCGAGCACCCACCTAGCACCATCTCTTCTAAACCAACATCGAAATACTCAACGAGAGGCACAGCGCGAGGCACAACGCGAGGGACCACCAGGGGCGCGGCTCGTGGCACAACGCGCGGCTCTACGACAGGTCGATATGCAACACGAGGGTCATCTACGCGCGGTCGAGAGAGTGCGCTGCCGCGGGGACGAGGCATGCGATGAAGGGGAACGGGTTCATATTGAGGTGATCGGGATGGTGAGGGGTATCGTAAATTGGTTACAATAGAGTTGTTTTGGCCAATCAGTTGTAAATTGCGAACGCGATCATGTTGGTAGAGTTGTTGTGGAATACTGCACGAGCTGGACTCGGAGGCCGGAGCCGCATGGGCATGGGCAAGGGCATGTTGCGACGAGATGAATTCAATGAATATATACTAGTCACAAAGTCAAATAAAATAAAATAAAATAAACCATAGTGATGACCGAGTACTCTTAGTATCTGGTATGTAGTGTATAATAAATATACAACTTCTACTACTACTCCTCCTAATATCGGTGGCAACTCCGGTCTCCCGGCGGTAAATCGGGCGAAAAAAAGGCCCGCCAACCTCTCCGCCCCCCGAGCATCGAAGTCGAGCAGTGGCCCATCCCGATCAAAGGTCCGCAACTTCGCATAACGCCATTGGTCCTATCTCTGTTCATTCTGTATTTGGGTATGGTGAAAGTGTCGCCCTGAGAAGGCTGCGGCAACCCTTGCGAGAGAGCCATATAGCTCCTTTGTCTTGCACATTCTTGGACATTCATAGACGACCTCCACCTTTCCCACCGGTGGGCGCTCCCCTATATTCCGATCTCCGATCTATGTGATCTCTCCTCCCCGCGTTCGGTTATTGACTCCTACTTGATAGCCTGAGTGCAATGCTGGCTTTCCCCGGGGCAAGTCCGTGAGGCTCATCTGCTTTTTCATCTCGTTGCTCCCCGCGGCCACCATCTGCCGAGTTGCGCGCGTGGGTCATATTGGGCGTCGGTCTATCCGCGTAATCCATCCATCTTCTTTTCTTGCATAGAGGTCTGGGACCTTGTATCGGCGTGTCTTCTCTGCATTGTATCAGACTCGGTTGATCCCCAAGACCCTTGGGTGCTTGCTATCCCTTTTTTCTTCTTTTTGACGTGCATCCAATCACTGGTACGGGATTCATCATGGCAGCGGCAAACCTTGACTCTATCCAGATTCTTTCTGAGGCGGCCTATGGCTGTGGTACGTACCAGCTCTACCCGGCTAACCTGATTACTCCCCGGATGGCCGGGCTATCAGTCCATTCAGCTGATCTCATCAGAACACCTCGCGGCTGTCCTCCGGGACCAACAGACTGCTGGCCAGTTCAAAAGCGGTTTCCGAAAACACCATGACTCCCTGGCTCCATTTACAAAACCGGAGGCAGTGGCAGTTCAAGCTTCAGGTCTCCGGACCGTGGCAACCTTGAAACCAAAGTACCACTGTTTGACATGCTCAGAGACGTGTTTGAACTCCGAGCGGAAAGCACACACAAAAAAGACCGGACATGTGTTTTGTATGTGCCCACCCGCTGCAGGCACTGCCTATTTAGTATATATGCTAATTAATCTAGACATGGAATCCCGTAATCGCTTCATATTCTGCGAGACATGCGTGGATTTCGTCTACGACCATGGCCTGGAAAAGCTCTGTGGCCCTGTTATCAAGCCTGAAAACGCGGGTTAGTAAAGCTGCACTTTGTTTGGAGACTTATCAAATCCCTAGCTGCAAATACTGACATGATTAAGATGAAAAAGGCAAGTGGGTGGAGGACTCTGCATCAGAGCTCTACGTCAAGAATAATGCCTATAAAAATCCATGTTCCCGCCGTGGTGCTCGGGGCGTGTGGAATATGGGACAGACGTGCTACCAATCAGTCATTCTCCAGGCTTTACTCCATGATCCAACCTTGAACGCCTACTTCCTAGCGGGTGGTCATGACGTACATACTTGCAAAAGGAGCTTCTGTATGGCCTGTGCCGCTGCCGAGGTGTTTATGGATTTCAACAGCGGTGAAAAAACCGATGCAGTTTCAGCTGCAACCCTCCTCTACCATGGATGGGATGCGTCAAGGGTATGTGTAGATTTTCGTTTACTACTTACTGCATGCGGCTAACTTGTCGTACAGGAAATGGCAGGCTACCGACAACAGGATGCCCACGAATACTTTCAGTTTCTGGTCAATTCTCTTCACTCTTGTACGCCAGGCCACTCAGAGAGCTATGGCACCAAGTGCGAATGCTTCTTCCACCAAACATTCTATGGCGAACTTCGCAGCAGCGTCATGTGCCACAAATGCGGCAAAACAACACACACCTATGACCCAATGGCAGATCTGAGTCTCGACGTGCAACTTCAAAACAAGAAGCGTAAGCTGGGCCGATCGACTGCTTCCTCCACCGCAACCTTGACTGGCTGCCTTGACAGTTATACGGCTATCGAGGACCTTCACGCAGATGCCGCATATCATTGTGAAAAATGCGGAAATACTCCCCAGCGCGCGTCCAAGCGACTCCAGATTCGCAAACTGCCTGTAATACTTTGCATGCAACTAAAGGTTTGTAAATCAGATATCTTCACTCTCCCATCTACCATTTTTCACTGTACTAATATGCCAACCAGCGCTATGAGCATACCTCGTCCTCTTCCGAGAAAATGGATGGACATATCGACTTCCCTATCACCCTCAACATGCTCCCTTATACCGTCAAAAAAGACAAAGAGCGCGTCGACACCTCGAAGTACATTTACGACCTCTCTACAGTCATCGTTCATCAAGGAACGATGGATACTGGCCATTACTATGCCTATACCCGCTTGGGAGCTGACAAGGTATGTACTCAAACCACCTTATCAATCACGTAAGTGCTATGCTGACCGTGTTGTAGTGGGCTCTGATGGACGACAACAAAGTCACGGTTGCTAGTGTCGCAGATGTTCTGCGACAGAATGCATACCTGCTGTTCTATAGCATTCGATCTATAGACACGGCGAATAATAACTCCAAATAGAGACAGGGCACTGCCCCTGTAAGATTGAATTAGAGATTGACAGGTGTTTTATTGTTAATGTATATAGCGAGGAAAACGCTACGAACAACTGATTTTACAAGACTTGGACCAAATGCTGTAGATATGGAAGGGCCTGGACGAAGGACCTTGGGACCATGATAATCCCCGAGGCCCTAATCGTAATGGCCACCCTACTACCCTGGGCAGCTTCCCCAGTGAGGATAGGCTTAGATAGCTCCGTACCTGAATCCAAATAAGGTTGACCACAAGGCCAATTGTTGTATGACAAACGATCAATCGAGAAGGCTTCTCAATCCAACAGAAAACATCACATTCAAATCTACGACCATTCCAAGGGTGGAGAGAAAGCATCCTTCTCTGACGCTATCTCACTCGTGACAGCTACGAAGAAACTGGTATGGATCCGGACGAATATGCCAGACCCGGAGCATTTCCGAGAGCCGAAACATCTCCCGAATTCGTACACGTGCAGAGCATTAAGGAACCAGAAAATCCGTCATTGATATTGGATAAAGGAGAAAAAAGGATGTAGGTTCAATCCATCCTCGTTCAAAAACTCTTCACTCAACAACCCCATTCCCCGTCTCGTCCATCAGATTTCACACCCGAGACACCAAGCAACAAAAAATAGTAAAGAGAAAGATTTTTTGGGAGCCGTCATGCGAAAAAACGGAGCGCGGGCGCAGTCGTTTCCCCGGCGCTTCGAAACATTTCTCCCACCCCGCACCTCAGTCGAGTGCCAGGGTACGTTGAACGGATTGTGGAACGCGAATGGATCGAGAGGGCGTTAAAGGTGGACATTGGTTTCGTATTTTGTTTAACGGTACTGTAGAGGTCGAGGTTAGATTCTGCTGTTGATAGTGTGGCCGACAAGTTCCTCATGAAGGAAGGGTATTTTCCAATTCCATATTTCGGTCGAGGTCGGCGAGTGAGGGTGTAGACGAAACGAACCTTGTTGAAACCGATGTCGGCGGACTTCTCACGGAAGCACTGACGGCAGATGTTCATCTGTAGGACGGAGCCGGATTAGCCAAATGGGTTCCCAAGCACATAACCCGCACGGACTGCGCGCCCGATATCTCAAAGAGAGGTTTAACATACACCGTACTTGCGGATCAGACCGGCGCGGTGAGCGCAGACACGGCTGAAGTTCGATCCAAATTAGCAAGTCGTCCAAGACCAAAATGACTCCTCCGGTATTTCAAGATCATTGTGCATAGTCCACCACCCGTATTCAAGGATATTTCGGATTCTTATGATATCTTGTCGAGCGAGAGAGGGTCGGAAGAGGGATTTATTTCAGGGGGGTACACACCAAGAACGGGCACCCTTGCCGTACCTGTGTAGAGAAGTCCAGTCAGTCATTTGTTCGACGTGTGCAATTCGGCAGTTCGCAATTCGTGCAGCGCTCGTGGTTCGACTTACTTGCGGGGCCGGCTGAACCAAACGGACTCGTGAGTCATCTTGAGATGTCGTAGGGGGTGAGTTGACCGGGGGGTTGTTGACGTGAACGAGGGGCGTTGGCGGCGGTTGAAGAGGGCGAAGTCGAAGTCGAAGGTTAGGGTTGAAAATCGTTGTGTGCTGTGCCCCAATTGGTGATCACGCACGGACCAACTCCTCGCTTGAGCTAAACTAGTCCATTTTAGGAGATATTGGTGCCTGAGGCGGGTACAGAGGGCTGGGGTCACGTTTGATTAGTCATTAGATCTATGGAAATTAAGATTCGTAGAACACTCAATTCACTAAGTTTAAGTGGTCATTGGAGGGTATGAATTATAAACTTGAGGGAAATGGTAATACATGGAATAGGAGGAAAAACTCATTGCAGTTGCAATGGCAATTGGCCACAGTTGCCCATTTTGAATAACCTATCTGTACATGGCTTCGGGCTCTGGCTCCGGCTTCCTGTTGTACAATGTTTCTTTAATCTTTCTATTTTAGTTTCCTACGGATGCAAAGAGTTTAGGAAGTGCAGATAATGCAATTTTTTAAGCTCACCCTTAAGTCTTAAGTTATTCACTTGCCATGTGCAATAGCAGACAATCTCTTGTTCATGATTTAATTACTGAAAATAGTGGTTGCATTCTAAAAGCTTGCATATTACACATTTGAGAAAGACCAAAAGGCCCATCGTGCATTCGGCGGGGTTCTCCTTGTAGCTAGTCTTGGGGAACTCGAGACTGCCACACACTCGAGACTGCCACACACTCGAGCCAGACGCCTCTGCCGAGACTGTAAGCACAGGGCCGATAGTATTTCTAACCAAAATTATCAGTTTGGTGAGCAGAACGAGTATCCGAGAACAAACCTAGAAGGACCTAGAGTGTGCGTGTTGTTCCGTCTTCGGTTCCGCCGTTGTACGATAGTTCAATCATACTCTCTGTGCTCTTTCGATTTGGCCTGCATGCATGGAACTTCTAATCTTGAGGGATCTGAAAGATATCATCGACTAAATCAATTATCTTATTTTTGCCTTGAGCTCCTTGGGAGATTTGAATTGCCGCATCGAAAACCAGGAGAAATTCCCGAGTTTCTTGCGAGGATCAATTCCGCCTCGACAACAGGACAGACCTAGAAGAGAGGGTGAAATGGGCGATGACAACCCATTGACACCAGTATAACCAAATCCAAGATATCCCTAAACCAAGCTTGCCTCCGCCTCCCCAAATCTAGTCAACATGATTACTAGAAGTGGGTGGGCAGGTGACGACCGCTAAGTGCCTATCCAGCAACAGTGCAAAGCATATGATTTTGCACAATTTATGCACACTATTCTCTGCGTGAATATGAGAGACTCACTCCAAATCCCATTTGGAGAAGAGCCATGTAGATCGCACGGGAGACACCCCGGCGAATGAATGCACCGCCTATTGAGTTAGTAGGTGGTGCCTGGGGACGGATAGCGCCGTGCCGGGGATCCGACCATTTCTACAGGGTTGTCTTGCTCGAATTGGCAATATGCATCGATCGGGGGATGTAGATGTAGATGGCTCATTGCAGTGTGGTATAATGGGGACTTTACAGAGTACCGTAGTGCAGGATTCGCTGATTACTGGTAGGTTCTGGATATGTATTTGAGTTTTGGATTTAAGGATGGTCAAACTAAAAGCCTCTGAAATTTACTACATGGCAAGACCACAGCATTTACAGTCAATATTGTGCATTCTGTAGTGCGCGCATAAATCACATGTATGTGTTGGGCACCACGAGTGCAACAGAGCACAAACATCCAAATAAAGGCGCTGGCAAAGCACCGACGCTTTAGCCATTGCCACACCGTACGATCGTGTAGCACCCAGCGGTCCCCATAGTCCGGGGTAGACGGAAACACAAGCATAAGAAGGGGGCGGTCTTTGACTCGTCTAGTACTTAGAAGTGGGGGGATGGACAAGTCACGCAAAAGTGTATCATATGACCAGTTTCGATGAGATCAGAAAAAGTTGCCGGATTTTGTATTCCGTTTAAGAGAATGGATAGAATAGGCCAAAAAATGGTATTAAGAAAAAAGACATGCCAAAAAGGCCGGGCCGTGCGTGTACGGTGCGTGTGCAGAGTTGCAGTACCGGAAGGCCGCGGATGTCCCGCGGATGCCGATTCAATCGTGCCCAATCAATACGGCGCGAAGATCGTCAGGTCGACGGAGACGTGTCCGGTTCGGTCCCGCTTGTGCGGATCTTGGCTCGTTCAATTGCCTGAATTTGTATAGGGGTTTTTCGTCTGGCCTTGTGACAGTCTCGGGCACTTTTAGCAATGATGATCATGACTCTCAGATGCGGAGGTGGATCTTATAGAAGGTACTACTACGAGTATGTATATTGGCATATCCGAGTCCGACATGGGGACCGGGTACCTCCATCTATATGGTTAAATCCAGCATTGGACGCACCACGCAACGATTCTTGGGTGAAACAACTTCGTATATACCATCTCCGCTTTCAGAGATTTCTTGGCGCCAGAGGATGAATCAGTGGGTCTCCAGGCGGTGATAACTAGACTATAGTCTTGGGGCATTCGAATATCTTCTGCCGTCCAGGAACCAGGCACGCCCGGGCCAAGCCATTCAGTGCTAGATGACCGCCTTGTTGGGTCATCCCATTTCGAGCGAGACCCGCTCCTCGACAAGGGTGAGTCCGGATAACTCGGTTGACGAGGTTGCCGGTTTCTTCCTGGCGATTAAGAGACTATACGCTGCGGAGTCTTGGCGACATACACTCACGTATTGCAATCGTCGTACTTCTTCGTCGTTGGGGTCTTGGTTGAATGGGCTACACCTGAGCGTCTCTTCGATCTCAATTGCTTTGGCGACGAGAGTGGAGCCCTGACTGACCATGTAAAAGCCCTGTATAGAAGGACATGGTTTCAAAAGAGAAAGCGCCTTGTGTCGAAGATCAGATTTTCCGCATCTGAGCGCTGTTATGAGAAAGGCATTCCGACCCCAACCAAAGATCTAGCAATCAGCAAGCAAAGGGCATAATGGATCATGATAAGTGTGGACATGACATCCAGTTCTGGATTTGGGACTAGCTGTGCCTGGTCACGCCGCATGCCATTTTCCTGTTTCCCTTGCTGGAGCTTTTCTTCCAGATTCTGCCTTCGAGATTGAAAAGTCTCATCTAGCGATGAATCTCTGAACTGTTTTTGATGTTGCGCAACGTCGCTTTCATAAAACAAACATAGAGCCACCTGGTGGACGAGAATATGTCGTGTCGTATCCGACGTCCAATGTCGTGCTGATTGGTCGGGCGTTGGTAGTTATAGTTCGGATGGTACTCCTAATGTTATGTATGCAACTGATCCCAGTAGCTTGTGTGGCGGCGTTTCATACAATGAGCTTGCGGTTATTGCCGCGTCCAAGACTGCGGGCTCAGTTCGGCAGTGACTCCTTTCCAAAAACCCACATCGAGTACCCCCGCAGTCGAGGGGCCAGAAGGATAGAAGTAGAACTCAAAGCTGCGTCTTTCACTGGAGCTGTGAGAGGGAGAGAAGGGGATGATTGGATACCTGCACCACGGTGGGACAAATCTGTTCGATGTGAGGGGTTCAAGTACCTAGTCACATCGTCGGCCTGTGCTTAAACACCATAGACAGGATGGTCTCTGTTAATCGCATTCGACACGATGAATCCTCTGCCACTTAGTATCTTGCTCGAACTATAAAAGTATCGGCGGACAGACATACTTGCAGGTTTGACACCAGATTTTGCCCTTGGGACCATTCCTTCGCGCGAGGACTTTAGGTCCCCCTGGTGGAGGCATCTGAGCCTAAATATTGAGTGTGGTGTTTTTGCTCCTCAAAAACTATAGCTCTTGGCCACATTGGGCTGTCTGCACAGGATTGGGATTGACATGGATGGATGTGGGCAGAGCGGATCCCAATTAGGCTATCGTTAGCAAATCTTACTCAGCAGGAGTGCCCAAGAACTGCTGGACTTGGGGTGATTTCCATGATTATTCAGTTCTGCAAATATTTTTGATCACTATCCATACGTGATTTGGTTATATTTGTGACCGCTTGTCAGTCATACTGCATGGCCTGTCACAAAAGGAGGTGGGGATCACCGGTTTGCAGGTTCAAGCTCAACCCATCAGTATATTTCTAATCATTCTAAACCTAAAACGGTACCCGATGTTGCTTACGGACTAGATATATTTTTATTCATCATTTACAAATCTCACGTATGATTATCCAAGTTGCGTAATTTCTACTTCGATTGTTTAGTTCCACCAACTTGAAGGCGACCATCGGAACACATGCTGGTGAGTATACTTCGATTCGGGGGCAATGTTCATCGAACGCCCCTGGCGGCTATACGGAGTGCGGATATAAGATGACCGGCACTGGGGCTCCTTACCAACCTATGGCAGTTCATTAGTCTAGGACGTCGGGTCACAGTGTGGTCTTTGCACGACTCTTGAAAGGTCATGATGCTCGGGCTTCCTGGGCCGAGCGCCTTTACTCGGGGCCAGGCGGAGCTAGGGCTATTAGCTCGGGGATAACATCATCCTGCATCTGCTGGCTAGAATGATTCACGCCTTGTCACAATTAGGTGTGGATCCGGTCGTGAACGTAAGTACATACTTCAACGAGGTGGCTGGGGGCCAGATCAAGGTCTTACTCCACATGGCCGGACCACGAGTCGTCTCAGTCATGCCATGAAATGATGATGGCGCTCGAGATATAGATGAAAGCAGCAAGAGAGCCTAGAGTAAGAATTTGCGTGGAGGTCTGATACACAGATCAGGATTCAGCGGCAGGCCGACCGAGGGAGGATCAGACCCCGCCAACGAACAACTCAAAATAGTGCGGCTCGGAAGCTCGCAATCAGCGAGGCCGAGAGGGATACGAAAGGAAGAGTACGATGCCGGGGGTCCGAAGCTGACCGAGTGGATCTGTGCGTATACGATTGTGGGCACTTTAGTGGCACTGTCCTCGGACTCTCCCGTAGTGTATGAAAAATATTAGGTTATGGTATGTTGATGATACTCGTGTGGACCCTCGCAAGCAAGAAATGAGTCTTTTGGGCTATGTGGTCAATCCAGATGGTATTGGAACCCCCCATTCAGGGTATGAGCTAATTAGGGTGGTGTCCACTATGATGACCAACCGCTACAGGGCTGAATCATGGAGCCCAGCAAAAGCAAAAGCAAAAGCAAAAGCAAAAGCAAAAGCAAAAGCAAAAGCAAAAGCAAAAGCAAAAGCAAAAGAACGGCCGAATGCAAATGCAAAGGCAAATGTAAATGCATATGTGCTAGGGGTCAGGCAGCATCTTTTGACCTCCTGGCGGTGTATCCATGTCCAATGAGGCAAAGATCGACTACATCATGAGGAACGCGCCTGTAGCATTACTACAGGAAAATCCTGGTAAGTACAAAGAATGTCGCTGAGACTATACCGCCAAAGCCCGCCAATGCAGATGCAGATGCAGATGCGGAACAAGGGACCTTGGTTCTTGGCAAGCCCAATTTCTGGGTAACTGAGGTCACTTGCCTCAACCCCGAGTTCGACCTGGATTTCGGCCTCCCGGCTCTTCCGAGAGAAATTGGAGAGAAAGTAAAATTCCCTGATTGGATAGTTCCTTTAAACTGTAAGAACCATTGCCAAGGCTGGATGGAGCCTTTCGATTTTTCCGTTTTCAGTATTGATACAAAGTGAGCTTTGGACGTGGTGCAAGACAAAGAAGCTCTAATGGGTAGGTCAATTTGGTGTACATTTATCAGTATAGGAGGGGGAGAACACGAGCACACACCGACCCAATGGAATATTATCCATCCCTACCACAAGCACCAGGTGTAAATGCTCTAGATGATGCACGGAGCTCTGAGCTAATTACTGAAACGGCAATTCGGGCCAGTCTCTCTGCGTGAATCATTCTAGCCAGAAAAAAAAAATTAAAAAAAATTGAGAACGGCTCCCCGGAAGCGCGGCTTGTTGCCACGCACTTCCTTTCTATCCCCGCCCTCGGAGTATTGGAAATCAGCGATCCTTTTCACTGAGGTCAAAAAATCCCCCAAAAAAGGACATTAATTATTATTGCACCTTTCTTTACCTTCAAGGAAATCGGCACCTTATTCCAGAATTATTAATTCTCTGTTCCACTGATATCCTCTTATAGGGGCCGACCTCCCCCGCTGCCTATACTTCCCTTTCAGCCCTATTACTATTACCCGATCTCTCCCCTATTCTCCCCCAGCCCGCTCTAGACTCTTCTGGTAGTCTCTCAAAATCACTCGATTGATGAGTCATTTAGTTCAGACCGGTTTCTGGCAAAGCAAATGAAACTGGGAGAACCACGAAAATAGGGAAGCTTGCATTCACTGAGGAGTCTGGAAGCATCGTTACGTCACGATTCGACAGAGCTTCAATCTCACGCCTGGTTGAAGCTCTACCTTCCTCACTCTTTCTCTTTTTCTTCCTTCGTACATGGTCCACGCTCCTCACAATAGTTATACCTCAGTTTTACGACCGACTTCACGCCCATGCGGCAAATTGCTACTCGCGCCGCCCTCGCGGCAGTTTTCCTCGCGGTCTCGGTGCTCGCGCATGATGATGAATCGACGAATACGAATATGAATATGGACATGAGCATGAACATGAAGACACCGGCCTCGACGGAACCTGCACACCCAAATAGTGAAGGACCGATGAGCTACTTCGCCTACGATAAACACCGAGGCGCCATTCTGGCGCATATCAGTTTGATGGTCGCGGCCTGGTGCTTCTTGCTTCCTATATGTAAGCATCAACACGGACAGATCGGAATCTGGCGGAGAGAAATGAAAACTAACTGGCGGCTTTAGCGGTCATGCTTAGCATTGCGCACTCACGATTTGCGTTACCGTCGCAATTCGTGTTTATGCTGTGCAACGCCTTTGGCTTGCTTCTCGGCATTATTTATAATGAGCAGACACCCGACCTATACGAGAATAATGCACACCACAAGATCGGATGGATTATTACCTGGGTGGTCAGCACTCAACTCATCTTGAGCTTGATCTTTGTCTATGCCGGCCGCGGCGAGTCGAAGATTGAGTCTAGATCTTTTGAGCGTGCTACTTTCCTCCCCGTCGCAACTGATGACCATGAGCATGGCCGCGTTTTCCCTACTGCTCCAATGCACGGATATAGATGGTCTCGGGATAGTGGCCAGGGCACTGAACCTAACTCGCCAAGCCACAGCCCTGCGTCTCTATCTCTGGAGCCTCCGGAATACGACGGATTCGAGAAACCCGAGGACGATATTCCGAGCGAGACTACTGGACCGCGCCGCTGGATCAAGAGCACTTTTGTGGATCGTTTCCTGTCGAGACTCGTGCCTGGGATGGTTTCCAACCGCGTTTTGTGCGTTTTCTACATGGTATATAAGGTGATCGATCGGATAATTCTTCCGTTCGGCTTCATTGCTATGGCCACAGGTGCGGTCACGTATGGCGGTATAATGCGCAAGACGGATATTTTCAATGGCCTGGCGCATTTTATCAAGGGCGGGATCTTTTTCTGGTATGGTGTGCTTACCCTCGGCCGCTATATCGGCTGTTGGGCGGATCTAGGCTGGGCTTGGAACAAGAAGCCCTCCGCTTCCATTGTCGGCAACTGGAAGTCCAAGGTCCCGTCGGCAGAATGGACGGAGTCTTTTGTCATCTTTTTCTATGGCATCACCAACGTCTTCCTGGAACACCTTTCCAATGCGGGCAAGGGGTGGTCGACAACGGATTTGGAACATGTCTCCATTACAGTCCTCTTCTTCGGCGGTGGCTTGGCCGGCATGCTCTTTGAATCTTCGTGTATCCGTGATGCCCTTAACAGCACAATTCTCCGCTATCCAGGACACGGTACTCGCGATGAAGGCTGGCAGCTTCCAAGATCACAGACTGTTTCTCTAAATCCCATGCCGGCTTTGGTCATCCTACTCCTTGGTATGATGATGGGTTCGCACCACCAAATGAGCATGACCTCGACAATGATACACAAGCAATGGGGTAACATGCTGGTTGGTTTTGCACTAGCTCGCTGCATGACCTATTTCCTACTGTACATTCGTCAACCCACTTCATACCTACCCGCTCGTCCGCCGACTGAGATCGTCGCTGCATTCTGCCTCATGTCTGGAGGTCTTATCTTTATGATGAGCGTAAGTACACACTGAGTCTCAAGATGGGAACCCTGGCGAAATGATATACTAACTCGAACCAGACCCGCAACATCATCGAGGCCATGGAATATTACGAAGTCGATGCGATGTTCACCTTCACCGTCGGCCTGGGTTTCACGGCCTTCATCATGGCTCTGGAGATTCTGGCCATTGCACTCAAGGCATGGGCCCTGAAGCGCGAGCAGCCTCCACAGCTGGCCTACGGCTTCCCATAAATCATTTCCCATATTATGTTTCTGTTTGACAACGATACCCCTTACAATTATGTGACTTTTCTTTCCTCCTGCGGTCAATTGCATTTATTCTTATTTATTTCTGTTCCGTCGGTGCAATGTTGATTATCACATTGTTACCAAGGACGCTCAATCTCCGCTCTGCAAATCTGGGGTTTTTAAAATATGTGATGTTAAGATGAGTAACGGATTAATGCGGTGGTAGTATTCTTTATTTTTACGCGTGGGTGATCATCCAGGATTTAGAAACAGAATGTCTGATCGTCTACATTTTTATACAGTATGTAACTACTATTTACTCTATTTAACCTTAAAAACGGCGCCACTATAATAACTTAATAAGCCTTTAGCCGGCTCGGGGATAAGAGGATTAACGCCGGGGCTTTCCCGTGCCGAGTACCGAGTCGGCAGTTGAGCTTTCTTGTGCTTCCCTGAGGTCATCACAACATTGATTATAGAAATTGTTCAATAGCTAGAAAATTATAGACAGAATAGGTCAATTTGTACCTGACCCCGCGGTACAGATATCATCGTAGGTGACAGGTCCATCGAGTACAGCTGCAGAAGCGTTGAGAAACAGTACATTAATAATCGAACACAGGCAGTTTTGTGACCACGAGGGGTAACGGCAGAGTGGGTCAGTGATGGATGCACAGTCTCGCGGCACATCTGGCAGTTGATTGGGCCAGTTGTGAAGAGTTGGGGGCTTGGAGGATTGGAGTAGGAACGGGTCCCGATGATGGAAGGAGGGGCTATGATTTAATCAGAGCTCCCCTCGGATACTTTTCTGCAATCCAACCCTCCACTCTCTCAATTTCTCTCTCAATTTCTCCCTCCAACCTCTATCCCTCCTCGTTCCCCTATTTCCCCTATTTCCTCCCTTTCTTTGAACACAATGGCCTCCAACCCCCCCGCTGCCTGCTGCGCCTCTGGCTTCAAGCACGAGGGTACCCCTCTCGGCGAGGTCAAGAACGTCGACGGAGGTAAGTGACAGCTAGAGATTACATCGGAAAATTCCCCAGCTAATATATCAATTCACCCCAGTCAACACTTACATCACCTCCCCCAAGGACAAGAGTGCCGATAAGGCTGTCCTCTTCCTTACCGATATCTTCGGAATCTTCCCCAACGCTCAGCTTCTCGCCGACGAGTTCGCCAACAATGGCTTCCTGACTGTTATCCCCGATCTGTTCGATGGTGACCAGATCTCTGTTAAGGACATGGAATCTGGCAAGGCCGACCTCCCCGCTTGGCTCCCCAAGCACCAACCTGGCAACGTCGACCCCATCATCGAGAAGACCATCAAGTACATGCGTGAGACTCTTAACGTGAAGAGGATCGCCGCCGTCGGCTACTGCTTCGGTGGCAAGTACGTCACTCGTTACCTCAAGCCCGGCCAGATCGACGTTGGCTACAGCGCGCACCCTTCTTTCGTCACCCACGAGGAACTGGGCGCGATCAAGGGTCCTTTCTCCATCGCCGCTGCCGGTATGTAACAAATTGCCTACTTCACACGGCCTCAGATTTTAGAATTTTCCTAACACAAAGCAGAGACCGACAGCATCTTCACCACTCAGCTCCGCCACGAGTCTGAGGAGACTCTGATCAAGGCTGGTCAGCCTTGGCAGATCAACCTGTTCAGCGGCGTGGCTCACGGCTTCGCCGTCCGCGGTGACCTGAACGACAAGACCCAGAAGTGGGCCAAGGAGCAGGCTTTCTGCCAGGCTGTTGTTTGGTTCAACCAGTACCTGTAAGAGTGGGTTGCTATTGAAGCAAAGCCGGAATAAATGGCACAGTGCTTGGCTGGCTCATGGTGAAGACATTGCTGATAATGTGTAGAGCTAGTGACGATACACAGACGGCTAAGTTATGAGAAATGAAAAGGTCTAAATAAGCTGTGATAAGGAATAACCAATGAACAACTTGAATTCAAATGAATAATAAAAGGATAGAACCTTTGATAGGTGTACTACTAGTAGTAGTCTGTCAAATATCTCGAGGTCGCCAATTACTCATGTTTTTCCCCTTTGCAAAAATCATCCCAGGGGCCAACAGTTCAATTTGCAACTACAAGAAAACCAAAAAACTCAAGTACAATTGCGATCCGATGGAATCAGAAGAATCAAACGAAATCCGTCTGATTCTATATACAACTTGAATGTACTTTTGTTCGACCCTGGCCAATCATGGATCAACTATGATTATGTCATCTGACATGAAGGGTCGCTGTGGATCGCCCTAACCCCCGTTGAGGGAAAGTGCGAAAGTGTGAAAGAAGGAAAGAGCGCAGGGCGAGACCCCAAACATAACAAAAGTCGGCGCTAACTCACCAGTCAAATTTCAATGTTATGATTCATTTTTGATTTCTCTCATTCCCAATGACTTCCACCTACATGAGTTCCGCTCGCCACGATGGAGATGACTCGGGTATTGCCCTCGAATTTGGACTTTACCGCCTGTCGGGAAGACTTGAAACTACCGAGTCTCGAGGACATGCGTGTTTACTGGCACACTAAAATGCTGGCTGCACAACGATACATGACTGTCATGAACGAAGGCTTCAGTCTGGCCATCCATTTAAACAATGACCGATATGCGGACGAGCTAGAAGCAAACATCAGAAAGGATTTTAGCACTCAACGGCCGCGTGTTATTGACAGTTCAGAGGATCCTGATTTGAGTTGGACCGATCTTATCAGAGAGACCAATGAAGCTTCATTCACTCAGGCCGACAAAGGGATGTTTTCGTGTTGTGTTCGCAAACACACTGTCCAAATGACCGCCGAGGATCGCGAACGAGTCAGCCATTACTACTCTGCCTCAGTTGTGCATCAAATACCGCAACAAACACATGTTCACATCGAGAGAGATACCATTTCTGAGCTCCGCACTTTGATTTCAGCTTGCAAAAAAGATCGGGAGGAGGGTGCGTCTCCTGGCAACATACTATTTGTTCGAATTGAAGACTAACCCGAGTAGCGGCCAAATTCGAGGAGAAATTAGATGATCTTCTGAGGGAACGTGATTACGAACTACGCGAATTACAAGAAACTTGGATAACTTCATCACGATATATATCGTCTCCACACAATCTCTATTCGGAGTCTACGAATATCTCGACTGGAGGTTTACCGGACACGCTACCGTCTCCCCAGCCGCATGAACCGCTTGTACCACCTTCAGGGGTGTTAGACAGACCTGTTCCTCGATGGTCTCGAGAACCATCACCCGCGGACTCTGTGATCATCATAGATTCTGATGATGACCCCCAACAAGCCACCACATCCCACCAGCTAAGAACAGAAACTCGAGTTTCGACTCGAACACCAACCCAATTAGCCCCAAATTCCAATCCGGATAAGACACAAGGAGCCCCATTGTCTAATTCTGCAACCGATCAGCCACTAGCATTCAGAACTCAAGATGGGAGTCTGATTACGAGAGCTCCGATAGGGCCCCGTGGGTTCATCCCAAGAACACCAGAAGAAAAGTTACACGATGCTCATTTTATCGCCTTTCAACACGATCGCAAGATTCCTTGGTCTCGAATACGAGAGAACTACGAACAAAGATTTAAGGTTGCTAGAACTCAAGGAACCTTGACTGTGAAATACTTTCGCCTACCAAAGGAGGAGCGGGTGTCGAGCGGATGCGTGGCGTTGAAGCTTCATTCAAGACCGCGTTTGAAAGAACTGGTGGAAAGACTGTGGCCTGGATGATACTATAACACTGTATCTATGGAACTGCACATTTTGGCGCTATGGCTATTATCATTTGTTCTTGTTCTTGTTATGAATATCTGGCGTCATGGTTCAAAGGTGTTTTTTATGTGCTGAGGATGGCGAATATCTTTCTATATCAGTCATTAATATACCCACTGATCCAATCCTCGTTACATGTGCACAATGTGAAGATTATTACAGTTATACAAATTTGCCAAACACAGCTTGAACTCTTCCGAGGCTTGGGCATAACAAAGGGGTTGAAATATCCCGGATGACCACTGAGGATTAGGGCTCCTGGCCTCGGAATGGAGAACTACAAAGAGAAAGGAGAACTGGCTACACAGAGACCTCCTGCGTGTGCTTCGAGGATGAAAATAACTTGAACCAACAAAGAAATGGCAGAATTTCTGGGACATGTACTGGTAGAAAAGCAAAATTGAAAGAACTTGAACTTGAAGCCTTTTCAATGCGGCCACTTTGACACAGTTATCGGGGGGCATTGAGTCGGAGCCTTTCAACAGCAAGGCTGCCCAGGCGATTGCTTTCTTTCACACCCGGACTTTGAAAGAACTCACATCGACAACCAGAACATAAATATGTTGTATTTGCGGCGAGTAAGACAGTTCAATCAGTTTACTACTTTTATCCAGGTGATTTAGGCGAAGGAATTGATCATCATTCTCGTCTGGTGTATGCTTCTCCGTATTTGAGTTCTATTTAGATACTTTCTGAACAATGCCACGCAAGCGCAAGGCGGAGACTTCTACCACTAGACCAGGTCCCTCACGGCCTGGTAAACGTGGAAAAACAGAGATGATCGAGCTCGAAGAGAGAGACATATTTCTC
Organism: Penicillium pancosmium; assembly: GCA_031761475.1. Classification (NCBI taxonomy): domain Eukaryota; kingdom Fungi; phylum Ascomycota; class Eurotiomycetes; order Eurotiales; family Aspergillaceae; genus Penicillium; species Penicillium pancosmium. The sequence continues at coordinate 285,263 of JAVMSB010000005.1, read as the reverse complement.
AAAGCCGAGGATGAGAGCATGAAAAACAACGAGTTGAAAAAGGTTATCGACTCTAGATATACTGGAATATACCCTCCAACAGTCCCCCAAAGGCCCAAAAGACAACACAGATGGCGATGGATAGGTCTAGAACCTCTCACAGACCCCAAGAAGCTGCCTCAGCTGTGGAACTGCGCTGAGCCTGATCTTGCCGACAATGATATTGAGGGCCAGATCCAGAGATGTCATGAGAGAATAGAGGAGAACATAATGCCTGATATATTTCGCAGAAGACTCACTCGATATCAAGCACTGAAGGAAGAGAAAGATGATCTCATGGCTTCGGAGCCGGGTCTTGAGTGGGGGGTTGTGCAGCGCGTGAAGGAGCTGATCCAGATCGGACAGGAGCTAGAGAGAGATGGCGACCCGGAGCAAGAAATACCGAATCTTCTAGCAATTATCGATGCCTATAGAGCCAAGAAGCTGGAATGGGAGTGGGGAAAGGTGACATACTGGGTCCACGGAAAGCAGGTCAATGAAGAGCCACAGGAATTTTCGTGGGACGATTTTGAGCGCAAAGCTCACACTGCTGGGGGCAGGGGATTTTGGGCAGAGGGGGTAAGTTTGTAGTACCTTATCAACATATCTTTAATATATTAACGAGGCTTGGACGAACCAGATTTTCAGCGGACCAGGACCTTGTGACGATGAGTGGACACTTGGAGCTTTAACAGCTGTTCCAGGTATACATCGATGGGGCCACGTTAAAAGGGTACGTTGCTCCTGGAAAATGATGAGATGATTGAAGTGAACGAGACCAATTTTAAAGCAAAAGCCCTTCTAACCGAGTTGCTTTCTTTAGGTACCCTGTCTCTTGGATATACCTGGCTCTAATAGCCTGTTTCCAGTTGAATTTATGGACGATACTGGAGCCTTCATTACAATAATCGATCAGCGCGACCTAGACGATATGGAAAGTCAGAGCGGAGTAAAAGCAACAGTAGCAGGGTATAAAACAGGGGCTGGTGTCACCGGTAGCTTAGCACTAAAAATAATAGAATTGATGATCACCCTTCCCCATCCCACTGATCATCCGGAGCAAACTCGCCTGCCTTTTTTCAAGATATTCTGCGGTGTCAGAAATATACCACCAGGAGCTTCGCGTCCTAGACTTCTGGGGCCTTGGCTGAGACATGTGATATATACTGCAACATCCCCCGATGGACAACATGGCCTATATTTGCTTGATACAAAGGACGATTTCAAAAATGTTCCTAAGTCGACAATTCCTCTAAACCGCAGGTGGATCCACGATCCTAGTTTCAAAGATACTCTTCTGGCTACGAATCAAGCAGCGGTAGCGGCAGCAGCAGCAGGAACAGCAGCAACAGGACCGGCACCACCACCACCACCGACAGCAGCAGCAGGAGGGGCAGTAGGGGCAGGAGGATCGCGGTTTGCCCCAAATCCAAGGGCGCCGAATTTCCATCCAGGTGGGCGAGGTGGCGGCTCTGAAGGTCCTTGAGCATCGTGATGCGTTTTGATCCATATCGCCCCATCATGCTGTTTTGAACTCGATCCGAAAAAGCTCGAGGTTGGTTATAAGGCTTCTCAGCCCAAGCCAATGTGGACTAGAGGAAACTCTGACTCTTTCGTTTTTGCTTGCCTTTATTTGCCTTGGATAAGTTGGAATTTTTCATATTTTCTTTTCTGTTATTCAATCATTCAATCGTTCAATTTATTTATATCGTTTGCCAGGTGTATACTATGTAGCACTGTAGTGTAGTCTGTAGTAGTAAATTTTGGATGGGTGCGGATGGCCGACTTGCCCTAATCCCAAGATGGACTAGCGGCGATCGCCACGCTTCGAAGCGTCCACGCCCGAACGGCAAGTCGACACTCCGCGCGAACACTTCTTCATCACCCTCCTTGGCACTGTCGTGGTGCGAGTCTCGCGCTTTGTCGGCAAACACTATCGCCTTCTACTCTGGAACCTCCTCATTGTGTTGTATCTCGCCCATACTTCCACCGAATCGAGATCGCGTGCGCCTCGTGAGTTATCCCTGGAACGAATACGAAGTTTGGAACCCTCATCATCCGCGAAGCCTCCATGATGCTAACTACAATCTTCTTGTATTAGACGTCTGCCTTGCTCTGCTTCCTCCGATTCTTCGTCTTCCGTGGAATAGACCAGTCTACGCCGATTTCCTACTTGTCGCGTTCCAGAAAGCCAGCCTGGTCCCCTTACCCCATCGACGTCTTGACACGAGATCGAGTGGACTATTGAATCCATCCCCGCCTTCATACTATCTTCAGAGCCTAGAATCGCCTGGTTTGACGTGTTAGAACGGTTGAGACGACTATACCTCCATCTGATCGTTTTCGCCGCATACAAAATAATCATGGCGACCCCAGCTGCACTTCCCCCCTTGCCTTTCAATCCCTCCCGAGTCCGATCATACTTGGTGCGGTTACCGCTTTTCACCCGCCTTGTGCTCTTGGTGATCCTTGCTTTTTGGTTGTTGGAACTGCAAACAATGTGGAGTGTCGTACAATGGGGAGCTCTGATCCCAGACGAAATTAACCTCGGAACGAGTACGTCGTCGCCCCAACTTACCACACTGCCTTGGGGTTCGGCCTGGATTAAGGGAGCCTTACTGACTGGCGGAATCTAGTGTATCGACTGAATACCTATCCTTTGATCCACACTGGCTTTTTCCACGCGCTTTTGAATGCCCTGGCCCTAACGCCGCTTTTGGAGCGATTTGAAGCGGAACACGGCACGCTCACATCCATTGCCTTGTTTGTCGGTCGTAAGTATCGCAACGCACTCTGCAAGTTTAAAATGGAGGATAGAGTCTTAAGTTTTGAATTTTCTTGCTGACGAGACATCTTCTCCCCAGCTCTTTCCACCTTCCCCGCCGGTATCTACCTCCTGATCGAGAAGGTTATCCTGCACAGCAACACGTCTGTGGTCGGATCAAGGTGCGTACTTTTTTCGAAGATGGTTGGTCGACCATGTGCTCATATCGTCTCTAGCATTTGGGTTTTCTTGCTCCTCGGATCCGAAGCCATCCGAACCTATAAATCGAACCCCCACTTTAGGTATGTGACAGCTATGCTCCAGTATTGGTTTCTATGAGATTGTGGCTGACCGTTTCATTAGCCTCGGCCCGTACAAGATCCCCACTTGGACCTCGCCTTTGTTTGCGTGTGTGGTTCTTTCTATTCTAGTCTCCAACGTGAGCTTCCTGGGCCACCTCTGCGCCATTCTCATCGGCTATCTCTGTAAGTTTCTTCTTGCAAATCTCCATTCATGGGCCTTGGACTAATTTTCCCAGTCGGCCTCGGATATTTGAAGTTCCTGGTGCCGCCCGAGAAGATTCTGCGATGGATCGAGGGTAAGCTGAACCTCCTCGGCCGGCTGCCACACTATATCTCTGTCGACCAAAAGACTTTCGGACGCTATGGAGTTCTTCCCTCGTCTAACAATGCGGCCAACGGCAACAACGGCACCCCCATGAGCTTCCTTGGCACCAACCAGCGTCTAGGTGCATGAAGGTTGGGAGAGAAAAAGAAGAAAAAAAAAGAGAACCGCCACCATTTACCTTAATATTCGTGTGTATAGTTTGACATAGTGTTTTATTACGTTGACGAGGGTGTAAAGGGGGCATTGGGTTATTAGCATAGCGAGTGCATCTATAATTCTGCGCATTTGGTCCTTCTCGTGTGACGTAAATTCCCGTAAACATCTCCGAGCTCCGCAACTCCACCCCCAGCTGGCCTCTGCGACAATCATCTACCAATTCGATTCAGTTGACGGGGACTTTGTTGCCAAGTGGGAAGATAATTCCTCATGATTCCCTCGAAATGGCCCTGAAATGTGAGTGTTTGGACGCGAGCTACCCTGGACGCATCTCTCCCTCTCTCCCACTCCCCAGACACCTGGGGACAACGAGACCCTGACAGCTTTCAAATGACAGCCGCAATCCGCAACCTGCGGGAAAACCCTCGCTTCCTCTTCACGCGTCTTCCGAATATCCTATCGTTTCTCTGCATCGTCATCGGCGTCGCTTGGTTACTCCTGCTACCCCTAGATGACAATTCGCGACGGACCTATATCTCCGAGAATGCGCTCCTGCCCGGCCAGGTCCACGCCTATTTCACTGGCAGTGAACAGAACATTTTTCGGGGCTATAAGCAGGAGCTACAAACTTTGTTGAACGAGGATCGTGAAACCGAGGACCAAGAAGCCGAGGTGGAGGTGACTCCGGCGTAAGTGGAATGAATACAAATGGACAGATGCAAGCAGGACACGCCCTAATGATATAGCAGGGCCTCGAACAAAGTTCATTCAATTCTGCAAGCTGCAGGACTGAAGGTCGCAACGCAGAAATACGAGTACACCTCAGCCGGAATTACCCACCAAGGCGAGAACATTTACGGCATCATCCACGCACCGCGGGGCGATGCAACAGAGGCAATCGTATTAGTGGCAGCATGGAAGACAGCAGATGATGAACTTAACCTGAAAGGCGTCACGCTAGCTCTCACTCTGGCTAGATACTTTAAACGTGAGTTTCCACCTAGAATAGCCATCCTTGGTCAAGATACTAAGACGCTCAAATAGGATGGTCCCTCTGGTCTAAGGACATCATCTTTTTGTTCACCCCGGATAGCAAAACAGGAACGCAAGCCTGGATCGACGCCTACCATGACCTTCACCCAGAGTCTGTACAGCCTCTGCCATTGAAGAGTGGAGCTTTGCAAGGTGCCGTGGTCATCGAGTACCCCTTCGAGCACCACTTCCAGAAGCTTCACATCGTCTATGATGGCGTCAACGGCCAATTGCCTAATTTGGACCTGTTCAACACCGCTGTTGCCATTGCAGGCGGCCAGATGGGTATTGGTGCTAACCTCCAGGAGATGTGGGAGCACAATGATAGCTATGAAGCGCGTCTTCAAACGATGATGCGTGGAATGACGAAGCAAGGCCTCGGATATGCAACGGGAGCCCATAGCAGCTTCATGCCTTATCACATCGACGCCATCACTCTACAGCCTAAGGGTGAAGGATGGGAGGACGAAATGGCGTTGGGCCGGACCATCGAGAGCATGTGCCGCAGCTTGAACAACCTGTTGGAGCACTTGCATCAGAGCTTCTTCTTTTATCTGCTCATGCATAGCAACCGTTTCGTCAGTATTGGAACTTATCTCCCTAGTGCCATGCTCATTGCCGGAAACTTCACCATCATGGCCATCGCATTGTGGATGCGTACTGGCTATTACCCGGAATCGAAGCCGGACACCCCAGCGGGCGAAAAATCCAAGAGTGAAAAGTCGTCAAAGACGGGAGCCCAGAAGATCGAAAAGGCAGTCAAAGTGAATGAGACTGCCCTTCCAGAGCGTCTCATGGCTTTGCCATTGACCCTTGTTACCGGGCTACACCTACTCGGTCTTGTCCCCCTCTGGACCTTTAACAATATCTTCCATCAGGTGAGTTTAATTGATACAAACGGACAATCATTTTTTCATTGCTAACAAAATCTTAGTATTTTACAACTGCAACGTACATCTTCGTCGTTGTGGATATTGTTCTGCCATTATTTTTGGCGGCACTTCTCTCCAACGGCCTGGGCGTCTCGAAACCCATCATACCACAGCAGTACCTTTTGATCAAGTCCTTTGCTCTTCTGCTACTCGGCCTCTCGCTTTCCACGCTTGCGACCCTCAACTTCTCTCTCTCCTTCATGATCGGCCTGCTCTGCGCACCGCTCAGCTTCATCGGCCGCCTCCAAGGCCCTGCCGCCCTACGGTATGGTATTTCTACCCTGGGACTTGTGCTACTGAATCTTCTTTCTCCACCAATCGTCCTTCTGGGCGTGTGTTGGTATACCGGCATTTCCGTGGAGACAGTGCTAACCCAAGCTGCGTTCGGCTGGGATGTATGGGGCATGTGGACTCAAGTCGTGGTGTGGTGCGTGTGGTGGCCAGCCTGGCTGATTGGATGTGTCCAACTGGGCTCGTCGATCTTTTAATATACACTCTTAACACCCTCTGGGTCGCATATATGGTCAAGGCTATACAGTAATATCTCAATTCTTACAAACAAAAAAAATCACGATTCATACAAGCAGAACCATCTTATTCATTATTGATAAAAAGTGGCTAGGGAAATATAAAACCATCTATGCAGCCCAGACATCCTTGCCAACGCCCTCGATCCAGTGACCAAGCTGATTAACGCCGGCATCCCAGTCTTTCAAACGGTTCCGCATGCCATCAATCTGCTTGAGATCCAGTACCTTGGGCTGAACCCAATGAATTTGTGCCACCTGCGCCACCTGATCAATCGAACCCTTCAACAATCCTAGGGACAAAGCCTTCATGACCAGGTGCTCGATCTCATCAGGCTGCACCTTCGTCTCAGAGGCGATAGCATCGAAGGAAAGGGAACGGTCATGGGGCGGGCGGTGGAAGACCATCTCCGTCAGCGCGGAGAGAGAGATCTTCTGGTACAGGAAGACGCGGTGCGATTCGAGTAGCTTGTTCTTGCTGATATTTCCGGCGAGCACGTCGTAGGCGCCCAGGTCACCGCGGTTGAAAGCGAAGAGCAGCTCACGCAACCAGTTGTGCGGTGTTGGGGTCAAAGTATCCAGGATCGGGTGCAGGAGAAGCTCTCCGAAGTTGTAGATGGAGTCGGAGACCAGAGCGGCGACGCTGAGGTTATAGGCGCGGGAGACGCGCTCCGTTTCAGGGAGATCTTCGAGGTCGATACAGGCCAGGTAGAGAAGGGCATTTTTGTAGAAAGAGGCGAATTCTTGCTTAGCCTAGAATTGGATTTGTTAGTATACCAACAAATCTTTCTGCTCTTCCCGTGTTCGAAATTTTTGGTTCTTTGGTAGGAGGGTAAACCTACGTGGTAGTAATCCGCGTTCACTTTGTAGAATGACGCATGCACCACGGTCTCGACTGAGTCGAACGAGTCCAGTGCCTTTTGGCAGGACGCCAGGTCCTTCTGTGCCCCCTCCAGATCCTCCAGCTTCAGCTTGACATTGGCGACATCGGCAAGCGCATAGACGTGTGCATCTTGTGATTCGGGCTTGTCGACCTTGTCGGCGAGGGATGTGAGGAAAGCGAGGCGTTCTTTATCATCTGTTGTGTCCCGTGCGTAAACAATTGTTCATGTATCCAGGTACGAGGTATAATGATATCCATGACAAGGCTCTGGGGGCTTTTAACTTACCGGCACACTCTGTCGCGGCCATCAAACCCAGCGCAACGAACTTAAGCTGGTTGATCCGATCGGCGAAGCTAAGGACGAAGGTCTTGAAGAAGGCTAAACGCTGCGGGGAACTCTCTGGCAGTTTAAAGAATTCAACCAGTGCGTCTGTCAACTGATGCCATAGCTTGCGCTCCCAGAAGTCTTCAAAGGTGAGGAGATAGGTCTGAGTCTCGGGGGTGCCGTTTGCTTGCTGCTCAGCCAGGAAATCGGGGATCTTGGACTCCATGGCGGCGAGCGGGAGAGTGAGTGATGGGAGGTCGTAGATGAGGTCACTCGTAGGAGGAGATGGCGATGATGGATAATGAAGAGGGTAGGAAGGAGGAGGGTCGTCAAGAGATGTGGGGATTGGAGGGAGACACCGGCCGGAGCTGATGATGTCTTTCCATTTTGGAGCTCCCGGGCGGTGAGCAGCTATTACTAGTAGTGGTGGTGGTGGTATAAATCCAGTTTACGAGAAAACAGCAACCCTGCAGAAATGGTCGAATGAGTATATATTTTGGTCATTCATAATTGCATATTATCATATCAATGGGCTTGAAGGTGCTAGGTTTAAACCCATTATGTTTGTCATTTATATAAAGTGAAATAGTTTCTTAAGAGTATCTGAGTCCAGACCGTGCAGATCACAAATCCACCCTAGCTACTATTATTACATTAGCGATATTCTAAATTCAAACTTCGGACACATTTAGTCTTTCCACTCATCCCATATCTCTCCGGTGTCCCCCCTTAAACGTGGTGGATTGACGTGGGGTGGTGAAGGAGGAAGTTTCCGAGAAAGTCTGAATGTCTCCGAGCGGGCCAAGTCCAACACTTCCAAGGTTAAATACCCTTGGATAGACCTGCCCGCTACGGAAGGTTCCCCCTCTTTACAACATTCTCTCCGTTTTGATATATATAATATTCAGTCTTCCCTTGGAGGACTTTTCTATCTTCCCATCCTGATCCTTTACCAAGAAGCTTATTGAAATCACCTTCACCATGACTGACTTTACCGAGGCAAATCGCAAGTACTTCGAGTAAGACATGCTACCTGAGACAAATCCATTTGATAGACAGCTGACTGGCCCTTCTATAGCCAAATGGCGACCAACTACAAAGATCGCTTTGCCAGCGCGATGAAAACGCTTTCCGACCAGACATTGGAGCACCGACTCTGGCTGAGCGATCGATGGACAGATACTGAGGCTGGCCAAGACAACGAAGTTAAAATGCTTGAATACGCCTGTGGACCAGGTGTGATCTCAATGGTGAGTTGAATTGTCTATATAGAACCTTTGTGTTTTTTTTTCTCTCTTTTTTCCTTCTTTCACCGAAGCGGCCACCAGACTAATACTTCACTTTATGGCAGACGCTTGCACCATATCTGTCCAAGGTCGTCGGCATCGACGTTTCTGATAACATGATTGACGAATTCAATCGCAACGCCCAATTGATTGATATAGCCGATAAGATGGTTGGATATAAAGCGGATCTACTCAGCGATTCTGTTCCGGCCAAGTTTTCGGGTCCTGACTTTACAGAGTTCGACATGGTGACAGTCAGTATGGCCTTGCACCATTTTGAATACCCGCAGATGGCCCTTCAGAGACTAGGAAGCCGACTAAATAAGGATGGTGTGTGTATGATTATTGATATATTGTCTCGCTCCGGACATGATCATGGGCACGGCGATGGCCACGGTCACGGTCACGGTCACGGTCACGGTCACGGTCACGGTCACGGTCACGGTCACGGTCACGGTCACGGTCACGGTGAGGAAAAGCATGGCCATAACTTCGGTGATGCCGCCCACACGGTCAAGACCCACGGATTTTCCCAAGAGGACATGCAGAAACTGTTCGAAGGAGCTGGGCTAGGTCGTGGATTCAAGTATGAGGTAATTCCCGAGGAATTGGTTTTCAATAAGGGCGAGAAAACGCACAACGTGACTGTGTTCATTGCTCGTGCCCAGCGCTCCTGAAAGACGAGATCGAATTTCTAGTAACCGTGGGATCATCAAGCGAGAATCCTCACCTCCACCGAACCATTCCTGCGATCTTGAAAATATGTCATCTAAAGATACAACTGGTAGTTATGGGGTACGTTGTAGACTGGGATGATCCATGCCATTCCAGCCTCTTCGGAGTGGGTCTCTTGAGAACCCACCGGAGGACCCTTTGAATGAAAATACAAACTTGAATCAGGCGTCTTGAAATATAACCAAAGAGACTTTGGAACTCGATGGTTTACTCCGTAGTTCATGTTGGCTAGGAATTATTTGCTTAGGGCCTGGATTTTGTATAGTATCAACTTTGACCTACCGGTATTATTTTATCCTATTATTATTCTGCAGTAGTTCCATGGTCACACATACATTCAAGTTGTTTTGGATGGATATGGCAGACTCTTAAAATAGCTCCGGGTCGGAGGTCGGCATTTACCACCAAGGGGCGAGCGGCCCCAAACTTTCGCAACGCCATCTCAAATTTCCTGTGGGATGGGGGGCCACGAATCGAATCACTAAGGGACCGGACTGCGAATAGTTCACTTCGAAGGCTTGTCTGCCAGTTAGCGATCCAATGGCATCTCAACACCAGCGCCACTCGGCTCTTGGCAGGGACCAGGTTGCCCTTTGCTCGATTTTAAGGGACCAGATGCATCGGTTCCTCCGAACGAAAGTTTGATGCTAGCGCCAATGGGGGGTACAAGCCCGGAGGATTGCTTTGGCATATAAGCAACGCCTGGGAACTTGGATTGGAGTTCTGCACCTTCGATCTTACTGCCAACCGTCTCTCGTTAATCTCTGGCAAGACACTCTTTATTAAACCACTCGAACGGTCTCGGACTTGATATCTCACAAAATGAAGACATTCACCGCAACCCTCCTTTTTGGCCTTGCAAGCATCGCATTGGCCCGCACCGATCTCGCTGGCTGCACCTCGTCGCAAACCACCAACCAGTGGCACGAAGCCAGTATGATTTGGTGGGTGCCTGAGAGCGGCGAAATTTGCGAGTTTGTCGACTGCGGTGGTGGTCGCGCTCCTCCGAAGACTACCCAGCCTGGCTGCCCACTTTACTCTGGCACGGCCACGCTCACACCCAACTACATGCCTGGATGGGGTCCCAACGGCAAGATTGCCGCGTCGACTACCATAGTCGCCGAAACCACTTCTTCTACTTCTTCTTCAAAGACAAAGACAACCGGTGACTCATCTGAGTCTGCGACCACTACAACAGACTCTATGGTCACCCCTGCGCCTACTTCTTCCCCTGCTGTGTCTATGACTACTGCGACCTCGCCTATCTCGAAGTCTGGAAACGCCACTTCTTCCGCGGCAACCTCAACCAAGACAGGAAATGCTGCCGGTGCATTGTCCGCGAACATGGGAGGTATTATGGTCATTGCTGCTGCTGTTATGGGTGGAATGGCGCTGTAATCTACAGCACGCTTTTAGTGATGTTCAATATCCACTGTTCCAATTTACAGAGTCTTTCCCATAGAGTTGAGACTAACTCAATCTATAACTAATTCAAATTAAAGCTACGAACATCCAGAAAGCCAAAAACTAGTTCCAGTCCCTGGCCAACCAAATCTCTTCTGCCTTTTTTGGATCCAAAAGCTCATCAATAGTCCACGGGGTGTGCACATAGCCGCGTGGAACATTGGTATTATGGAATGTAGTGCCATCTTGCAAATGAGCCAGCGCCTTGTCATAATTGTCGATGGCGTACTGTTCTGGGTCATGTTTCCATAACCAGGCACCCAATAATCCGACAAGGGTTCCCTGAGGATTGTCTTCATCAACCGGGCGGCTTCGAGCTACTCCGTTGATAATCCCTATTTTCTGCAGACAAGAGACACGGTCAAATCTGATTTTCATGCACAGTTAGCATTGTACCGCACTGAATCATATTGACCAACCAACCGTAGTGTGTTATGAACCCGGGTAGCCCACGGTATGTTGTCCTTCATTGAGACCTGAAGGCAAGTTGCTAAAGAGACGGCGTCTTCCAATCCCTGAGTTGCCCCATTTCCAGATGATGGAAGAAAAGAATGTGCTGCATCGCCAATCTGAGCAACCCGCCCAGCTGGCGATACCCAGCAAGGTTGAGACTCTCTTAATACCAATTTAAAATCGTGAATACGGTCCTTAGGGGTCGCCCGGATTGCCCGATCCCCAATCTCAGGCCATCCTTCGATCTGTGAGGTTTTATGGAGTACGTCCCGGAGGTCTGCCGTTCTAGTCCAGGACTCTGTTTCGTCACTCTGGTCCTAATAATTTTTGTTAGAATTGGAAAATTCGCCTAAGGATTTATTCTTACTGGATAAACAAAAGCCCAAGACAGATGATCGGGTGTTCTTTCCCACAGGCAGTGATATTCCGGATGTCTATATGGTGATTAGATAAATTCTCTCCCGAGAAAAGAATCACATACCCTTGCCAAAGCTCCACAACAGCTATCCCGTTTTCCACACCAGAAAATCTCTCAGAAATGAGAGGGTCGGCTTGAACTGCCTCGATAGGGATAGTCCCTCCATAAATCGAGCTCCCGGATGACCTGGCTCGAACCTCTTTGCCCATCGTAATGATCGAAGACTTAGTTCCGATTCCATCGGCAGCGATGATTAAATCGGCTTCAATTCTTTCCTCATTCTCGAGGACCACACCAGCCTTTTGACCTGCAGCATCCTCATAATATTCAACTGCGCGTTTTCCGTACTCGACAAAGATACCAATTCTCTCCGCTTGATCGGACATCATCTTGTGAAATCTAAGCCGATTATGTCGATAGACCTTATTTGGACGCGTAATACCATTGAACGTGGTTTCTTTATCATCACTAGCATTTAACTCAACCGGGGAAGGGCCGGCAACCTTCTCTCCATTGATCTGATGCCACGAAGTCCAAATCGTATATGAAATGCGTTCATTTTCCTCCGCCATTTCTGGCCACTTTTGCAAAGCACGAATCGCAGCCGGCCCAATACTGAACCCGTTGCCTGAGATTTGAATTAGTTAACTTAGAATTTCTGAGTATCGGAGAGAGGCTCCTACCTGATCGAAGACGCATAAGGCTCTTCTCGATAATTCGAACATTGTGCCCTTTACGCCAACATTCCAGGGCTGCGAGAAGCCCGGATACTCCGGCTCCAACAATTAGAACAGAAATTCCTGTGGAAGGTGACCTTTCAGGCACTCGTCTTGTTGAATGGTCAAAATCTTGTGTCATCTGGGGTACAGAAGGTACATTCATGATGGAGAAAAGTAGTAAAATCGGTTAGTACTAGTTCGTAGATTTGGCTTTTCATCGCGAGAATTGCTATTTTATTTTACACAGATTGGCGAACCATTGTCTTCTATAAAGATTCTCGAAGCTTTTGGCCCGCGGTGCTTCGGAGACGGAGGCGGAATTCCGTTCGACCGGGGAATGATCGAACAACCCTATAAAGCTAGAAGTCTGAACAGTTGATGTCTTTCTTATCCACAGCCGTACGTATGATTAGTTTTATCGTAGCCTATGAGGATATGTGGCGTGGCCAATTGATCCACCATCTGTATACATACACTTTACCGGCGTCCTTCACGAGCCAATAACATTGCTTTTTATATGCATGAAGTATTCTTTTACAAATTCTGTGGGATTTCCACACCATCGCCGAGCGCCAGAAAATCGTCAAACGGAAAGTATGGGTCGAACGACATGTTGAATAGGAAGTCAAAATCAACCGGGTCTTGTACTTCTTGGGACCGGGATTTGTCTAAGGCTTCCTTCCTTTGGCGATGGCATTCTTTCATGAGGCGCATCCTATTTGGAAGTCTCCCAAAGGCCTCTGGTAATTGAGCCGTGGGGCGTGGGCCGGATTCTCGCTCGATAAGTTGTCGAGCATCTTCGAGTTTGAGCATTATTCGGTCGATCGTTTGATCGAAGTCAATTGTATCCTGCACATATTGAAGATCCCAACCAGTTTCGCTCTGGAACAGACTTAAACGGGAAAGCGCGACGACCGCGTGGCCAAATTGGCACCAGATAGTGAAAGGTAAATAAAAAAAACATTGAGCCGAGAGGGAATTGAAACCATTGAAAAATGACTTTGTCGCTTGAAGGCAGCGGAAGAGAATGTCCAACCGTGTAAGAGTATAGCCACTACACTCAGCATCTGAAAGTTCCTCGCTGAGAGCAGCTTGATACAATAGTATTTCCAATGTATCGTAATGGAGATTTAGTATGTCTGCGTTTCATATATGAGATGATAGTCGAAACAAAGATGGACTAGAAGCCTTACTTGAATAAGGTGACTCGCAGGAGAATGAGGTCTTGATCTTTCGGAGTTCAGGTTCGAAGCCTCGTATACTCAAGCCCAGTGGACCTGAGAGTCCCGGGTAATCGAACTCATCGAAGCAAATTGTGTGAACAATCCTATCGGCAAGATGCATAGTGCGAACCAAATGCACAAGAAAGGCATCGGTGGGAGATTCCAATTCCACCTCTATTATCTTGCAGCATTCGTCTGTATATTTCTTGAACCGAAGTGGTTCTGTGTCCCTGACACAGGAGGACAACCTGTAATTTTGTCAACGTTTTGCTCGCCTCAAGAAGAGTGTACGACCGGCGTACATAACATTCAAATAGTAGCATCCTAAATAGGTGCGTCGCTCTTCTAGAGTGCGTAAAGGCTTTGAGTCGGCCAAGGCATCCAGTTTCCTTACATAGCCCATTGGCTTGGACAATCTATTAGGGGAGCTTAACCCCACAGCCAAATGCAAGCTTACTAGCTGGCCCAAGGCTAATTGCATGAATGCATCTAGTTGGGCGGGTCCCTGAGTAAAGTGCTGTGGGGTCAATCCTGGTAGTGCTTCTCGAGTCTGTCCAGGAGCAGGCGAGTGTCCAATGAACCATGCTAAGAAAACAAGGAGACCTTGTAAAAGATCGAGACTTTGCTCACTCCGTAAAACAATATGCTCGGCTACATATTCTTTGACGGTCTTAGAGAACTCTCGTTGACGCGATGCATCCTGGCATGCGACCATTGCGAGATTAAGGAAGAGAAATGGCTTTTCTTGGCGTAATTTCTCTGCTGTGAGACCGGTTGGAATCACTATAAATGGGAATAAATGCACCATTTTCGTAGAGAAATGTTCCAAGAGAAGTTCGCCTTCTTTCTCGCTTGGGCTCTCTTGGTCTTCATCAGGCAATACGCGGGACGACTTTGTAGCCGATGGATTAGAATCAGATGATTGCGTAGCCGATGGGTTTGAGGCGGCTAGCAAAGCGACCATTCGGTCTAACTTTGCCTCGAGGGCAGAGACTTCCCTGCTTGTTTGTTAATCAAGCTTTCTGAGGCACATGCGGTGTCACTCACACGCTGTTTTTGGTTGGCTTTTGGCGTCGATGTGCCCCAGGGGCTTGTCCACCACATTCCTTGCCTAGGCGATGGCATCTGAAGAAATCGTCAGCCTAGTTTGGAACCATTTTACCCAACTCACCGTTTACATGTCTCATCGCTTTCCCGGTCACACCGTGCCTTTGCCTTGGCGCACGCTCTACATGCTTTCGGCATCCGCACTCCACTAGAATCGGCCATGATGTGGCAGCGCTTTCTGCAAAATCTCGGGACTTTGGCGTTAGACCATGGATGAGCAGGTAGCCGGTCTTGAACACGTTGCTTTGATGGTCCTTACTGGTTGAGGATAGGGAGAACATGTTGTCGTGTCTTTGTGGCTGAGAAGGACCCCGGGCGGTCTGGACTCTGGAATGGGCTTGAACAAATCCAATTGGCATCTACCAACTAACTACTAGTATTTGCAGTCGCAATTTATATGGGTATCTTAAAGGCTCGAGGGATCCGGCTGGAGTCTGATTTAGTTGAAAATCATGGTAACCGTTCATATAGAATGAAGATAATAGAAATGACGAAGGAATAGAGCGAGCCCGGGGCTTCCGTATCGAGCCCATGGAACAGCCCCACTAGAGGGCGATGAATCGTCCAAATGATTGGACGTGGTTTAACTACGTTTAACTGCTAATTTGCGAGCTGAACTGGCATTGTCTTAAGCGGGGACGGAGCTCCGTCCCTCTTCCACCTTCAAGTTGCTTGGACTGGACAACAAATCTCGTTACGAGCACTTCTGCCAGCTCAAGTGGGTGGGGCTTACAAAAAAGGAATGACCACCTGTACGGTCACGGTGGTCCCACTTCCGAGTCCCAGGTATATTTATGTGTCCGAGTGTGTCCGAGTCTGAGTCCGAGACGGATATAACTATTACTAAGGCACGTGCGGGACGACCCCTCGTGGGACCTATGTTTATTTGTGGGGTATGGGGAAGATCTTAGACCAAGGCCCATCAAACTTGATAAAACTAAGCAGAACTATTCAAATACCTGGGAATTATTCTAAAGCCTCTGCAATCCTGTGTTCCGCAGCTTTACATCCGTCTGAAATCTAAGACAAAATGGCTATCGCGAACCATGGGGCATCGGTTCCAGACCTCATCGCCGTTGGCAGCGAGCAAGAGAACGTAGAGGAATGGAGAGAAAGATGCAATATCGATCAGAGCTCACAGATACGCCTGGTGAAATTGGCCCATATGCGGTATCAACATCCAGACTTGGACCAAATTACGACTTTCCTCCAAGGTACGTCGCATTCAATTCTTCCTTGTAATTTAATCAGCTAATCAATATACAGACTTTGGTATGACCGTGACCAAAAAGACAGATCAGGAAATCTGGTATCGTGGATATGGTGACGATCAATACGTCTATTATGCTCGGAAAGGACCCAAGGAATTTCTTGGCGGCACTTTCACTGTTGAGTCCTACGAGGATTTGGAGAAGTAAGTTTACTGTCAATTTCCTACTCCACTTAGATCTGACCAAGACCCAGGGCCTCAAAGCTACCGACAGCTAGTAGTATCGAAAAGCTGTCTGACTCTCCTGGCGGTGGATTCATCGTCAAGTTGACTGACCCCGAGGGATTCCCACTCAATTTGATGTATGGGCAAGCCCCAGCAGAGAAAGGGGAGTATCCGGAGAAACTTACTATCAATTATGAGCAAGACAAGCCTCGCACTCGCAGGTTTCAGCGCTTCGAACCAGGCCCAGCAGCCGTGCACAAGGTGAGTAACCCTTCTTTCCTTGCGCCTCTGTTTAGTTCAATATTAAAACATTGATTTTCCCCACTAGCTCGGACATTTCGGTCTATGTACCCAGGACTTTGAGACAATGGTTAATTTCTATACCACAACATTCAACATCGTTCCGACAGACTTTCTATATGTCGAAAAGGAGGAAAAGAAGCACAATGTCGCGTTATTCGCACATATCGATCGCGGAGCCGACTATGTGGACCACCACAGCTTTTTCATAAGTACTAATGCCACAACTCATGTTCATCACTGCTCATTCGAAGTCCATGATTTCGATACTCAGAAGCTTGGACATCAGTGGCTTGCTGAAAAGAAGTATGAATCTGTGTGGGGCGTCGGTCGCCATATTCTTGGATCTCAAATCTTTGATTACTGGTGGGACACCACTGGAAACATGATCGAGCACTATGCAGATGGAGATCTTGTGAACAATCAAACACCCATTGGTTATGGTCCCGCAGGAGACGAGTCGCTGGCAGTGTGGGGTCCCGAGGTACCTGCCTGGTTTTTGAAATAGAATTCTCATCTTTGAATGTAACTCAAATTACAATTTTGTATTTCATTCTATTTGTTTTAAAACTTTATTCCAGAGTTTGGAACTTAGGAAATTGCCTTGCTAGATTGATTAGTTGACCATTGAATAATGCTCACTAGCAGCTGACTCCGGGGGTGCCAAATTTTGAAATTTCGAAATTATATACCTAGTATCAAGCTTTCAAATATATGATTCATGGTCATGCACGGAAATTCAGATAAAAAGTCCGATCAATCTAAGTTAGAAGCTTCAAATAGTCTATCCTTAAAATTCGGTCTGCATGATAAACAGTCAATTATGAATGCAAGCTTTCTCAACCGCTTTTTGTATAGGATTTATAACTTGAAATGATGCATCAGGCTCAACAGAAAAGTGTAATACCATCTAAAGTCTTTCAAATTCAATCGAGAAAGCTAATTACGCATTTCAAACAGATAGCCAGGCTCAGTGACTCTCGTAGCGCACTCGATTGACCAAAGTTCCGATCTGCTCGATCTGGACCGAAATCTCATCGCCATCTCTGAGGACGACTCTAGGTTCCCGGAAGTAGCCAATACCAGCTGGTGTGCCGGTCAGGAAAATAGTGCCTGCCTCCAGGGTTGTGCCTTGAGACAGATAAGATATCTGCTTCTTTATCGAGAATATCATATCCTTCGTATGTCCGTCTTGAACAGTATTT
The DNA here is from genome assembly GCA_031761475.1 of Penicillium pancosmium. Lineage (NCBI taxonomy): Eukaryota > Fungi > Ascomycota > Eurotiomycetes > Eurotiales > Aspergillaceae > Penicillium > Penicillium pancosmium. Next base: position 267,654 of record JAVMSB010000005.1, on the reverse strand, counting down.
CCGTTATGAATTGCCTTAATAGACAGACCCTGGGGATCTTGAATCACAGAGGGAGCAACAAGGACAGGTCCTGAACGATTTATTCATTAGTAAGTTGAAATCGAAAAAACACATCCATTCAAGTTGGCAGCTTACCAATAGGGCAGCTTCCATCAAGTCCCTTAGAAAAGGACCACTGAGTAGTAATCATTTGCATGGTACGCGCGGATACGTCGTTGGATGCAGTGTATCCCAAAACATAATCGAGTGCGTCCTCCTCAGGAATATCGCGGCCTGTTTTTCCAATAACCAGGCACAGCTCTGCTTCATAATCGCTTGTCTCATCCTGGGCACACTTGGGAATGTTGATTGCCGCGGGGTATGGCCCTATCAGTGCACTTCGAGGTTTGGTGAAAAGAATGGGTGCTTTAGGGAGTGCCATATTCGCTTCCTAGGGGCGTTCAGCAATTGGTTTTCATCAACAGATTCTAGAATACGAACCTGTGCGTGGTCCATATAGTTCAGCCCGAGACAACGAATATAGTTGCATTCTTCCCGAGCCACCGGCGAAAGTAACTTGGATTTTGTTAGTGTGGTCTTGGTCGTAGGGAAATTAAGACACTTGCCTGCTTAACGTGCATGATTTCTCCGGTAACACGACCATCATAGATGGTTCCCTGAACCACATATGCTGCAATTTGAACTCCATTTGTACTATCATTGCCGATATCGCGAGAGGTATCGACTAACTGCCCGAGGTGGACCAGACTGTCCTCCACGGCAATGAACCGAATGAGATGTGTCCAGGAAGGCATTTTGCAGAGCTTTTTTTTTTGAACGAATTGACTCCTGATTGATCGAGATCGCAAGAGTGACAAAATTGATGTACAGTCACGTACTATATACTGGGGTGGTAAAAGCCTCCACTTGAACTACGGGGTACAGTCGGTGGGACCGAAAGCCCCATATCGGATATACGATACCTGCTCCGTACGGATATAGACCACAGGCATAAGTTACCAAAAGAAGTGATGATGTGTCCAATCGGATAACAAGAGAAGTTGGAAGCGTCCCGCCCCCTCTTTCCACTTCTGGATTCTAGCTGTGGCCTTGCTGCTTGATCGTCTCTTCCCCGGCCGATCTTAATGTGGGACCCTAGAGATGCGGGACCTCACCGTTTCCGAGTGAATCGTGGAGCGACTCATCAGACCGACCTAAAATCAATAGTCTTTAAAACCCAATATCAATTTGATGTTATCCTGGGAAAGAACTAAAGCGAAACTGTGTCTTCAAGTTTTATGGTTATGTCGGAAGTCGATTGTGAAGCAACAGATGTGGTGATTTGCGGCTGTGGTCCAACGGGGGCTATGTTGTCGGCATATCTGGGCCAGATGAATGTCCGGAACATTGTATTGGAACGAGGGACAGAGATCACAACCGATCCTCGTGGGATTGCTCTCGATGAAGACGGTATTCGGCTCTTACAAGGTCTTGGTCTGTACGCGTCGATATATACCCAAATTGGAACCTGTAAGTCAATATTTGAGTGCCCATGCAAACAAAATGATCGATTTTGTCAGCTAGGGCCTTGAAACACAAACTTGGAAACTCATAGAGCTTTAGGTATGAATATGTTCAAATTCATCGGAGGAACGACACCAATTTTGGATAAACCCGCTTTTATCGAGATGGACTATGGAACAGTGAGCAATTGACCCATGCGTTCGTGCAAGCGACAAAATGGAATTCCTTACACCATTTACAGACTGAGGGCGGTACTGGCCATGTCGGATTCATCTGTCACAAACAACCAGTACTGGAGAAGAAGCTACGAGAAAGAATGGCAGCATTAGAAGAATGCGAACTTCGCTCTGGCTGTGAAGTCACGGCCCTATCCGAAGACGAAGATGGAACCTTGTGTGTCTATCGTGACTCAGAAGGTAAAGAGCGAAGAATAAAATCGCGCTTTTTCGTAGGGGCCGATGGGAAGACTGGATTCACTCGAAAACGATACCTAGAGTCCAAAGGAATCGTCATGGAGCAGGCTCACCAGTATGTCGCAACAACCTTTCCACATATAACAATAGCTGAATATTCAATGATAGGGCATTTTATGAGGAAACCTGGGTAGCATTGAACTGGCAGATTGAACTTCCCAATGAGAAGACACATCCCGATTTTCCGCTGTGGAAACTAGGTTATACGCCAGAACAAGTCTACGATCTATTCTTTCCAGTCAATTTCCGGTTTATCTGTAACCCAAATAGACCTTCTGTTTGTGGACGCTTTGGCCTACCGCTGGACCGACTATGGAGATTTGAATTTGTCGTTAGGAAAGACGAAGATGGTGATGAGATGTCGAAGCCTGAAATGATCCAAAAGGTTGTCTATCCTTATATCACTCACGCAGGTAGTCGGTACGGGTGAGTAACGCTCTCAGTGGATGTTATTTTATTTCCAGCTAACATAGTAGACAGTTTATTTCAAGATGTCACGTTTCCTGAAGATTGCATCAAGGTCCTTCGCTCCCGGCCTTTCAGATTCTCAGCTCGCAGCTGCAACAGATGGTCTGATGGCCGAGTCGTCCTATGCGGTGATGCTGCTCATGTATTTCCGCCATGTATGTGTGCAACTCCCAGGGCCTCAAAATCTCAATAAATGCTAACTCGCTTGGTAATAGTTGGTGGCCAGGGTATTGCGTCTGGGTTTCGGGACGCTGTTTCTTTAGCATGGCGTCTCGCCATTCTCTGTCGCAAGAAGCCAAGTCGCCCAAATTCTGACGGAAAGGTTCTCAAAGCATGGTACGAAGAACGCAAGCAGCAACTAGAGAAATCTTTGGCTTCAACTATTGAAAACGGAAAGTTTGTCACTGAAAGCAATCCCCTCAAGATTACGCTCCGAGGGATCTACCTGTGGTTGATTCAATTGATACCATCCTGGCGCCATGAGCTTCGACTCGGACGCCGAAAAGAAGGAATGGTGCGATACAGTTATTCTGAAGGAATGCCATTTCTTCGAGAATTCAAGGGCGGACTGTGTCTTCCGCAAGTCTACTGCAAATCAATTGGAAGTGACAGAAATGAAATTTCCTTCACGGACGATGTGATATTTTCACAAGAGAAAAAGGGCCTATTTCAGCTTTTGATTATTGTCAAAAGCGTCAAGGAGGCATTTTCAGCTCTGGACGCTGTGTCCAATATTGGAGAAATATCGAACGGAGAGATGGAGCTCCATGAGACAACACTACTAGTTGAGGATGCAGCATGCGGTACTCGTGAAAATGCACCACATATTTTCCGAGTAGTAACCGGGGAAGAATTCGCAAATTCGCCTCTATGCGAGAAACGACCAAGTCCCGAGTTCTACGACCCGTTCATTATTGGAAAACACTTGGAAGGTATGAAGTTTGTTCTATTGCGCCCGGACAGGTTCATTTTTGCGGCTTGTGGCACCAAGGATGACTTGCAGAGTGCTGTTCTAAGTGCTGTATCGTATATAAAAGGATAATAAGAGGGCAACCAAGGTCTGCAGCAGTCTCATTGAAATGTATACGCAAAAAATATTCTATTTGCAGGGATCTCAGAGTCAGATAATAGAATCACTCGAGCTGTAGGTTCGAAAGCATTCTGTAAGATATCGTGAGAACATAGGCGCATCGGGGATTTATGAATTTTACATCTGACTTGATGAAGAAATCAGAATTGACTTTCTTGCTAGAAGAAACTGCGAATAAACTTCCACCCCAGCCAGGCAACACCTCCAACTGCAGACCACCCAAGAAGCCCCTTAGCAATTAAAATCGCTTTAATAACCCTAAAGGTCCTTTTTTCGTTCAGCTTAGGGAATCTTGAATCAGGAATGGCCTTGTCCAAAAACTCGCAAAGAGGCTTCCATCCATCCTCTGCCTTGAATTCTAAAACTTCATGGCCTCGCTCCTTGGCAATCGTCCTCACCATATCATTATGCCTTGCGTACATGGTTTCATTGAAAGGGTCGTTTGACCCATATTTCTCCTTGCACCAATCGAGAATATGCATATTCATGCGGTACCATAACCTATCCGACTTCCACAAAAAGCCAATCAAATAGAATGGCCGAGTGAAGAAAAAGCCCAAGCTAGAATAACAGCTTTTCGCCCATACCACAGCATCTGGACGAGTGCTGAGAACTATCTTCGCTTTTGGATACATCTCCAATAGTTCAGGGAGAAAGAATACAGCAGGCATATCACAAACAGTTTCGTAGCCATCCACAAGTTGGCGAATGAGCTTTTGGCGTCGTTGATTGTCTTTTTCTTTGGCGGCCTCAATAAGAGTCTCCATTCTGTCTGGGTGTGGAATGATCTGTGCCATATGGAGACATGGGTCAAATCCTAGTTCCTCGAGAGCTGCTTGCAATGATGAAGTTGCCGTTCGGGGCAGGCCAGCCCCAATAACAAGCAAAGGTGACTTTTTTGTCGGCCGGGCACGCGAGTCAGTGACGAAACGGACCATGATAAATATGATAGCAATTTCCAAGTGCTATTGGGACTGAGGAGACATTTGAAAATAATGTGTTCTTAAGGATGTGCCAAGTGAAATTAAGGCGTCCAATCTAATGTCAGCAAAACAAAGAGTCCCAGGTTATCTATTTCAGCCCAGTTCTTGTCTGGTTTACATGCAGACGCGCGGGGCACAAGATCAAGAATCTTTTGTGAAACTTAATAAGAAGATACCCCAAGGAGCGTAATGAATTTAGGTTGGAGCTTAGCGGTACATTAGGGGCATCCCTGAAAATTGTTGGAAATGTCCCCTTGGAAAAATATCGCGAATTCTATTCCACCTCAATTAGATATAGTATAAAGGTGCACAACTGATCTTCGAGACCAACCATTCGAGAAATGGGTATATCAGGGTCCGACTCATGAAGTATTTCCAAGCCCAGCGGCAGCCATGCGGAAGGTAGTATTGGTGAGTCATGGTGACCTCGTTTAATCTCCTCGTTTAACTCCCGCAAGAACCCCCAAAAACTTCCCCACTTCAATTGAATCCCTGAAAATCATTACAATGGCTACAGCAGAACCTGAATACCAGCTCATTGGGCTTCATACCCGATACTCCAGTCAGTGATACATTCAGAATGGCATAACGCAACTAATCCGTCTAGGTTGGACGTCGCGGGTCGAAGCTGTTTTGGAGTACTTTCAAATTCCTTACAACCCAGTGTTTGTGAAGCTTCCTGATGTACAGTACACCTCTGCGAAATATAATAATCCGCTGTGATATTTTACTTACAGGTGCTGACGGGGTACTAGGTCAAAGCTGTGTCTCCAACAGGATTCGTCCCCGTCCTCGAATGTCGTTCACTAGGCTCCACCCCCATCGGCGACTCACTTGCAATCTGCGAATTCCTCGCCGAATCTCACCCAGAAATCCCACTATGGCCTCGAGATCGTCAGCTTAGAGCTCTTGCTAGAAGTGTTGCGTCACAGATGCACTCTGGATTCTCTGCTCTCCGGGGCACGTTCCATACCAACTTCATCGCTAGGTATACCGGAAACGTCCCAGTCTCAGCGGAGGCGCGAAAGGATGTACAGCGCATTCTATCCATTTGGGGCGAGTCTCGTAAAACGACTAAAGAGCGCCTCCTAGCGCTGGGCCAGGCTGATGAAGGGTTTTTGTTTGGAGGGTTCAGTATTGCCGACGCATTTTTCTGGCCAGTACTTTGGGTAAGCACCTTCGAAAGAACGCGACATTGCATAAATTGAGATACTGATGGCTGGTAGCGATTTCGAACGTATGATCTTCCCTTGGACACCGCGAGCGAAGATGCTCTTATCTGGATGGCCCAAATGTGGAACGATCCCGTCTTTCGGGGACTGGCGGATAAGTACTACGAGCAGTCGGAAGATCCGGAGACAGTGATTGCACATTATGATGATATATACCGGGGCCAGCAAGACATCCAGTATAGCCAGTTTCCCAGAGATTGGACCTTCTCTCCTACTTAATACTGGACTGGCGCCTCTTTTCTATACGCCACTCACATTCAACGTCGGCGAGTTGAGACTTAACATGGGATTAGAGAGTATGTATTCAGTTTAATAAATTGATTAAAATTGCGAGTTCCCAGTATGATACACTTCAATACATAAATTGAAACAACAAAGCAAACTAGGTATCGTAATGTGGATCCTACTAGTATATACTAGTAGCTCATACCATATGACGTCAATACTCGGCCGGCTGTCCTTCAAGTTGGTCACGGAAGCCAAGTTTGACAAACCCCAAATTTCTGTACCGCCGTGACTCTATTATTCTCCTCGTCCATTGAACCTCAACTTCAAGTTGATACTATATCACAATATGTCTCAATCGTTTGCGCTCCTCCGCCGGCAGCGCACGGATGATCTCTCCAAGCTCGCTGATCAGCACATGCAGCATGATTTGCAATTCGAAGATCGCGACGCACTCAAATCTGCAGCCTCGACTGTCTCTCTGTGGACAACAGTTGGATCTGCTGTAGGTATTGGACTTGGACTCTATGCGGCTGTTCGCTTGAGAAGCACCCGCAAGGCGTTTTTTGCTGCTGTTCGGGCGCAAGAGAGACCGACCAAGGTCGTCTTCGCGGATGGGCGTACTGGTACGTACTAACTGACGGGCAATTCGACATCGACCATGATTGAAACCTACGTTTGCTAATATTCTGAATTCTAGAGCCAATTCCCGACCTTACACCTTTGCTTAAACCGACTACCCTTGGTGATTTTGCGACATACTTCTTTGCCTCAGCCGGCGGGCTATTTCTAGGCGGAGAGCTTGGTAAGAACTTTCCATTGATGAATTAAATAAAACGACGGTTTGTAGGCTCTAACATAAATGAATCAGGCTTCGCTGCTGGAGCGGCCAGTGCGAGCAGCAGCATCTCTGCTGACCCCGAAAGACGAAAGAGAATCGAAACCGCATTTCGGAGATTCCGAGCCGATGTACTCCGGCGAGAGGCAGATGAGCTGGACAAGGGGGCAAATGTTTCTGATCTGATGTTGTAAAATAAGAGTCTAGCCAGATATCAAATATCGTCCTCAACTACTAGTAGCGGAGATTCCAATGGAGAGAGATTATTTTCGAACTTGTAACTTTAATATTCAGCTAGTCCAAACGAGAGAAGTAGGGTCCACGCGCACAGATATGGAGAGTACTACTCCATCTACCCCAACCTATCTATTGGAGCAGATGCGGGGGCTGCAGTATATCGGCAGTTGCACACTGCGGACTTTGTGCCGCTCAGCGTTCCCCGCTCTTATCAATTGGCCCATTATCTTTCTTTCTTGAATGCCAATGGAACACCGAGAATTCTATCATATAAGAGTAGTTTGGTTTCACCATGGCTAACGCATCTTTACTTCATGCGACCTGGGCTAGGTCATCGTTAAAACTGCTTCCTTGCTGGAGATCAACCTCTTATCAAGGCCGTGGAAAATCATTCTCCACTACATTCTATCGCAACATGCTGAGTAGTGAATTGTCCGAAGCCGATGTCTCGGCTCTCCGAGTGAATAAAGAGAGACTGGCAAGAGATCTTCACCACTCATGTCAGTGGGGGTTTGGTATTCGATGGGGCGAGTAGGTATCACTCTGAACAGACATTTACATGCTGGAGAGACTAATTATGGTGTATCTTTTGCGTAGCGAGTCAACAGATACAGGAATGCAGCGTCTTGCATTATCAGAGGAGGATAAGAGTGTTCGAAATTGGTTTATTCAAACCATGAAGGATCTCAAGTGCGACATTACGGTCGATGAAATGGGTAACATCTTCGCCGTTCGCGCAGGTAGAAGAAAGGACGTACCCGCTACATTCATCGGCAGCCATCTTGATACACAGCCGACTGGAGGAAGATATGACGGCATCCTGGGTGTTCTTTCCGGAGTTGAAGCCCTGAAGCGGATGGATGAAATGGGGCTCGAGACAGAGGGGGGGGTGGGTGTGGTAAATTGGACCAAGTAAGAGGCATGGCTGCCGCCTCTCTCCAAACCTTGCTGACTTATGATCTTATAGTGAGGAAGGGGCTAGATTCCCGGTGAGCATGATATCGTCTGGCGTATGGGCAGAGTGCATTGCTCTATCCAAGGCACACGATCTCAAAGAAGTGCCTACAGTAGCATCACTGCCTACCGCGGCCTCAGCCCCGGAGACGATGAAGTCAGCATTGCAGAAGATCGGCTACCTAGGCAGCATGCCCTGCTCATACAAGTCCACTCCGATGGCAGCACACTTTGAGCTTCATATTGAGCAAGGTCCCCATCTAGTTTCTGCGGGCCAACGGGTCGGGGTGGTCACAGCAGTGCAGGCCTATCGTTGGTTCCGATTGAATGTCATCGGGCGAGATACACACACAGGTACAACCGCTTTTGAACACCGTGCCGATGCTCTATATGCATTTGCGCGTATGATGGTTCGGGCAAGAGAAGTCGCTGCAGGACGAGGATGCCTTGCTAGCGTTGGGATCATCGAAGCGAAGCCGGGCAGTGTCAACACTGTTCCAGGAGAGGTCAGCTTCAGCTTGGATATCCGTGGACCAGAGACGGAACTGGTCGCTGAGGTTGAGAAAGAACTTCGTCGCGATTTTGACGAAATCGCCGCTGCGGAGGGCGCTGGGATCGGCAAGCCCTGTCGGGTCGAGTGGACGCTTGACTTTGATTCTCCTGCTGTGAAATTCCACGACGACTGCATTGAATGCGTACAGCAATCGGCTCATGCTGTTGTAGCAGATGCGTCGGTTGCAGATCCCAAGTCACTGGTTAGGCCCATCATGAGTGGCGCTGGCCATGACAGTGTCTTCACCTCGAAGCGTGTTCCCACGAGTATGATATTTGTGCCCTGTAAAGATGGACTCAGTCATCATCCGGAGGAGTTTTGCTCAGCAGACGACTGCGCGACTGGAGCATCCGTTATATTGCAAGCCGTTGTGCGGTACGATCGGAGAAGATTCGCATAGAGCTGATGAAGATTAGTATGTTAGAGCAGGCCCTAAATTTACATCAAATCAAATATTGGTAGAAATCCGATCAACTCGCACCGAGAGCTTAGCATCATATGTGAATCTGAAATCTAGAACATCGAGCTACAATAACGAGCAATTTGTGCACTGATCATGAATTTGCCATTAAAACTAGCTACATCATTAAAGCCAGTGACATCGTTTCAACTTTTTTGATTTTTTCCCGTACCCGCAAGTATCAGAAACGAGGGGCCGCTTGGTGATGCGTTGAGAACCAGCCTGTTTCGAGGCCACCATTTCTGTGACCCTATTCCAGACCAAGCCCTCTGACAACATCATTCCCCAGGATGACCGAGCAGTGGATGACAGGATGACCAAGGCCTCAACCCTTACTGGGGAGCGGCACCACCGCGGCCACGGCCGAAGCCGCCACGGAAAGAGGGAGCGAACTCGCCGGGGGCACCGCCCTCCTTGCCGCCCTCCTCGCGGCGGCGGTAGCCACCCTCACGGGGAGCACGGGGACGACGCTGCTCGCGGTCCTCACCGCCCATCATGCCGCGGGGAGGAGCGTGGGAGCGCTGCTGCTTGATGTGGGTGGCGGGAACAACCTCGGCGGGGAGGTGGAGCCACTCGCGGAGGTAGTCAAGACCCTCGGGGGTGAGGGTGTAGTAGTAGTACTAGTTTAATTAGCAACCTGGGCATACAATCATCACTTGGAGGATGGAACCAAAGACTCACCTGCCACGAGAACTGGGTCTTGAGGAAACCGCGGGAGGTCAGAGACTGGCAAGCCTTGATGACATAGAGGTTCTTGGTATCAATGTCACCGTGCTTGGGAAGGTTGAAGTCCTTCTTGGCCACGAGCACACCCTCTACAAATTCAGTCAGTCAATTGTTCATATCCATATCCATCTCGGTCTCGGTGTGTATCAGCGCGATTGCGGCGTGTCAAACCGAGGGAGATCGTAGCGTCGGCGAGGGTGGTGGTTACATACCGCGGAAGAGGTACTCGTGGATCTTCTTGCGGTCGTCCTTGGGGATAAGCCTGGCGCATTGTCAGTAAATTGCATGAAATCGAGAGAAAACAGTAATTCTTACATTGTCGCGAGTTCCTGGTGCAATTCGGGGAATCGCTTTGACAATCCAGAAAATTGATGGGTGATTTAAAGAATCAGGACGAGTGGAGCCGCGCGAAGTGGTGCGAATATGATATTCCTCTTCGGGCACTCTCTTTAGGGTTGGGGCTCTAGCCAGTCACGTTACCTCAACAAAGGGTACTCTTGGAGGTCACATGACTTTATAGAATGCTGACTGGTCTATTAGGTCACATGACTGTGGCTGGACGGTCCTATGCCCCGTGACCTCCCATCTTATCGCCGTCACGCCTACCTTGAAGTCGCAGATCATCAGAAACATATTCTTTGCTCGCACGTCCGGTCGAAGAGATCGTCCTACTCTACCTCAAGATGGCATTGCAAAATGTGAACATTCTGCTATCGTCCTTCCCTGGACTTTCGCTACCGGCGACCGTCTCGTTTTCGCTGGCATCAACCTCAACAATCTCAGATCTGACCGACAAGGTCGCCTCATATCTCCCGTCTTCGCTTTCTCTACAGTCACTTATTCTTACTACGACAAACAACAAACAAATCACCCCATCATCTGGTCCCCTGCGATCTCTCTTTTCCACCCGCGATGGCACCACTTCAGACACCTCAGCTCTTCTTCCGGTCCGCCTATCTGTTCCCCTATGCGGTGGTAAAGGTGGATTCGGCTCCCAGCTTCGTGCTGCCGGTGGTCGTATGTCCAGCAAACGCAAGCGCAATCAAGGCGACAACAACAGCTCCAGTCGGAACCTCGATGGCCGCCGCCTGCGTACCGTGAATGAGGCCAAGGCCCTCGCTGAATATCTCGCCGTCAAACCCGAAATGGATAAGAAAGAAAAAGAAGAAAGACGTCGACGATGGCAGGCAGTTGTGGATATGTCTGAGAGGCGACAGGATGAAATCAAGAATGGTGATGGGAAACAGAAGGTCGACGGGCAGTGGATGGAAGACAAGGAAGAATCCATTGAGAAAGCCCATGAAGCGGTTTTGCAAGCCATGAAGGATGGTGCATGGACCGACAACCTACGAGATGTGATCCTTGGCGGCTCTAGCACAAGTGCCAGTGAAGGCAGTGAGCACGCGACTTCCTCTAGCTCAGACGAAGAAGAAGAGCAAGGTCCATCGTCCAGTTCTGCGGGTCCCTCTGTCCCAGCGCCGAAGCCTGCTGCTCGACGTTTCATTGGTTTCGATGACGATGATGAGTTTATGAGCGACTCTGAAGAGGAAGAAGAGGCAGAGCCCGAAGGCAAGGGCAAGGGCAAGGGCAAGGCCCGCGCCTAAATGTATAAAACCAACATCTGGGTTATGGGTTACGACGGCGTTTATGCGTTATCCTAGTAGGATATTTTTTAGGATTTTGGGTTTATAGCGAGTTTGAATGTCCAAAGTTAGTCCTTACAGTCTCAATCTAGAGCAATAATCAAGCAACCAACTGAATGCTCGCGCCACACATATTAGTCCCAGTAATGCAAGAAGACCTCGTAGGAAATATATACGTCATAAGCTCGTGAATTTGACTTTTAACTACCTGGAATTTCACTCAAAACCAAAGAACTCCAAGAACAAATCCATGTCTCCAGGTCTAGTCCCAAAGGTGCCCACCCCGGAGCAGCCCCGGCCTCGTCGACGGCGGAAGTCTTATCGATAACACTTTTTCTCCGGCAGAAAATGGAAAAAGCGTGGCACCGCGCGAACTTCGTCTTGCGACAACATCCACCATGTCGGCCTGCTCTCGGGGCGTGCTGTCTAGGGCCTTACGGCTTGATGTTCTGCGACTGAACCCGAGATATCCTCGTCAACTCGCGCTCACAATAACCTCGTTTCGCAGCACACCCCCAACCGCAAACTCGATCACGCGCCATGGCCTACACACACCTCGCCTCTTTTCTACTGCGCGCTTTCAACGACAAGCTGCTATTGAAAACTTGACGGATGTTCTACCCGTATGCTGCCCAGGGTGTGGCGCTTTTTCACAGACCGTTGAGCCAGATGAGCCGGGCTACTATGGTGTGAGCCGGAAGCAAACTCGGAAACTCCTCGCCTCTAGACAACAAGCAATTGAACAACGGAGTACAGAGCTAGGATCCGAAGGAATATCAACTACTCAAGACGGCCTCTCTATGGATGATTCCCACGGGAAGGAGGAGATGGTGGCTCCTCGGCCTATCCAAGGTATTTGATCAAGCGAACGTCACTCTCACTGTCCCTAGGCTGATCCAGAATCAAAGAAGGTGCTCTATTGGAGGAGGCCGAAAGTCCGGACACGCCGTCTCTAGAATCGCCAACCCGAACTACCCATGTATGTGATCGATGCCATGATCTTATCCACCATAATAAAGCGATTGCCGCGCCCAAACCAGATACTCTTGCTATACGAGATTACCTGAAGGAATCCCCCTATAAAGACAATCGTGTCTACCATGTCATCGACGCCGCCGACTTCCCCATGTCCCTGATTCCACGAGTTCACGACGCACTGTCAGTCAAGGGCCAGCGCTCATTAAACCGACGTGCCTCACACGAAAAGTACCACGGTGGTCAAAAACTGCCCAGTCTCAGTTTTATAATCACACGCTCGGACTTGCTAGCAGCAACAAAAGAGCAGGTGGATTCGAAGATGGAGTATGTCCGCACTCAACTTCGTACTGCTCTTGGAAGAGCAGGGAGGGATGTTCGATTAGGCAATATCCACATGGTTAGTGCGCATCGCGGATGGTGGACAAAGCAAGTTAAGGAAGAAATTCGACAACATGGTGGTGGTATCTGGGTTGTTGGAAAGGCAAATGTGGGAAAGAGCAGCTTCATTGAAGCTTGTTTCCCCAAGGACCAGCGAACCATGGCAAACATGGCCCAATGGATTGAAGAGCAACGAGAGAGCGCCGAAGTCCCGAACCAGCGACAGTCATATCTACACGATCCAAACAGCATTTTACCCCCTGCGCCCCGTGAAGATCAATTCCCTGTCCTTCCGGTCGTGTCTTCTATGCCAGGAACAACGGTCTCGCCCATTCGCATTCCATTCGGTCGTGGGAAAGGCGAGGTTATTGACCTCCCAGGTATGCAGCGTGGCCAGCTCGAGGACTTCGTTCGAGATGAACATAAACGTGATTTGATCATGACCAAGCGAGTAAAACCTCAACGCTGTACGGTCAAACCCGGCCAATCGCTTCTGCTTGGCGGTGGGCTCATACGGCTCACTCCCGTGAACCCGGATCACACACTTCTTGCTGCTTGTTTCATTCCCATTGAAACTCATCTTACGAAGACCGAAAAGGCAATTGAGATTCAAACCGAGCAACGAGCGTACCCTGGTACAGTTCTAATGAGTGAAGGAACTGGTAGCACCGTGAAATCGGCTGGGAAATTCGATTTGAAGTGGGATATTACTCGTTCAAATCTTCCCACATCTGTTGCCAAGGCAGTAAAGGACCGCAAAATTCCTATTCCCCAGCTGCCATATCAGGTTTTGTCTGCCGATATCCTGGTGGAGGGCTGCGGTTGGATCGAGGTCAGCGTGCAGGTTCGCGCCAAACGCAATGCCGAAGAGCCGCCCATTTATCCCCAAGTCGAGGTATTTACCCCGAATGGCAAACATATCGGATCTCGCGAACCAATGGAATGTTGGAACTTCATCGACGAGAAGCTTAAAGCAGACCGACGGAAGAGACCGCGCATGAGATACCGTTATAGTTAGACCTGGGTAAACCACACAAATGTACACTACAAACTAGCATAGCGACTGGTGTTTTATTGTCTATGGATACTGTAATTATACATCAATCTCTGTCATTATTAGTTTTCTAGCACTTTTCGCCCCAGTATGTGCTCTCGTATCCCCAAGGTATTGGATCGCAGCAGGGGGTCCCCACTGCCGTGGAGACCTTCCAAGGGTTCTCCCGACTGCCAACGCTCTTTGCTTCTTCCATCCCCGACGATCCGGCCCTGGTGAAGAATCACCAATTCTAAATCTTTTCATTCATCTACAAGATTATAAAGGTAAATAATTCATTTCCTGATCATAAACTACATTTAATTTGCGACTTTGGACGAACCAGAAACCCCAAATTCAACAAGCAAGTTGCGTCACCGCTTCTTTCGACACGTACTTTCTAACCAGGAGAATGAGAGAAACAGAAGAAAATATCTCTAGGCGCAAGATGCTATCCCCTCGTGCTCTAAAGAATGTTCAGCAACTGGAGCGTCCATTCCGGTTCACTCCAACCCCGGATTATGACCCTCAGACAAATCCTCAAGGTCTTATTTCATTTGGCATGGCAGAGAATGTGAGTGTGCCTGTCGACAAAAGCATTGGAGATTGTTCTGCTCACCATTTATCAGAGACCAATGAGGTCTGAAATTGTGAAGTATATCAACGAGAAGGTAATCACTCGTATTTTCTGAACACGCCATTTCTTCCATGATGATCTCCGGGGGTATCTAACATACTTCTAGGTCACGTTCACATTAGACTCAGTCAGCTACCGCTCGAGCGCAACTATAAATTCTCGTCTTCCAGGTATTGCCGCAGCCCATTTAGACAAGGTTCTGAGCACACACTGTCCAATCAATCCGGATCATGTTTTTGTCGCGGATTCTCCGACGTCTCTGGGTAATATGCTTGGCTTCAACCTCGCAGAGCGGGGGGAAGGCATTATAGTTAGTCGCCCCGTCTATGGCCGCTTTGAGCTAGACTATGGTGTCGAGGCTGGTGTTGAAATTGTCTATGCGGACACCGCAACTGACGAAGCTTTTACGCCAAACTCGGTTGCTAAGTACGACCAAGCTTTAATTGAAGCCGAGAAGCGAGGCATCAAAATTCGTGCGGTACTCTTAGTGAATCCACACAATCCTGTCGGTATGTGCATTCTATTACAAAACACTATATTCCAGCGTTTTAACATATCAATCGAAATCGAATCAGGTCGTTGCTATCCCTCTGACACCCTGAGACATATTGCAAGGTTCTGCGATAGAAACAGCCTTCATCTTATCAGTGATGAAGTATACGCATCCTGCGTTTTTGACTCAGGTGACCCCGATTCTGTGCCATTCAACTCGATTTTATCGTTGGATTTGCAGGGTTTGATGGACCCAAATCTTGTCCACGTTCTATATGGCTTTAGCAAGGTGAGTCTGGTTCCAACAAAGGGGCTTGATAAGCCTCGGCTGAGATTCATTCCATGTTAGGACTTCGCTTCTGGGGGTTTACATCTCGGTTTCTTGGTAACTGCAAACGAGCAACTTCGCAAGGCATGCAAAATGGTTCTGTAAGTCTCAGCATATACGTTGCAGAATGATTCGTACTTTCAACGATTGATCATGACACGCTAATAGAAATCCGGTACTAGACGGCTCCATGGCGCTTCCCAGGCTGCAATTACGATCGGGACTGCGATCTTAGAGGATCAAGATTTTGTCCAGGGCTTTCTAGCCAAATCTCAAGCTAGCCTTGCAGCAGGCTATCGCCAAGTCACTTCTACACTTCGAGAAGCCGGCATCAATTACATGGAAGGAGGGTGGGTCTTTTTTACATATCGGGAATCTTTGTGTCAGCTCTAATTTGGCAAACTAGTAACGCGGGTTTCTTTATTTATGTCGATCTGTCCCCTTTCCTCCCCGACATCAACTGCTCGGTTCAAGAACGCGAATTTGCCCTAGCACAGCAGCTCCTTGATAAAGGTATCTTCTTACATCCTGGAGAGGAACACTCTAAGGATGCAGGCTGGTTTAGGCTGGTGTTTTCCAATGACGAGCCCGCTTTGAAGGAAGGGCTGAGGAGGTAAGATTGGTCATCCATTTTCGCATTTTGCAGCGCCATTAAAGGCTTGAGCTGACCCTGCAATATAGGATGTTGCGTGCTTTAAAGCTATAAGCTTTGGAGTTGTTTGTACAGATACATTAGAGCTAATGCTGGCTTGAGGAGAGGCGATAGATCAAAGTCTGCCAGTGGGGATCTATCGAGGTCGGGAAAGGACGACCTTACTCCCCAGTGCAGAGATGTGATTCATCACCCTTTCCAAAAATAAACATTACATGACCATCAAGAGGTTGGAATTACAAAACGTAACAGCTATTGCGGAAATAATTTATATCATGGCTCCGATGGCGTGGAAAGCTGTATTTCGAACATACTAGTTGGTTGTTTTGAAAGAATACTTGGGGCTGTCAACATTGCTAGGCATTTGGATGACCCTGAAGATGAATATTATCTGGAATTGACCAACATTATGCATAATCCTAATTTGGCTCTTTACTCGGTGGCGAATGTAAATTTAACCCATTTTTTTGTTATCCGCCGGGTTCGTAGAAGCTGGTTGTGTCTGGACTGGCTTTGAGTGCCGTTAAGTAATTCCCGTCTGACTCGGGGACCCAGAATTCCCCTTTCTTTTTGAAATATTTTTTCTTCTTCTTTCCATATTCTCACTTACAGACGTATATTTGACTTTATTAGAATATAGTATTCAAATTTTGTTCAAGAAAATGCCGTCTTTATTTTGTAGACACTTGGAAATAGCCTGTACGCGACAATATGTCCGTTTCCAAGGTTTCCGTTTCTCGAAACCAATAGTTACGAGCTCCGATTTTTCAGACTCAGCTTGCAAGATTTGAGTTTCCCATTGTAAAGAGTAATATGTTTTGCTGAATTCCGGGGTGGGCAGCTATAGATTGCTTAGTACTCCAGGCTCTCAATATTGGTTTCTCATACTCGGCTGTATGCGACGAATTCCCGAGGTAATCATCGGAGATCTAAATAACGATAAACCAATCAAGGTTTTGGAGATGTATTGTCATATTCTCTGTATCGACATTTCATGCACCTCTTGCCAAGATTGTAACACTTAAGACCAAAGTACCTCGTCTATTTTGATTACCCCTCATTATCACCCATCACAATCTCGGAAATTTCAAAATCATTTGTTCATCGGAATTATTCTACTTCAAGAAATGACTACCATGTCGAATTTGCTAGCATCGGCTGCGGTTCCAGCCTTCAAATGCCCAAAAGGAACCAAGATGCACATCCTAGATCTCGGTATGCTGGAAGCAGATGAATCATGGTTAGCCAAAATTGAAGACAAAATTGAAGATGGGTCACTATAAATTCTCACGATGCTGTTAGGATTCTCCGTGGTGCAAATGCCAGCAAGTTGAGTAACATTAACCCAACGAACAAGCGGCGTGAGCTAGTGCTGCTTTCAGCTCTTATCGAGCACCCCGATGTCGGTCTTATTCTTTATGACGCAGGCTGTGCAGAAGACCTTGATGTGGTATGTGATAGCTTTCCCCTAGACATCCAGATAGCTACTGATGACATTATTAGGCATGGCCGGCTCCTTTGACCGATGTTTTCCCACGTATTCAGTACTCAGAAGCGCAAAAGCTTCCCAACGCAATTAAAGCAACCGGTAACGATATAAAAGATGTTAAAGCAGTGATCATAAGTCACCTTCATCTCGATCATGCAGGTGGACTTGAGCATTTTGTCGGCACTGATGTACCGATCTATGTTCACGAGGAAGAGTTCAAACATGCCTGCTGGGCTATTGCGACCCAAGCTGATCATGGTGTCTATCAAGGACATTATATGCATTTGGAAAAACTGAAATGGGAAACCTTTACTGAGTCTGAACTGGAACTTTTCCAGGGCATCACCCTTCTTCATGCACCGGGTCACGCGCCTGGACTCTGCATGATGCAGGTCAACCTTGACAATGACGGTACTTTTATTTGGACTACTGATCAGTTTCATGTGTCGGAAAATTATGAGCTCGGCCACCCGCATGGTGGTCTAGCAAGGGATCACAACGCATGGTACCGCAGCCTCAATATGACTCGACGGCTACAGAGGTTGTACAATGCTAGACTCATATATGGCCATGACAAGCCAACCACTCTCAAGCTTCTAGGTGAGAAGAAGTATTTTGAGTAAATTCGATCAATCTAGGTAGTATTTGAAGTTTCTATAAATAATGAATGGCATCTGAGCTATCTCAAGAGTCTCGTGCCAGCATAGATCCGAATACATTTGATTTACTCACTATACTCCTTTATCACAGTTGGCATCACCAGCTTTAGTCGTGCCAAATCCTGTATTGCCTCAAAGGCAGTTTCAAATGAATCTGCAGTTCCGAAGAAGCCCAGTTTTCTCGCCTTTCGCATGCTCAAGGAAAGTGGCCAATCCCCAAGAAGAGCCGAATCCGACATTCCAAAGATTTGAGCACGCTTTTGCTCATCAAATGGATCGAGGATAAGTTCATGATCTTTTGACAACGTTTTCCATGCCTGTTGAACTTCTGTCTTCCTAGACCACTCCAGGAGACTGAACGTTGAACGAGTTATTCCAGTGGGCCCATATCTACCAAAATGTCAGACAAATGGTGAAAGCCGGTTCAAAAAGTCACATACCCTCTGGGAGTATCCACATGTCGACATATAGTCACCCTGAATTTCGAAGAATCTGCTTCAGGGGGATTCCACGGAATGCCAAACCAACTAGCAAGGTAAGGCCAGAAGCGCCCCCAAGTAAACGACTGTCCGTCGTGGATGTTGAATGCCTCGTTGCCTGCTTTATCAGTCAATACGGCCCATTCTTCGAAGTGGGCATTTAGTAAGGCAGTGCTTTGACAGAATTCGCGATCCCAGGCAGCATAGTCTCCAGGAAAATCCAGAGGTTTTTTCAAGTAGCTCTGAATGGCCCCGTATATAGCGAGCCCAATCATAAAATTCAATGCGCCATCACGAACAGCGCCGATAATATATGACGGGCGGACTACATTCCATGCTGCACCAGTCTCCTCGCAATACTTTGCCAAGGCATCTTCCTGTGGATAATAGAAATTATCTTCCAGTGTAACTCTTGGATCGGACTCAAACGAAGGGTTAGTTGCTGGGCCCATGTGAAAGCCATAATTTTTAGCTCCTGTCTGAAGCAGGAACCGTTTAGGCTGGAGACTTGTCAGTCTAAGGCCATCGAGGAAGTTGCTCAAAAGTTTGGCTTAGCATTAAGTCAATAAAAAGTTTTCATCGTCACAGGATAATCATTCTTATAACATACAGTTGACTTCGGCCAATGCACTGGCATCTGACCACATCTCCAGAACACTACCCTTTTGCTGAGTCTGCATATAAGAGAAGAAGAACACATGGTCACTATAGAAAATTTGTTAAAGGTTCTCGATCTTAGACTTAAAAGCATATAGCAGCACTGACATTTTCTGTACGTTTTCTTTCAGTCGCTCTGCAATTTGTGCTGGCTTGGAAAGAAAGTCAACTGCGATATGTTTGACTCGTGTCGCAGCCTCACCCAAATCCTCGAAAAAATTATCAGGCGGAGATCGTCTAGATAGGCAGTAGATTTGGCTCCATCGTTTGGGATTAGCAGCCAGAACACGGACGAGATGGTATCCTGATATCCCGTTTGCTCCAGTCACCAGCGCAGTCAAATTGGTGAGATTGGACTCATCCGGAAAGCTGGGTAACCCATGCAGTGAGCCTTCAGAATACACAACACTGTGAGTAGCCATTTCGGATGCTTGTCGGCGACTAGAGAGAGTGCTATGTTGTTTACAAAGCAAATAGCCGTTTCACCATTCTGATTCTGAGCCACCAAAATGCTTTCCGAGTCATAAGATAGAAAAAGCCCCTCTTTTCTGTCCCCGCACCTCTTGGGAGATTCAAATCCTTAAGCATTTCCTGATTTCTTCGGCTTTTCTCCGCCGACTGATGCATTGCTGCGGGGGTGGCGCGCTCAAATATCGATTGCATGAAGAGCCCAATGCAGTTACACAGATACGCCAGTGATACATACTGGTATTAATTACGAGAAATCTACTTTTCTTGCTCTTTCTTTCGGGGTTGAGAGAATACGTGAGTGATGGGTAGTCCAGAATACCGAGCCGATAGCCGGGAGGATTAGTATTGAATTCAAGTCGCGCAGCCTCACCCTTCACATTTTGGAGCGTATTTCAGATGCTGATGGTTGAATTAATTTGATTTACGCAAATGAAACTCTTTTCACAGACCAATATTAGTATGACTCACGAAATTATGAGGAGCACGCGCCAGTTATCCACCTGGTAATATTCTGATAGATGTCTCCGGGATTGTTTAACTGCGTATTCCTCCTTTTTTTTAATAAAAGGAGAAGAATTAAAATTGATGTGTATATAGAAACAGGGCCGCGACAATCGCTCATTTGCAAGGCAATTAAAGCCGAGTGTTCTATTGCCTCTATCGCCTTCTGGGTGTGGCTGGCTGAACGACGCCGCGACCTGAAGAGACAGAGCCTTGAGTGAGAAGAAAATGGCCTCGAGCCCGCAAGTCGGGCTGCTGAAGCCCAATAATTGTTGCACTACTGTATTAGATACACATAATTGACGAAAATTCCCATATTTTGAGTTTTAAATATGGTTTTTTTCGCCGTTCAATTCATAATTCACCAAACAAGTTCTCTGGGTTTCCACAATACTTCAGCTTAGCCACTCGCTGGTCTTATAAACTAAAGATTACGCGGCGCTTCTTCGAGAGTCGTTTGGATTATAGGAATTGGTTGCTCGTCGAGGTATAAGTAGTATTGATTCCCGACGAGCTTTTCAATCTTCCCAACGTGACAACCTATTTCTTCAATCTCTCGAATTATTTTGATACTTGCATTCTTTCCAATTTTTATTTCAGTTTTTAATGTCGACAAAATGTCGAATACCAACGAGAAATACGTCTTCGGAAGAAGTAAAATGGAATCACAACGGTATCAACCCCTTGAAGGCGAATCAGACCCATGCCAAATCAAGTTTATACCTAATGGAAGGAAACAATATTTAGACTCGATGCGCAGCACAATTTGCTGGTAAAAGCAACACAAAACACTCTGGTTCACCCATCTATCCCGAAGGAAAAGGTCATCTCAGTTGCGGATATAGCAACCGGGACCGGGTGAGTCTCCTACTTCGCTTCTGCCACAAAAGTCGACCATGCTAATTCCTGGAAGGGTATGGCTCCGAGATACTGCAGATCTCCTAGGAAAAGTCAATACAACCCAACGTTACTATCATGGATTTGATATATCGCCTGATCAGTTCCCTGATGACATGGGCGACCTCGAATTTTCTGTTCACGATATAACAGCCCCCTTCCCGAGAGAGCATTGGAATCGCTACGACTTGGTCCATGTGCGATTGTTGGTTGCCGCTATTGACGAAATCGAATACAAAGCTGCGGTCGCCAACATTCATCAAATTTTAAGTAAGCAATTACGAAGCATTACTTATATCTGTTCACTTACTGGTTTCTTTCTGGACGCTAATCTATGTAGAGCCTGGTGGGTTCCTCCAATGGGAGGAAATCGACGAAGTAACATACAAACTAGAAAACAACATCGTCTTTGAGGAAATTTGGCGATGCTTTGACTCTTCGTTTAAGGCGGAAGGGAAATGCTTCCAAGCATCAGCAAAGGTTCTTGAGGAGTGCATGGCAGCTGGTTACTCAAACGTCGAGCGACTAGCTTACAGTTCAGACTGGGACAATAACCTTCGTCCTGATACCGAAGCAAGATTTGTTGCAATTATCGAAACGTTGTATGCAAGCCTTTTGTTGCGGTCCGGGCAGGTGGATGATGAGCTAGCAGCATCAAAGCAGGCTGGGGAGCTGATCAAGAAATATCGACAACTTTGTGGGAATGGAAACTCCCCGCCAGTGAAACTTATGAGGGTTGTTGCTCAAAAGCAAACCGCTTGACCAAAACTTGAAAACAGAATATTATAAGTAGTTATCACATGGTCTCTTCTAGTTTCAGTACTGTATTCCTTCCAATGATATAACGAAAAGAAAAAGAACCCATTTTTATAGCAACACCATCAGCAAGTGCAACAATGTTATAATGAAAATACAAAAGCAGCTCCAAGAGCTAGCATAGCTCCCGAAAGTCCCAGAACAGCACCAACTTGAAGTCCTTCTCGGCTCGACTTCCGTAGACTCAGATTTCCCGCGGCATTCGAAGTGGGCGTAATAAACGAGGCAATGGGTCCAGAGGCACCTGTGCCAGTAGCAGTTTGAACGCTCATAGCTGTAGCCTGACGATCCAGATCAGACTGGTGGTGAATAAGGGTGACCTGAGGAACAACAGAGATTGGAGTAAACAGATCCTCGAATGCGAGATCATCATAGGTCTGCCAATCAGTCGTACGGGTGATATCAGTTTCCGTAGGAAATCGGACAGCCCCTGTTGTGACCTCAAGGCCTAATGTGTATGGCATCGTTGTCGTCTCATATTCGTAGCTTGTTTGGTCCCAGGCTCGGCAGCCAATAGTTGGTGTATAAGATGGGACGATCGAGAAGCAATTGCCGGCTATATCTGCTGTCATATGACTGAATTCAGAAGCAATTAGTGATGAGCCTTATTTAGATCAAAAGCCGCAAATCATAGGCATGTCATGCAGATGAGTTCACCTACCTCGGACAACAGAGCGCGAGCGTCTGACTCGGCTCCAGAAGGTCTGCCAAAGCAGTCGGTGCGTAATCTTCCCATCCCCATGGATACCCATATCCCGTCTCAACCGTTACTGCGCCAGACATTGTGAGATCTTCTTTCTCGTCGCGTGCGGCCATGCCTACTGTTTTCCAGCCGGAGGGGCAGTATAATCCTGGAGAGTAGTATGCGCCGACGCCGCCACCGTATTTCTTCGTGCTGGTGGTGACCGTCACTGTGGCGGTCGGGGCACATTCTGGAAAATCTTCTTTTGTGCATTGGACAGTGTAGGCATGGTATGGGATATCGCGGTCCATCCAGCCTATCTCGGTCCTTTGGTTTGCGGTGCAGCTTGGGGGCTGTGTAAAGGTTGTTGTGAGTGGGCCATAGTTGAAAAAGTGCCAACCCATGTTATAGAGATAGAGTGAAGTCATCATGGCTAGTACATTTGCTTGCTTGCTCTGTTTATAACGTGAAAGATAGTAGACGGGAGAGTTTGCCTTGTTTATTATGTTGGTCGGCAATGAATGAAAGTAGTCTGCAAATCGATTTAGGGGAGTGTACGGAGAGATGTGGGAAAGTCTTAGCAGTTTAAGTGGAATTGGGAGTTCATTCAATAAGCCTCCGGGAAGTACTAAATTGACTTAATTTACTGGGCATGGTCGAATGAGGCTTAAAGTCCCTCGCTTGTGGACTTGCAATCTCCTCCACCCGCCTCGCTATCGGCTTGGCAGGGACCAACCGAGTTCAAAGGCGTGGCCTAGTGCGGAACTCGGTTAGTGATGTCTCTCAAGGCCACATAAGCAGGTTCAACGCTAAAAAAACATTTCTTTCAGCCCCTATCTCTATCTCCGATGTTGTGGGGGTGGGTGGTCAGTGGTCAACTGCTGGCTACTATCAAATACGCGAGTCCGCCCCTCATCCCTAATACACCAGTCAAACAATTTCCATCTGTCGGCACGTTCCGGATCGACACAATATCGAGATCACTTTCCAATCTAGAACCATGAAATGCATTTATTTTGGATTTTTTAGCATAAGCTCATAAGACATGACTCTTTATAAGGACAAGAACATTTATATCCCAACTTGAACAAAAGCATATCTACTCAACGTTGGAGAAGATGAAGGTAGGCTGGCCAGGCACGGCATTCTCAGCCTGAAGACCCTCACGCTTCTCGCCGGTACCAACAACCTCGCCAGTCTTGCCACCCTCGTCAACGGCAATAACCTCGACCAGCTTGTAGCCTGAGGTACGCTTCAGACCGTCAAGCATCTCAGCAAGAACGGCGAATTCGTCGAAGGGCAGCTTGCGCTCAAAGACGTTCTCAGGGGACTCGCGGCCATTCACCAGGCGACGCTTCAGAGTTTGAACGAAAGGCATGGCCTTCTTCATCTCACCAAGCTTGCCGACCTTGGCGTTAAGTTCCTTGTCGTTGAACGAAATGTTCAGGGCATCGAAAGCATCACGGACGAGGTCAATGTACTTCTCTTGCCAGACGGGATACTTCTTGGCAGCGAAAATGGTGAGCTTCTTGGGCTTGCGCGGGTCGAATGCTGAGGCCTTGCCCTTGGACAACTTCTTAGCGAAGCTACCCTCGGAGGACAGGATGTTGGATGCAGTGCCGCGGACGTAAGCCTGGGCAGCGGAGAGCTCGTGAGAAGGCTCGGGCACAACAGGGAACCTGGCAAAGTGAATGGTCTCGGGCTGTTGTTTAGTTAGTAATGGGGTCTGAAATGTATGGTTTTGTGTAGATAACTGACCTTCTTGAGGACCTCGAGCCAGATGTACTCGGACCAGTGTGGTGCGATGGGCGCCAACATAAGCGACTGGAGCTCGATGTACCTGAGAACCACAGAGCGATTCATACCAATGCCTGCGGCGATGGCAGCCTCACGATAGGAGTCACGAGCGCTGGTGAAATCATACAGACCAGACTTCAGGGCGAGCTTGAAATCAGTGCTGGTAGATAGGTTAGCCGTGGATCACATTGGGGATTTCAAAGAGAACCTTACTTTTGGTAGTGCTTCTCTGTCTCACGGACCAGGCTGTTCAGCTCGTTGTCGAACAGCTTGTCAGCGAAGGCATCGGCCGGGCCGGTACGCAGGGACTCGTCGTTGGCAACCTCCTGGATCCAGTCCTTCAGGGTGTGCAGACGCAGAATGTTGCTGTTGGCAACACTCTCCTCAAAGTTAGCATCCTCGATGGAATCTCCGGCGTCTGCAAAGGCTATGCGTGTTGCAATAGCACCATATTTCTCTACAGAATCCTTCAGAGTCAGGAAGTTACCAGTGCTCTTGCTCATCTTCTCGCCGTTGAGTAGAAGATGTCCATTAGCCCTCACACCTCTTGGCCAGACTTCGGGCGGGAAGAGAGCAACGTGAATGTAAAGGAAGAAAGTCAAGTGGTTTTGGATGAGATCCTTGCCAGAGACACGGACGTCAAGAGGGTACCAGTACTCGAACTCGCGGCGCATCTTTTGCAGAGCCTCCTTGGAAATGCCACATTTGGAGATGAGATCGTCGCTAATCTCACGACGAGTGAAGATATAGTCCCACACCTCGTCAATCATCTGGTCAGCAGTAACGCCCAGGGGACCAGTAGTCTTACCGTACCGGTCACCGTGCAGAAGCTGAGCGATAGTGTAGTAAGCCATGTAGACGGTACTATCACTCAAACTCTCGACCAGGAACTGTTGATCCCAAGGCAGCTTGGAACCAAGACCGTAAGTTCGGGCACAGGCCCAGCGGTTCAGCCACGACAGGTTCTTCTCGAAACCATTCTTTGTCTCGTTGGAGTAGGTGTTCAAGTTGTGCAGGACGTGATTTAATGTCTCCTTCTGCCACTCGGCATCGTTCTCACCGTAGTTCAGGAACCACTGGCCGAGGTAAGCAACAACACAGTCGTCGCCACTGCGGCTGACAACCTTGCCCATAGGGTCGGCGAAGGGGAAGGCATCACCACTCTCAATGAGAGATTTGCGGATCTTGTCCTTAACAGCGCTGACAGGCTCACCCTTAAACTCGCCAACAATCATGGTTCCCTTATAGAAACCTTCCATGTAGGCAAGCTCCTTGGCCTGAGCCAGCTGGGTAACATCCTTGGGGGAGTTGATCTTCAGCTGCTTAACGAGAGTAGGGGCAGTCAGGTTACCGTAGGTAGGGGTCTCGATAAGGGGGTGGATCTCCTTCTCGGCCCATTCCTTCTTGATGCCGTAGAAGTCGGCCTTCTTGATCAGGTCCATGAGAGTGGCATAGTCGTCAGGGCTGTCAGAGGGAACGGAAGTCACAACACCGGTACCCTTGGTGGCAGAGACGCCATCCATGGGCAGAATGTATACACCCTCAGTGTGGAAGGACAGGGGAGCATT
Source organism: Penicillium pancosmium (assembly GCA_031761475.1). Taxonomy (NCBI): domain Eukaryota; kingdom Fungi; phylum Ascomycota; class Eurotiomycetes; order Eurotiales; family Aspergillaceae; genus Penicillium; species Penicillium pancosmium. The sequence continues at coordinate 241,755 of JAVMSB010000005.1, read as the reverse complement.
AATCAGGGTACCGACAAAGTCGGAACCTGGGGCCTCGAAGACAAGGGGCAGCTCGTCCTGGGACTTGGGGAACTCGCTGAAGAAGTGGCCCTGGAAAGCCATGTTCCAAGCAGCACGCTTAGTCACGACGATATATTCCTTCTCCTTCAGTTTGAACAGGCCGTAAGTAACCTTGGGGCCAACAAAACAATTTGTCTGACCATACATGGTCTCAGGGCGAAGAGTTGCGGGCACGAAGTATACCTTCGCGTCATCTTCGACGTTGCTAGCCTTGACAAGTTCAGCAACCTTGGGTGACCACTCCTTGACCTGAAGCTTCAGAGCAGTGTATTCCTGGGGACCAATACCCTCACCCTCAGTTCGATCATGGTCCATACAAGGCTGGCCATCCTTGGGAGAGTAGATGGTGTATCTTTGGCCATACATGATCTTGTTGAGCTCGTGCAGGCGGTTCATCTGCCATCTCACAAAAGCGTCGTAGTAAGGGTTGGCATCGGTAGTGACGAACTGACGGCGCCAGTCGACACGAGCGCCCATGCTGTCGAGATCACGGATGGCAAGGGGCGGGAAGTGCTGCAGCCAGTGGTTGGCATCGGCAAACTTGTGAATATCCTCCAGTGGAACACCAATGGCCAGCATGATCTGGAACTGGTACTTCATCTTGACGGTCTTGGCAGCGGCCTTGCTCTTCTTGCCAGAGAACTTCTCGGCTTGCTCCTTAGCCTCTGGCTTAGACTCCTGAGTGGGAGCGGCGGGAGCGGCGGCCTCCTCCTCGCTGTATCCTTCGAAATTTTGGCCAAAGAGCTTGACTTCGTCGCGCAGCTTATCCGCACAAGCCTTGATGGGCATACCAGTGCAGTGAAATCCAAGAGGAAACAGGGCACGCTTGCCCTCCATGCGGGCAAAACCAGTCATGAACTCGACCTTGCTGGCAGTGAAGGCGTGACCGGCGTGAAGAGTTCCATTCATATAAGGATAGGCCATTGTTCCGAAAAACTTGGGGTGCTTCTCGCGCATCTCGGCGGGGGTCATGGAGCCTTGGGGCACCTCATCGAAGGAGGGGGCGTCGACTTCGAAAACCTTGTTGGCCTTCCATTGTGCCTGGTACTTCTTCTCAATTGCGATCAGGTTGTCACGCTTCTCGGTCTAGAGTCATGTTGGGTTAGCAACGGTCATGAACAAAAAAAAAAGCGGGTGCATGCAATGGAGGGGGAGGGGTAGGTCAACATTTTCGAGCTTGAGGGTGTTCTTCGAGCTGTTGCTCGGGTCGAGCTCAGCGGATGCAGCGGCGGCCGCCATGATTGTAATTCAGCAGGAAATGCCCTAATTGCAAGAGTCCTGAGGGGCAGGGAACAAATATCGCGGGGTCCACTGATATAAAATCGATTGTGACTCAGGACGGTAAGGCGGCCGTATTGTAACACTACAGCGGTAATTAAAGGCACGTGCCATATGCAATAGTAGTACAAAAATAAGATTTACGAAAAGAAATAATAGAAATTATGAATGGAAACGTGAAAACTAATCTATTTTTTCCAATATGACAAGTCGGAACTTCAACCAATGCCCGAAAAGTCCAACTTCTTCCAAAGAAACCTTCCGTACGGCTGTACTTGTCAACTACATCACGTGATAAATATGCCGGAGCAACTTCGCGGCGCCAGAGTTTCCGCAACAAATTTCCCCAGATCTCCGACAAGCGCTACCAGCTCCTCCCAGGCCAAAAAATATAGGGGTCTTTCTATCGACACTCTCTTTAATACCCGCCGGTCTCGACATTATCCTCGCAGCGGAGCCAATCCCTTTGCACCACATTTGCCAACATGGTCAACCTATTCAAGCGGATCCGGAAGCTGAAGACTGTAAGTGCAACTGACGACGGTCTGCTCCCTTCAATTGCTTTCAAAGCAACTGTTACCTTAATGAACAAGTAACTAACCATTTTATTCTCATCACAGAGGGTAAATTTTCCCCCATATCCCCTTGTTGATTGTTTCTTCAAGCCTTCAGTTCCGATATCCAACCCAACCCATTAAACTCATTCAACCCACTGGGCCCAGCCAGAATCAACAATTCTAACATCAGTTTCACACAGATTCTCGATATCCGAGTCGGAACCGGTGCCGCCATTCTCCCCAGCGTCGCCAATGCCTCTAAAGAATTCCCAGCAGTCACCCGGCTACACCTCACATACGCGCAAAAGATCTACGGCGGCCACCAAGGCGCGCGGCATTTCTGGCGCAACTGCCTCCCACGACTGAAGTACTACAACCCTGGCATCCCCATGACAGTAAAACAGACAACGGATCAAGACATTCCAGCCACGCTCTCAATCTACTTCGCCGACCGAGTCGGCAGCACCGCAACATCCATCGCAGGCTCAAAGCAGATCACCGACAAACATGCGCCGGCCCCCGGCACCGGCGAAAAGATGGCCACCGTCAACGTGAAGGATCTCACCTACCAGGAGATCTGGAACCGCGTGCAGGCGTCCACAAATGCAAGCGAGGTCCCGGCCTCAGAAGAGGATGTAGCCGAGGCGAAGAAATTCGCGGCTATCGATGAGAAGGCCATTCACGATCGGGAGCGCATACGGGCTAAGCGGCAAGCGAAGAAGGATCAGGAGCGTATGCTCGCTGAGGCTCGTGGCGAGGTTGAGAAGTCGCAGACTGCTTAAGAGATGTAGCGTCGCTGTTCTTGTTATCGTTCTCCCTGATTCGGAGTTGGTTGTGAATCTTTCTGGTCCTCCTTTCTCCCGGTACACCCGTCGAGGGTGTGGAGAGGAGACCACTTGTAGCATAGCATCGTTGTTTTCCTTATGACTATGTACTATTTTTGGGAATAATTATTCTCGTGTCTGGGATAGATGCGGATTGTAAAACTAGTCTTGCAAAACTTTCATTTATAAGTGGTATCAAGTTAGACTGGAGCTAAGAAAGGTCCAGCGCTTATACAATGACTTGGGCAACTCGACCATGACCATGGCGCTGGCTGGTACCATCCTCAATTGACTAGTAGCTTGCTAGCAATTGGAAGTCGTTATAAAATCACACGCTAGAAGTAGTACATATCCAATCTCAAAGGTTAGTGTTCAAGAATTGGAGAAATAGCCTTATATACATCGCAGTAGTAAGACGAAGAGCAACCGTGGCGAGTCGTAGAGCCATCCCAAATGAAGTGGCTTAATGCAAGGCGCTTGAAAGAAAGAAGAAAAGAATCCGACATGGTTTCTATGCATTATCGGGATTGTAGCTGGTCTCTCCCAGCATGCCCCCATTGGTCGCAGAAGGGGTGGGCGATATCGAGTTCGCTCGACCTCCTGGTTCAGCCAGTGTTGATGGTCCTGCCTGGGAGTGTCCTCCCGTAGCCGCTTGCAATCTTTGGTCCAAAGCCTTAAGGGCCAGAGCCCTTCGGCGCTCCGCTTCCTCGCGCTTGCCTGCGCCCCTCGATGCTGCACGCTGGTTGCCCAGGAGAGTTGGTAGGCCGGCCTCGCCTCTTGCCAATACTTGCTGGTTACCCGAGGCGATATCATGATCGGAAAATGGTCGGAGAACCTTGACTGCTACCAACAGAGCATAAATCTGGTCTGTGACAAAGCCGATCGGGGGTTGCATTATGTCGGGGAAGAGACAGGCGAAGGCGAAGGTCTCGCTGGCGTCGCCCTTGATACCGAGGCCAGTGGTCGACATTCCGGTGAGATCAGGCTGGCGTTTATAGAATCGCAAGTACGTCCAGCTCGTGAGGAGGCCGAGCCAAGCCAAAACAAGAGCGGTGTCGGTTCCGATGATGAAACCACTCAGGGTGTTGAGGAGCAGGAACAAAGCCGGGAAATGCTTGACACGCATCCTAACCATGCCTTTGAGGATTGCGACGGTGTGTTCAGGGACGAGTTGCTTGAAAGCGACGAGGAAGGCGCCTTGAATGGAGACGCCACCGCAGATCTGGGTCAGACTGTCGCGGAAGGGGTTAGGATCTCAGATCGGGAAGCATATGGAAATGGATTCTGGGATAGGACGAACGATCGGCTAGAGGATCCTCCAGCGGCACCCCATATCAGGTAGATAGGGATTATCACGGCATTCGGAATCAGCGTGACGGCGGCAACGAACTTGCTAAACTCGCGAGAGCCCCAGGCGCGCTCGAGGTACTTCCCTCCGTAGAAGATGGTCGCGGCATTGAGGAGAACGGTGAAGATGTTCTGTTCGACGAAGGTGGAGGTGATGAGAGTCCAGGGGTAGTAGAAGAAGTGCGAAGGGACCAGGGTGAGGTAGGGAATGATTGGAGTGGTTTGGAGGCTGCCGGCGGAGGTGTCAAGTTGGCGCCAGCGGGCGATATTGTAGAGGAGGGAAAGGGTGAGCAGGCTGACGAGGCAGATGCGCGTGGCCGGGGGGATATTGACACGGAGCGGCATGTTGGGACGCGGCGACCGCGGGGGCAATGAGAACCAGTACGCCTGGGGACTTTGTGTGATCGGAGGAATCGTTGTTGGGGGTCTCAGCTGAGGCGGTCAGATGTATACAGCGGGCGTGGTTGGCCGTGGTTACTATGATAGACTACTACTAGTTCGTTAGTAGTAGTACTACTAGTAGTATAATTATGTATGGAGTGGACATTATCGAGAATATTATCCATAGATAACATCTATTTGACAGTTGGCTTATACTAGCTAGTATTACTATTAGCATCATATACACTACTGGGCTGGGAGTGTGGTGATTTGATCACCATGGGACTCCAGGGCGGTCCTAGTCCGGCGGTGCCTGCTTAAGGCGGCACTTGGCGTACACTTGTACATAGTACTACCAGAGTACTACTCAGTTCAAGTTCAGGTTGTGAGGCTGGTTACTATATACCTCACTACCGTACTACTACTCGTACTAGTATAGACACCTCTCAAGCTCAAGTATTATACTACCTAGGAGCAGTATTTCTACCTTTATACTGTGACATGTAACTAAAACATATATACTAGCCAGTAGCCACTTAATATAGTTGGGACTACTAGTATATGTAATATACTCTTAGTGGAACCCGACTCGCTAGGCGCCCCGACCACCAGATTTGCCGCCCTGCAGAGTGACCGGGTGCGTGCAGACACGAGTAGACAAGTACCTACCCGCGGGCATGCTTAGCAGACAATCCTTCCCTACTCCCTACTCCCTACTACTCCATACTACTTGCGGTCTCCCACGATCGGCAGCCCCGCTAGCCCAGCCACAGTACCACCCTAACCAGCCACTAGCCACACCCTGCGGCTGAGCCAAGCGAGTGATTTGCCTCTGGCTCTGGCCTCTGGCTGGCCTCTGTCAGGCTTTAGGCTAGTCTCCAGAATTGGTCTTGCTCCTACTGGTCCTGGTTCGTGGCTGGTGCGCTTAAGCTCTTGTCACTGGGAACTTGAATGTTCAACCCTTCTTCCCTTTCTTCCCTTCTTCTTCCCATATTCTGATGTTCATGATTCCACGATCTCGGTCCCTACCCCGATCTCCCCGTCTACATCTTTGATCTTCATCCTGCCAACATCACCACTTCCCTTCCCTTCTATCTCTCTCCTCCAACCCTCCAACCCCCCTTTTCTGCCGGACTCGGCTTCCGCCCGCGTTCCTGAAGCTCATCTCCACGCCTCCACTTTCGATTTTCCCTTCAGGCGTTTGACCTTCTAGCTTCCCTTCGCCCCTGGCATGGTCGGCGCTTTGAATGGTCGCACATGTAGTCATGGCACAACCCGACCTTACCTCCCATCACGTCAACTACTTAATATGGCGGTATGTCTTCCCTTTCTCCATCCCCCGATTCTCCGATTCCTCCGATGCGCCTCCCGCAGATCTAACCCGCTTCCCCGTAGGTATCTTCAAGAATCAGGTTCGTAGCGCGGCCACCCTGGGATCACCACCACCATCCCATCCCATTTCATTTCTAACCACCCCTTTTTTTTCTTTCTTTCAAACAGGTCATGGTGATGCTGCTGTCTCTCTGCAGCGCGCATGGTTCCCGGATCCGCAGAGTCTTCCCTTTGCGCGCCACATCAAAACCCATGCCCTGGTCTCGCTGGTCCAAAAGGGCCTGCAGTACCACGAACTGGAGTCCTCGCTTGACAAGGTATGTGCGCGCGACACGACACTTTGGAGCCGCCTTCTCTGCTTCAACTTCGTCCTTTTTCTCTCGCATATCGAGGCGGCTCTATCAATTACGCAGACCTAATTTGGATTTCTACAGGAGGGAAACCCTATTACTTTCACACCCACTGACTATTTTTTCGGGCCGGAGCCGTTCGAGGCCAATGCCTTGAAGCGCCAGGATGACGCTGGCACAGACCATCCGGCGGAGCCCGCGCGTGACCGCGCAACCAATGGACACTCACTTGAAGCCAGGCCGCGCAAGGAGACGAATGGTGATGAGTCTATGGAAGTGGACGACGAGAGCAAGGGCTCTGTGGATGGCGACGGAGATGTGAGCATGGGGGCCGAGGAGCAGGCCCCGGAACCCACCCTTTCAACCGGCAGCAGCGCCGGCGTCCAGATCTCCCCCGCCAAGGCCGCCGATTTGGCGCCCGACACCGCCCTCCTGCACGCCGATGATCACGTGATGACTACTCGCTGGCGCCCCCGGGATTCGACCCTACTCGTCGCTGCTGGCGAAACCTCCTGCAGCTTATGGAAGCTATCATTATCCTCGCCCCCCGAAAAGAATCGTTTCCTCGACCTGAAAGGCAGCAGTGCCTATGTATCCGGCGTGGCCTGGGATGCCGTGGGTTCCAAATTGGCTGTGGCCACCATCCGCGATATGGAGAAAGGAGCGATTACCATGTATAATTCCGAAGGTAATGTTGTTGATCTTCTTCCTGATCTCCCACGTTTGATCAGTGGTCTGCATTGGTCCGACGATAGCCCACAGTTGGTCGTCGTTGCGTCTGACGAACGATCTTCGGAATTGGCTCTTTGGGATGACAGCCGCCGGCCGGATGTATACCCTCCCCCGCAGGCCATTGACAGTCACGTCTACGACTTGGCCTGGTGCGGACGCAATATGGTTTTCGCTTGCGGAGATGGTGCTGTCTACCAATGTGAAGTAGACGGTAACATCCGCCTAACCAAAACCTACAACTCTCGGGACACCGACACCGCTTGGGCATTCGTTCGTTCTGCCCACACATCTTCATACTCTGTTGCAGTTGCCGCAAGCTCTACAAATTCCTCTATTTGGATTCCGACACATGATATTTTGATTGAAAATGCTCACCAAGATGCAATCACCGCAATTGATATTCGACCTGCAGAACCACATTCACAACAAAATTCCACAATCACAATCGCGTCTTACTCGATCGATACCTTTGTCCATGTCTGGGAAGTGGACCTCGACTCGAAACAACATAAACGCATCCACCGCCTGCGTTTAGGTTCATCAACCCCTGCTTTAGCTGGCAGCTTCTCGCCGGACGGATATGCTCTCTGTGCAGTTAGCCAGGAGAAGCTATTCATTTGGAATGCCGAGCGTGGCGGGGAGCCCATGGCCACATGGACGGCTCCCAGCTCAGAACAAGTTAAGGAAGACCCCGATCACCCCACGAATGGACAGAATGGTCACGCAGCACCGGTCCCCGATCGAGATCTATCTTGGGATCACGACGGCAAAAAGCTCGCGTTTGGCTTTGGCGATCAGGTAAATACGCACTACTCACAGGCAAATTCTGCGGATGCTAACTCTTTTAGATGGCTATCGTCAATCTTCAGCGGTGACTAGGGTAGCTGGCTCTCCCATTTGAACGGTTGGCTCACGTGCCACTACACAAATTTCAAGCAGTTCCCTTCCCTCCTTTCACCAGCAGCAATATGTTGCTATTTCTTTGTTCTTACGGGTGCGGCGAAGGGCCATAAAACCGAACTAATTGATATCTTACCTCCAATCCTCGAGCGGTGTTGATACGGGATTTTCCGCCATGCCTTTGCCACTAAGGTGATTGCGGGCGAATCACTCGACAGGGGCCAACAGCATTCTGTTTGACGCCTGGCAGAGTCGTCCAATCCCATCGTATCCCACCGAAGCTTTAATGGGGTCCCTTCTTCACCTTTCTTACATACTTTCTGTGGACATACATTCGTCAATTTAGAAAATGCATTATGGCATGCATTGTTTGGGAATAGGCTTGGGTACGGCGAACGATACGGGTTTCTGGCGAGTGTGGTCTTTTTTCTTGTTATTCTTGGGAGGTTGGGGGTGTGGATTGAATCTCACTGTTTCTCGTGAATTTCGAAGCTCAAAAATGCATTATGAACTTGATTGGATCTTGTCTTTTATCTCTTGTCTCTCGTAACGTCATAACAGTAAGTTTTAGTATACACAAAACAGTCCCAGACTTAACCGGCACAGGATCTCCGGGACAACTCCTCTAGCTTTTCTCTCGGCTGCAAGTGCTGCTCCTGTCTTTTCTCTCTCCTTATCTGCCGTGCCCGTGATCGAATCTGGAATCCCTCTTCAACATCCCGCCAACCGCGCATCCAGGCAGTGAGGCCGTCCAAAACAATCTCTCCATCCGTTTCCGTGCCGACATCTAGGTTAGTTCTCCGGATCGCCCATCGTCGCCGTGCCTCTTGCTGCGACCGATCACGCGCTATACGACTCATGTTTTGCGTTTCGCGCAACCGGTCGATCCAATCTTGCAGTCCGCGCACAGTGCCTTGTATCCCCTCTAGCTCGATCGAATCTTCTACCAGATCCCCTTGTCTGAGAGAAAGTATGGGAATCAGCACTACATATTTCGTTTCTCGGGCGATTCAAATGAAACTCACAATTCTAGGACCTCGTCCTCCAATTCTGCCACTGTGCGCGTCAATCCGCGACACCTCTCTTCAAAGAGGTCTCTTATTTCGCTGGATTCCTTGCGCCGCTTATTTCCCTCCTCATTCAAGGTAGTAACCTCGCTCATGAGTCCCTGCAATTGGGATAGTATTTCCTCCTTATTTATACCATCATGATCGCTGTGATCCGGCGCAGTCGGTATTGACTCTTCCGGCTGTGATATGATATCAGATGCAACCGATCCCGAACGCCCACTTTGACTCCGACTCCGACTCCGCACGATCTCCAGCATCGGCTCCTGCGGTAAGTCGCCGAGAATGCGCTCCAGCGCGTCCAGATGGTGGTGTATACTTTGCGCGGTCTCCTCATCCAGACTGGAAGTTGATGACATGCCTGTGCGGCGGGCAAGTTCTTCAAGGCGCTTTGGCCATGGCATCTGCAGAGTTTCTGTAGTGGAACGAGGCTCATTCCAATCAATTCCATGGGCTGCAGTCTCCAATCCCGATTGATCGCGGTCATCGAGCGCATCGAGCAAGGCGGGCTGCTTTTCCTGGGAGTCGGCATCGCGACGAATGGCTCTTTGGCTGTAGGATATCATCTTGCGTTGAACGAGGGGCTTTTATATGTGCAGATCAGGTTACCACCACCACACTCCATTCCTATGAAATTGATGTAAACCACTGGGAGCTGGAGTTGAGGACGGTATGGTATGGTATGGTTCTCTTTCAGCTCAGCTCAGCCATTCCATTCAGCCAAGCAGGGCTATCGATAAGCGATTCTGCGATAACCATCGCCCCGCGCTAGCCCATTTCGGTACTTCTATATGGCACGAGTTGCTTACTGGATGTCGGGGCTTTTCTTGTAAGGAAATGTAAGAAAAGTCCAAAGATTGTCTAGTAACTTACGTCTTTCATTGAGGGTTTTAGGCGGAGTACTACCCACTACGCCTAGTCAGCATTATAGTTGCTAAGATTGCCGTACGCTGGGAGTCTGCGGCACCCGGCGCCAAAGCCCCACACTCATTGGACTCATCCCATCTTCATTTTCCCACCGCCAATTCCCGTTGTCACGCGGCTCTATCTGCTCCTCCAGTCACTCCACGGGGATTACAGCTGATCATGGCACCTCCGGTAAGGCTCATCCTCACACTGCGACTTCCACTGGGGTCATTCCAGGACAAATTGGCTAATGCGCACCCGAATGACTCAGATCGCCAATATCCCGTCGCTTGAGACGGCGCAAGAGGTCATCTCGAAGTCGAGAAACTCCCAATTTCCCCCGAACCTACTGCCCATTACTGCCTCTATCCCGGCGGATCTTTTGACCCCTACCTTGGCATACCTGAAGATTGCGGAGAAGTGAGTAGTGACAGTCCCTTGCGCCCACCTGCGGGGAGCCGCGGGGAAATTCTGGGCTACGACCAATTAACGAGATGATACAGTTCGCGACTATCATTCTTGTACGAGAGTGCCGCTACTACCGAGACAATTGGGCGATACAGTTTCGTTGGTGCTGGTGGGTGATCTCTCGCGCAATCCTCTTTTATTCTGTACCCAGTGACATTGGCATTGACTCACTCGTCGTTTTCTGCAGACCCCAGAAAGGTACTCAAGACTGGTCCTGGCCATGGCCCCGAGGCCGACCCTCTCCCCTATCTCGAGGAGGAACTCTCCCAATACCGTGTTGCGTCGGTTCCCGGTCTGGTACTTCCTCCTTTGACCGGTGGTGCCATTGGATATGTTGGCTACGACTGTGTCCGATACTTTGAGCCGAAGACCGCCCGACCCATGAAGGATGTTCTGGGAGTGCCAGAGTCATTCTTCATGCTGTTCGACACGATTGTTGCCTTTGACCATTTCTTCCAGACCGTCAAGGTTGTCAGCTATGTCCCCATCCCCGCCAACGACGTCGATATCGAGACCGAATATCGCAAGGGCCAGGCGGCTATCCAGAAGACCATCGAGACCCTGTTGCAAGACCGAACACCCCTGCCCCCGCAGGGCCCTATCAAGCAGAATCAGGAGTACACATCCAACATTGGTCAAGAGGGCTACGAGAACCACGTCAAGAAGTTGAAGGAGCACATCGGTAAGGGCGATATCTTCCAGACCGTCCCCTCACAACGGTTATCCCGGCCCACCACCCTTCACCCTTACAACCTCTTCCGCCATCTCCGCACCGTGAATCCATCCCCATACCTTTTCTACATCGATTGCCAGGATTTCCAGCTCGTAGGCGCAAGTCCCGAGCTACTTGTCAAGGAAGACCGAGGCCGCATCATCACTCACCCAATTGCGGGCACTGTGAAGCGCGGCAAAACCATGGAGGAGGACACGGCGTTGGCTGACGAGCTGCGTGGCAGTCTGAAGGACCGTGCCGAGCACGTCATGCTTGTCGATTTAGCCCGCAACGACGTAAACCGAGTTTGTGACCCGAACACCACACAAGTGGACCGCTTGATGGTTGTCGAGAAGTTTTCCCACGTCCAGCATCTCGTCTCGCAGGTATCCGGTGTCCTACGACCAGAAAAGACTCGTTTCGACGCATTCCGGTCCATTTTCCCCGCTGGTACGGTCTCCGGTGCGCCAAAGGTGCGTGCCATGCAGCTCATTGCCGAGCTGGAGGGTGAGAAGCGTGGTGTCTACGCCGGTGCTGTCGGATACTTTGGATACAATATTTCCAACACCGACGGCTCGAGCGAAGAACCCGGTGCGATGGATACTTGCATTGCGCTCCGAACCATGATGGTCAAGGACGGCGTTGCCTATCTCCAAGCTGGTGGTGGTATTGTTTTTGACTCGGACCCATATGACGAGTATATGGAGACGATCAACAAGCTCGGCGCTAACATTGCTTGTATCCGTGGTGCTGAAGAAAAGTATCTGAGCATGGAGGGTAACCAGTGAGCATCTGGACGGGAGAAATCCTATGATACAAATTATTTCTAGATTTCAGGGACACTTTTCGGGCATTCTAGCATGATGTTATGGTCAACTCATTTTTGACGATCCACGTATTTTTTTCTCATTTGAATTTCGGCTGACGCCTTCGTACATGAGTAGAGAATCAGCAAGTAACACTAACAGCTTGGCCGCGGGGCTCTCTATTCAGATCTATCTAGAACTCGGGATGCGTAGCAATTCAAATGGAGGGAATGATTAGATCCAAAGCAGCCACAACATCACCAGAAACTCCCACAGCTAGGTCCTCCTCTTCTAATTCCCAAGGCACACACCCGGATGCTTCTTTGCCAATCCGAATCAATCGGAATGTTTTGTTCGGAGACTCAGAGACTAAGTTCTCGTTTGGCCATCGCAGTACACCAGGTGTATTCAGGCCAACGCCGAGTTCAAGCACAACAATCTTCTTAGGCAGACGTGATGATTTCTCATCTTTCTCGTTTTCCAACCCCTGTGAAAACTTCTTCCATGCGATCTCTTGGTCTCGAAAGGGTTTAGAGTTGAAATAAGTTCCCCCACGAACACAAAGAGTCATCTCGCCACCACAAAGCCGACATTTCGGAATCTTAGACTCATCCATCAAAACCTGAGACGCGAAGTCGATAAACGGCAATGCCGCATCAACAAGAGGGTCCGAAAGAACATATGCATCAGGCTGGCATTTATCAAGGCATTGCAAAAAGCGATATTGACCCTGCGGCGTCGCAACAATATCTCGATCAAACCCATTCTTCACGAAGAGACCATCTGCATTCGAAGTACGTATGAAATGTTTCTTGGGAAATCGCGCCGCGAGGTCACGAAGTTTCTCATAGATAGGCGATACCGGCCATTTTCGCACCATGTCTAGATGTAAAAAGTAGTAGCCCCATTTCTCGGCGTCACTGCTCCAGCCGTTGTATCCCATCACGTCGTATAATCGGCGTAGACCCTTTGAGCGAAATGCGGGGAAGTGCTTTGTGAAGAGGTCGTGGGAATTGTAGTCCAGACCTGCTGCGGCAGAGAGTCCGGCCCCTGCTGAGATTATCAAGGCGTCGGCGTCTTCAATCCAGGTGCGAGCTTTGATGGTTCCGGTTGTGTGTAGCGACGGTAGAAGTGGAGGCAGTGACGTTGTTATTGATGTTGAGGTTAGAGAGCCATCTTCCTCATCAGATTGAGTGTTTTGTAGAGATTGCAACAGATCTTGGTAGATCTTTTGATCTTTCTCCAAGTATGTATTGAATATGACATCTGTTATGCTGGTCATCGGGTGCTCGAGATGCCATGCCCTGACCGTATCCACAGCAATGCGTGCCGCCATGTCAGAAGGAAAGGCAAATAGGCCGGTGGAGATGCAGCAGAATGCGACCACTTTGCGTTGATCTGGGAGAGGATGTAGCATTTCTGCCGCATCCAGACAAGAACGATAGCACGAGGCTAGCTGATTCTTATGATGGGGTTGGGGCGTCTCGCGGTGACGCAGTTGAGGTCCAACGGTATGAAGTACTCCCGAGGCTGGAAGATGGAATCCTGGTGTAATTCTGGCTAGTCCTGCAGGCTCGGGGTCTGTCTGCCAATCCATGATGAGGCGACACGCCTGGCGAAGGTGTGGACCGGCAGCCGAATGAATCACATTGTCAATGCAGCGGTGCTCGGGGATGAAACAACCCAGGAGTCCAGAATTCGCTGCGTTAACGATAGCCGTGACATCTGTCAAGGTAGTGATATCTCCGTTCCAGGATGATAGTCTGAATGGATTGGCATTCTCGATGACTGGATGCTGGAGAGTTACACTTCCTGTAGTAATGGAGGTCGTGGACGTCAATAGAGTGTGGCTATTGCGATAGGCGATCACTTCATCAATATCCTCATCTATCTCAGGCGGGATCTCGTTGTCTGGATACAGCTCGCAGAGTATGCGACGGAGAGCTTCAAGCTGGTCCCAAGTATCAGAGTTAAGAAGATGTTGCCCCCGTCGTTTGTGTGAGTGTCCACACTGGCAATGACTGCAAGCAATGTCCTCTTCCTTTTCGAGCGAGATGAGATGGAGCAGAGCTCTTTTTAGCCTTACCGACGCAGGCTCGGCGGTCATGATTGATCTAATAAAAGAAAACGTTCTATCGTGAGAGAAAACCTCATATTGTGACCAGTCCGAGTCTTTATATGGTATGCCCCAACGCAATGTAAACTTGCAAACATGAATGCTTTCTTGCTATTTGTGCGGTGATTGGTCAATGGTTTGTTTGTCGAATTTGCAACTTAGTCAAACAGCTCTTCGCAGCCAATCAGAACCCCACAATAATTGGGTGATGACGAAGGACGGAAATGCTCCGCTGGGCATAGCTAAGCAGCACTTCCACATCACAGCCCCTCATAATTCATACTAGCATACTACTAGTATTTGTTCGAACTCGACTCGCTTACATACTATATTCCTCTTTACAGCATCCAACATGGCTATTTCTCGACCAGTCGTCGCCATTGCAGGAGCTACTGGGCATCTGGGAAGACATGTCGCCTCTGCCTTTCTCTCTCCTTTCTTCCGCAGCAAATTCTCCGACATCATTCTTCTTTCTCGGAAAGAAGCTTCCTGTATTGATGGATTTGAATCAACTACGAACTATACTGTTCGTAAATACGACGAGGACAATATTGCCAAGGCTCTCGAAGGCGTTCAAGTCCTCGTGAACACGGTCGGGCCGTCGGGTCATTCCTTCAAGGAGAAGCTTCTGCAAGCACTGCCACAAACAGAGGTGCAAATCTATTTCCCCTCTGAATTCGGAGTCGATCATTATGTCCACGACTTCGCACATCTAGAATGGGACCAAAAGAAGAAACATTTTGCTATGTGCCAACAATTGATTCCGGACATGAAGGTCTGCCGTCTCTTTTGCGGCCTCTTCTTGGAAGACAGTATTGGCCCTTGGTTCGGATTCGACACCAAAAATGGCAAGTACGAAAGTATTGGGCCACCCGATCGTCTGATCTCGTTTACCTCGCTTGGAGATGTCGGAAAAGCAGTCGCTGCGTTGGCTACACTCCCCAGCGACCTAGCTCCGAGCACTATCCATGTCGGCGGTGACACACGCTCTATCTCAGAGATTGCTTCCATCATGGGAGCTGCTGGGGCTGGAGAGATTGAGGTGACGGAAATAGCGCTTGCTGAATACAAAAAGGAAAAGACAGCCAAGCTGTCTTCCGACCCGGCGGATTACTTGCGGTTCTTGGCGGGAGAGGACAAAATCGACCATACGGATGCAGGTCTCGGTGACGACAATGAGCTGGTCAATCCTCAGCAGTTGCTATGGGAATGGACCACTCTTACTGATCTGGCTAAGAGTACAAATGGAAAGCCATGGGCAGATTATGATTGGCCGCCGCAATGATCTCAACACGAGTGTAGTGATCTTGTCGAGTTCAGCTCTACAATAAGCACTCAATTATATTTAGGATATTTAAAAAAAGACTTCAGTTTATATTAAGTTTCATGTCGCCTTGGCACCTCCGGCCACGTAGTATATGAATGAAAACGCCCTTGTTGTTGATCGGCCACGCTGATCATCGATCTGGCAGGGGAGTATACTCCGGGGCTACTAGTAAATCCACGAACAGAAGAACCATGAGTGATGACATCAGTGTAGTTACACCAATTCCATGTGTACCGTCAATAATATGATGTGTTTAGTATGTATTTAAAATTCAAAACCTAGAATTTAAGCATAAACAATTTTGGATTGTTGATGTCGGCTTATAGTATAATTGTTGTTACTGT
This sequence comes from Penicillium pancosmium, assembly GCA_031761475.1. Classification (NCBI taxonomy): domain Eukaryota; kingdom Fungi; phylum Ascomycota; class Eurotiomycetes; order Eurotiales; family Aspergillaceae; genus Penicillium; species Penicillium pancosmium. The sequence continues at coordinate 226,248 of JAVMSB010000005.1, read as the reverse complement.
TACATCTAGATGTAACCTCCCGCCTGCTAGTAAGCCCCGCTAGCCGGGCCGATCAAAAGTCATCAGAATTGACCACGACCTGTGTCGAACGGGCGTCGGGGCTACAATGGCAAGGACCGTGACCGATTCAGCGCTACAGGCCTTCCTTAAGCCTCTGAAGAACGATATCGAAAGACTGTACAGCCTGTCTGCACGTCTCTCACTCACCTATCGCGAGCTAGCCGCAAGTTCCTCGGAGCTCTTCTCGCCGACAGCCACGACACGCCTGCCCACTGGCCGTGAGAAAGGTCGTTATCTGGCTGTGTATCTGGGTCTGCATTATCTGCGGGTGGCCTTTATCGAGCTACTCGGGGAAGAGCAAGTGGGCAAGCACTCACATGTCCGCCGCACACTTGAGAAGGCCTGGCCTATTGAAGACCGTCTGCGCCGAGACCAAGCCACGTCGCTCTTTTCGTGGATTGGAGATTGCATCGCCGAGGTGATTCACGATGACCTGGCGAATTCCAAGGTCGATGCGCCGTCTGAGGTGGCTATGGGCATATCCTTCTGTTTTCCCATTAAGTATCGCATCCATCTGCCCCGCCATGGCACATGTCATCATGTATTAACCCATCCACCAGACAAAAATTCCACAATGAAGCTATCCTCCTACCAACTGGGAAGGGCTTTGCGCTCGGCACCTCTCTCAATCTACAGCAGGCCCTGTTAGATGGCTACGAGTGCCACACACGGCGCTCCGACGAGGACCCTGCTGAGATGCCTGCCAAACGACAAAAGAAATACTGTCTGCCCAAATTGAAAATCACAGTCATGACTAACGATACTATTGCGACTCTTGCATCGCTGGCATATTCCATCCGCGCTTTACCGAACACGCGGGTAGTCATGGGCCTGATTTGCGGTGCAGGCTGCAACTCCGCCGTGCCCATGAAGCTGGCGGACCTACAAGAAGAAAAGACCCGGCATATCCGGGAAAAGGTCCCCGAGGCGGTTGACACAGTCGTTTCAACGGAATGGACTCTTAGGGGTGCAACGGCGCCATTGGAAGAACTTGGGATCGTGACTGACTGGGACAAAGAACTAGATGTTCATTCTGATCGTCCGGGATTCCAGCCACTAGAGTATCTTATTGGAGGTCGGTACATGGGTGAGCTTGTGCGGATAATATGCTACGAATGGTTTCATGAAACGAATGCGGTACCGCGGGAGTCGTTGCCATTACAGCTGGTCGAGAGGTTTAAGCTTACGACCGACTTCCTCTCCCTCGTCGTAGCAACAAGCTATTCCGATGACAAACTAGCGAGGGAGCTATCGGAACGAATTCCACCTCCCGAGTCGAGCGATTGGGCATGGACACCCGAGTATGCAGGTCATATTCGTTCAGTAGCCGCCGCAGTGCAGGACCGCTCGGCTGCCCTGGTAGCAGCAGCGACACTTGGACTTCTTGCCTGCACGCGGGAGATTCGACTGCAGAATACGGAACTGCTAGACCCACCAACAAAAGCCGAATCGGATGAAGAGGAAGAGTCGTCTGTCACGGCCACTGAGCTCCCTGGGAACGGCGCCTCGATACCGGGTTGGAAGAACGGTCCCGAAGAACTAGTCGTGGCCGTGTCTGGGGGTGTGATTCGACATTATCCACACTACAAAGAAACAATACAACGATATATCGACCGCCTTTTGATCAGCGCTGGGCCTCAGAGTGGTGGGAAGAGCATCTTCCTCAGGGAGGCCAATGATGGCGGCATCATTGGCGTAGGAGTACTTGCCGGAACGGTGGCCGGGGAGATTAATGGCATCATCAGCTCACCTCAAGACGAAGCGGCTAGTCAAATGGGTGCACCTGATATCCCATCTTTTGCTACGAAGAAGTGAGAAGGCGAAGACATGAGAGATATACCAATGCATCGATAGAATTTGTAAATACACAAGTCTTCTCAAAAAACATGATACGAACAAGACCCTCGAAAGGGAATTCATTTCAACCAGTAAAACTATCGTACAAAGTAACCCACCAATAGGAGCTTCCATCGTATAAAACGGATAGATCAATCTCCGATCTAAACAAAAAAAATGGAATCATCAATTATCCTGCAAAGGCCTAGCTGGCTAACATTTCAGGAGGGAATGGGTTCTGCGCAGCCACCCTCCACGGGGTTCAGTCGGTGCATTGACTAGGAATCCATCAACACAGAACATACATGTTATGCATTCCTCTTTCCCTCCAGTCTCATCATATTTTCATGGCAGCATTTACTGCTGAGTAGCCTGCCACTGCTCGGGGGTATAGCACTTGGGAGTCCAAGCGTGGATAGCAGCGATTTCCTCCTTAAGCGTGGCGTTTACAAGACGGTGACGGGCGAGCATAGTCTTTCCTGCAAACTTCTGCGAAACAATCACGGCCTGGAATGCCTGGCCACAGCCACCTATCGAGTTGAAAACGGGTTAGTTTGCTTTCACTCTCTTGTTATTGCCATTACTACTTCTTCTCCAGCAATGGATCCAAAGAGGTAAGTTCTTCATACCTGACAGATCCTCAATCTCGACGTGATCAGCCTGCAGCTCGGAGATCAGCTTCGCCTGCAACGAGTCTGCGGTAATGCCCGAGGTATCGGCCATAGCGGCGTGGACGGCGGAAAATGCACGCGCGGAGAGAGAGGACGGCCGGATAGCGGTATTGGTTGGGCGGAAGAGGTATCGGGTGCCTCTGCTCAGGACAGTGAGGGAGGAGGCGCGGGGAAACATGAAGTTAGGGTGGGGTGTTCGGGCGAGGAAGAGAGGTTTGGCTGGGTCCCGGGCGGTTTCTCAATGAGGTTGCTAATCGCGGCGCATTACAAATTCAGGGCTCGGCTGTGGCTGGTGGGCACGTGTGACGCACTGCCGGGGTGGATTGGGGGGTAACGTGACTATTCCGGACTCCACTCTACTGTATCAATCAATCAGATATCAAACTACCATAGGGAGTAGTACATACTAGTACGGAGTACGAGTACAGAATCGATGATTGATTGGGGATTGAAGCTCTGTTCTCTGTTTACCAATGTTGCATGCCCGCTAGCGATATACAAATATAGGCAGATTTAGAAAGAACCCACACTTATCACCACAAGGTCAATTCCTACAATATCTTAACAAGAAAATAAACATCTTAAAAGACCATTTGAGAAGTGAGAAGGATATCCTAACGACAAGAACAAGTAGACAAATGAGAAGAGAAAGCGGGGAGAAGGGAATGAGAGATCGACAAATGGGGGATCGGGGTAGACAGAGAAGGTTCAAGAAGTCCGAGTATAAAGCGCTGGACCAAGGGGTGGGGAGAAAATGAAAAAGCGAGGAGTGTGACAGGGTACTGGTCTTGGTTTGACTTCTCAATGCAACTAATAGCATGAACGATACTGGGCGGGTGCAGAGAGAAGACAGAATGAAGGGATTGGGCAAAAGAAGAATACTTGGAGCTTGAGCCATAGGAAACCGATGGGCAGATTTCCAGACCAGGTATGCTCCTAAATAAACCAATAAAAATGAACACGTGGGGTGTGCCAGATCACAGATTTACAGGTCGATCAAGCTGCCGCCATGCTGCTGCTGCTGTTGTGGCTGCTGCTGCTGAGGAGCACCCCACGGGTTACTGTTAGGCTGCTGCGCCATATAACCTGTCTGCTGAGGCATGCCTGTAAATTGCTGCCCAAAGAAAGGGTTGGTGCCGGTTTGGTTCGCGTGCAGGCGGTCCAAACCTTGACCGGCGGAATTGACAAATGTGCCAGGTGCTGTATGCTGTGCCGGAATACGGAGTTCTCCAACGTTGCCAAAGGTATCTTGGCCCTCGCCGGTTGAGAGAAGAGCGTTCAAACGAGCGTGATGAGGGTCTGAGGACTGGGGTGGAGTGCTCTTTGGAGGCTGCGGGGCTTGGAAGTTGGCGATAGGGTTAGATTGGGTGGACTGCTGCATAAGCGGACTGCTTGTTTGATTGAATTGGCTGTACTGGCTGTACTGGTTTGTTGCCCGATCCTCCGCCAGAGTATTGAGAGATGGAGGTCCAGCCTGTTGCGGCTTGTTGAACTGAGATTGCTGGGATTGTTGTGTACGCATGGCAAAGGGATTGTTGGAGCCCGTGGCCATCGGCTTGAGGGTGTCAGTTGATTGATTAGAAGACCAAGGGTTGTTGCTGCCGGCCGACTGGTAGTTCTCTTGAGGCTGCTGTGGCTGTTGCTGCTGCTGCTGTTGCGCGAACATATCTCCCGGCCCACCATAGGGGTTGTTGGTGTTGAATGCCGTATGCTGGGGCTGGAGGGTCGCCTGGGGTTGCAAAAAGTTGTTCTGGGGTTGTCCGTACTGGTTCTGATCGAAGCCGGTGGGCTGTTGGTAACCATTGCCGTAGGGGTTCATGCCTGTAGGCTGATTCTGGAATCCAGTCGGCTGCGCATATTGATTGTTGAGGAAACCGGTCGTCATAGGCTGCTGAGCGTTGATGGGGTTGCCGAACCAGTCCACGGCGCCCTGCTGCTGATAGCCTTGATTGAAGCCAGTCGGCTGCACCTGAGTGGGAGTGTCGTCAAAGAGCGCGTGCGCGTTATTGTCCTCCAATTCGCGCTTCCGCAATTCCTCTTCTTCTTGGCTGAGCTTGATGGCCTTGGCGAGGTCTTCATCATTGTCGATACCAGCTTCCTTGGCACGTCGCCTCCGTTCCTCCTCGGCTTCAGCCTTGCTGGCCTCGATTGCAAGTCGGTATTCGGTATCGTCCTCATCATCGGGGTTACGTCTCCGTCGCTCCCGGCGCGGCGGCTCGTTACCAAATCCCCCTCCGCTTCCTCCTTGTTCATCGAGACCACTAACCCGGGTCTTCCAAAGCTTGCGATCGGATCGTTCGCTACGGAGTCGGTCTTCGTCCAGAACCAACGCAGTGAGTTCCTTTGCGGCGACACGAACTTCAGTTGAATTAGCATCTAACCCTGTAGATTGGTTCGTGTAGTGTTACTTACCGTTCTGACCCACGTCACGTCCTTCCTCGTCAACGTATTGGAACTCGCGCAGTGTCTTGATGATGTACACATTCTTGCGCGCCCAGGTAACGACCAACTCCGAGCCTTCATGCAGACAATAATCCAAGACCTTCAACGATTTGAGTACGTGTCGCCAGTTCTTGCCTTTGTCATTGAGACGCTTGTCGATCATGTCCATAATCTCGTAGAACTCGTTCGGGCTAGATGTAAATCAAGTTAGACACGCTGCTTCCCCTAGGACAGATTGCAAGTCGATTCTTACCTCCCAAAGGTCATGGCGGCGATCTCGGACATGTCGGTACCCGTCGGGCCCCATGGATCATTGCTGGTTGCTAGAAGACCATTGCCGTTAGCTTATCTGTTGCGATTGCCCGTTGCGCAGCCATTGTCATGGATCCATGACATGGTCAACAGGCGCCGCTGACCCGTTCAAATGACGGCGACAAGAGGCGACTCTCAGGGCGACACCGGCTGCGGTGTTATTTGGCTTTTGGTCTCAAGCAGAGAGGATCCTAACGTACCATTTCGGACCTTCACCTGGACTGATGAATAGCCCTTTGTGACATTTTTGACACTGCGTACTACCTTCGACATGGTGGCAGGATAGTCGCGATGTTCGCAGAAGGTAAGGGGAGGGAGGGGTCGGAGTCGCGATAGGAGAGCCGATCAGATGGTTCCGGGGGCTATAACTGGGAGGGCCCTTGATTGCCAAGCTCTTACAGCCCACTCTGTCACCTTACTCCGGATGGCGGCCCAAGGCAATAGTCGTGGAACGTGTCTTCACAGACGGAGTGCGAGGTCTGTAGAAATGGTAAGTCGGCGGACCAGCCACTGCGAGGGGAAGATGAAAGAATTGGGCGCTTGGGTGGAAATGGCAAAAGAGAGATGGGGAGAGTTGAGGAGAGGGGACTGTGGCTGGAACGGGGGGACACACAGCCTTGGCAATGACGAGGCGGGTGAGCGCCGATCTGAGGGTCCAACAGGAAATATGCCTGCACAGCACACAGCACGGTGGTTACTGGCGATATAGTCACCTTTGGTAAAGCGGACTAATAATCGCTCTGAAATGAGCTAAATAAGGGTGGATTTAGGGGATATTTATCATGGTATTCACGATTCTATCGGTCCATGCCCGGGTTTTCCGGCTGTCACAATACATAGTGAAAACGATACTAACGGTAGTCTACCTAGTAGTAAAATAAAACCTTGAATTGGAATTTTCCAAAAGGAACTACGAGTAGTACTAGTAGTGTTAGCACACTGCATGGCCATACCGTTGCCAGAATTACTACTAGTAGTACTACTATGTACGAGTGTATACTGTAGAACAGTGCCAGGTGGATCTAAAGGGTCTCTTCCTCTCGAACCCGTTCGGGCAATGGAAAACCACCGCCACAGTTGTGGCAATGGGCCGCGTCAGACTCATAGGCAGCCGCCAAATTTTCTTGGGCGATTATTTAATTGCATAAGACAGTTACATGGGTTTAAATAAATTTTGCTCCGTGTCCGTTCCATCTCTAGTGAGAGCAGCTTTCAAGGTCGAAGCATAAGCTATCTCATAGACAGACAAGTATGATTCTATTGGCTAGTGGTGATACATCTCTTCTGTATATACTTCGTATGCAACGGATAGTGGTATATACTACTAGTAGTTCGACCGGCTGAGTCCAACATACTAAGTACCAGTGGCAGTACCAACAAGGTCCTCTACAATACCAATGCGCCGGGGACAGTCGGTTCCGTAGTTAAGCATTTTGTTAGACCCTTGTAGCCTCATGTGCTTTAAACGAGCACCTTCTCGGCGGCGGAGACTAATTCTTGTTAGCGACAAGCTTCCACATCGGAGAGAACCAACCCTACCATTCAGACCGATGTTGTCGGGTTCCACGAAAGCCTCCTTCACCTTGCCGTTCTCCACCAGCAATGCATAACGCTTGCTGCGGTTGTTACCGAAGATGGCAGCGCTGTCGAAGCTCAGGTCAAGAGCCTCGGTGAACTGGCCGGACGGGTCGCCCAGGAAGCGGACCTAAAAAGAATGCTAGTGAGCGACGATTCTTAGGGTGGATTGAAGGGAGATTATCACATACACCAGACTTGGCCTGGGGATCAAGGGAGTCGGCCCACGCCTTGGTTCTATAGAGTTTACGAATCAGTGTGCCATCCGCGGGGAATGTTATCCGGCGCAGGGCGGCGCGTCTCTGATGCTTACACAAAGGGGTCGTTCACGGCCACCACAAAGACCGGGCCGGCTTCCTTGAGCTTGGGGTGATTGATGTATCCGGGGATGTGGCTGGCCGAGCAGGCGGGGCCTAGTCGCGCGAAGGTGGTTAACATGAGGTCCCAAGCTTTCCAAACGGAGTGGTTCTTTTCAATTCCGGTGTGACCTACTGAATGCTGCTGGGACACCGACGATGACACCCTTGCCTGAAAGCTCCTTGGCGAGGTTGACCTTGTTACCGGGGGAGTTCTCGACCAGGTCAATGTTGGGGATGGCGTCGCCCTTTTGGACGAAGGCGGGCGCGGTGCTGTGGAAGGGCGCGACACCGGCGCGAGGGACACGAGTAGCGAGACGACGAGCAGCGAACATGGCGAATGAATTGAATTGTCAATTAAGAGAGGGGAAGAGGTGTAGAGTAGAGGAGGGAGGGAGGAGGAGGAAGCAAAAGAGGTGAGGTTTGAAGTTTGAGCTGTGAGGTTGAGTTGAGCTCTTCAGCGATTTCGTCATGGGCGGAAGGAGCGACGATCGTCATTTACCGTGGAGGGGCCCTTCGGCTTTCCATCTTTCTTCGACAATCCACAACCCCAGAGGATCCCCCAGAGATCTCCAGAGTTCAACTTTTCTCAATCATGCTTTCTTTTGGCTCTTGGATATTTCGCCAATTCAATTGCCACTCCTGGGTACTCCTGGGTAAGGTACTCCTATCTACCATGACCATTCTCACTTATGGAGTCGGCTGAAAAAAAGACCGAGACACTCCCACTCCCGATGGTTCGAATTCCTGTCAGGGATGCCAACGGCTCCCTATTTCTCACCACCTGGTGTATGTCTAAATGGGTGATGATGATCCTGATGACTACAGTATGGCGACGATAATTTCTGAATACACTCGTATACCGCCTAAAATGCATTTCCACCGCCAACTAGCACTAACTGCCAACTCAGCCGGTGGACCTGAACACGCCGGATGGTAAACGCACACCCACGAGGAGGCCCACCGATCCCAGTGCGGTGGAGCCCCGTTGTGCTCCCCTCAAACCATGTCTTAACGCTTCTCTTGGCGAGAAACATTTTTTCCCTATTCCACCACATCTATGGAGTACGAGCGTACATGCGAATCCGAGAGCTAGCCATGCAGGCTTCCCTCCTATCCCCCCCCTCCATTTCAGTGCGCACTGACATATTAAGCACGTCTGGACTTTCTTTGATGATTGTGGTGCAGACTGCAGACTATCTGCGTCTGCGTATCTGGGGGAATGTAGGAGTCCAGCCCTGCATTCAGCATGCAAGTAGCGGAGGAGGTGGAGGTGGAGGAGAATATGATATAATGTTAGCATAATCGAAGAGAAACGGTCCCAAGCAGTCTCCATGGATCAAATTCAATATATCAAAAAAATAAAATAAAATAAAATAAAATGTTACAATAATACAACAATAATAGTAACGCAATGAATACAACTCAAATTGCCCATGGAAGGGTACCTCCCTATACCGCGCAGGGCCATTCCCACTAGTAGGTAACTTTGGTACACCCGCTGTACTCGACTCGACCGCCCCCCCCCCTCCCACTCCCCCCAATTCTCTTTTACATAGAGAAACTTCTTCCTCTCAGCCCACCTTGCCCCAGCGACCTGCTGTTTTTTCTTTCTTTTTATTGTTTGGCTTCGATCCCGGTCATCTTCCTCCCGCCGAATCGCACTTCTGCATCGCAGCCCGGCCCCTCCGGGTTCTGCCTGACCTGCTTTGCCCGGCCTGCCGACTTTCGTTCAATCGACCCTTCTAGGCCATGGAGGGTCAACAGCCTCAGCCCCCAGCGAGTGGGAACTCCTCCGACTTTGTGAGTCTCAAGATCCCTAACCCTGTCGTTTAGGCTAACAGTATGTGTAGGTGCGCAAGCTATACAAGTGAGTCCTCTATTCGCCTCCCTCGCCGACTTTTTATCCGCGCACCTTCCCTCCCCACCGCGCGACCGTTGAGAGTTGAGATCTCGACTAGATGTTGACTCTTCATATAGGATGTTGGAGGATCCCTCCTACGCGTCGATCGTACGCTGGGGTGATGAGGGGGACAGTTTTGTCGTCTTGGAGGTAATGCGCCTATCTTGTCGTACGGTCGCACCGGTTAAACTGACTTGGGCACCCAGTGCGAGAAATTCACCAAGACCATCCTGCCCAAGCACTTCAAGCATAGCAACTTTGCCAGCTTCGTGCGCCAGCTGAACAAATACGATTTTCACAAAGTTCGCCAGAATAACGAAGAGAACGGCCAGTCACCGTACGGCCAAAATGTATGGTGTCTCTCCTAAAGATCTTTCGCGCCTTGCGCACTTCCGCTGGCTCGCCTCAAAGTGATTCTTACGTTGGCTAACACACGCTTTCTCTCCTAGGCCTGGGAATTCAAACATCCCGAGTTTCGTGCCAACAGCAAGGACTCTCTCGACAACATCCGTCGTAAAGCCCCGGCTCCTCGCAAGCAAACCCAGAACAATGACGATTCCGCTCCGACTCAACAGATTGACCTGCTCAACCAACAGATTCTCGCACAGCAACAACAGATCCAACATCTTTCAGATCGCTACGCGCAGCTTACGGTAGACCATCAACTGATGCTACAGGAGGTCATGCGTGTACAGAAAACAGTATTGAACCACGAGAATGTTATTCACCAAGTGATGAACTACTTGCTTACGGTGGATGCGCGTCAACGACGGGACAGCAAAGCTGTTACATTCCAAGCGCAAGGTTCAACAATGAGTCCGTCTCAAGTTGGTGCTGTGGACGACGAGCCCTCTTCGCCCCTCCAACAAGCCTCGAAACTCTTGAGTGATATGAACGCGGAAATCCAATTCAACCTTTCTGGTGTGGATGCAAATGACCCCCAGAAGGCCGCTGCTGCAGCTGCCGCCGCTGTCGCCGCCGGTGTCGCACCAGTAGCCACCCCGACAATGGATGCCGCCCGCAATGGAGCCGTTCGCCCACCTACGACCGGCGCCCCTACTCCGATGGTATACCAAAATAAGATTGGTGGTGATCTGGAGCAGGTGGTTTATCCTGTTGGTGCGACGAATGGAATCGACCCTATGTACAGTGAGCATGTCAATAATGTGCCATATCCTATGCCGACAACCAAAGCCGAAGAAACCGAAGTCCGCCGGCAATACCCCGACAACCGGAAGAAAAGCACAAATGTCGATCCTGGTTGGGTTCGTAGCCCCCAGATTCTTCTGGTCGAAGATGATGCGACTTGCCGGCAAATTGGTGGAAAGTTCCTTTTTTCTTTCAACTGCGTTATTGACACCGCGGTATGTTAAGCTTATCTTACTACCAGCTAGGATATCTGGAACTAATAGCAAGCAGCTGGATGGTTTGGAGGCCGTCAACAAGATTCAGGATGGCCAGAAGTACGATCTCATCCTGATGGATATCATCATGCCCAATTTGGATGGTGTCTCAGCTTGCCACCTCATCCGCCAATTCGACAGGACCCCTATTATCGCCATGACCTCCAATATCCGGAGTGATGATATCCAGCTCTACTTCCAACATGGTAAGCACATGGATGCTTTTTCTTCTCATCTCTATCCTTGTTTCTAACACGGTTCTCACTATAGGTATGGATGATGTTCTACCGAAACCATTCACCCGAAAAAGCTTGCTCGGTATGCTCGAGAAGCATCTCGTGCATCTCAAGACCATGGCCCAGGGGGTTGAGGCACCCCAGCCTCCTACGGTTACCATGGCCCCCCAACCTTCCGCCACTCAGTCAATCAAGGAGGACAGCTCCCCTGGTCAATCCCCTGCCGGCTCTATAAACAACTGGCAATCACCGGGACAATTCCAGGGCATGCAGACTGTTCCACCAACCATGCCGACGGTGCAAGGGCAGTATGTGGCTGCAGCGGGCGCTGCGCCACCAGCCGCCGCATATACTGTTGATCAAAACGGAGTCCAATACCCTGCACCTGCAGTCGCGGTACCTTCATCTGGACCTCCAACTCGCCCACCCCATCGAAGACAAATGTCCGACATGTCTAGTGCCGCCGACGGCCAAAACATGGCTAAACGCCAACGCATGTACGCCCCGCCGCAACAACCTATGATGGCCGTGCAAACCGGACGGCCTGGCTAAGACATAATTGTTTCTCGTATCCTTCCCGCACCTAACACCTCCGCCTGTCTATTACCTCACGATTCCCACTGTCTATAACGAGATGTCAATCGTATATCTCCCACATCCTCACTTTTTTTTGGCTGTATTGTCTTGGTTACGGTCTTCCCCTTACAGGTCATGGCGTTTCTTTGATTTCCCTTGTTAAGTTGCCGGCAGAGTGGGTGGCGATTTTTGTGCGTTTTCACGCGTCAGCTCTTTGATATACCTTACGGGCGAAATTGTTTTGTCAGGTACATATTTTTTACAATCTGTTTTTTCTCTTCTTTCAATTTTTTGCCGCTCTGGGCCATGTCCTTGGGAGCCAAATTGCATGGAGGTTTTCGCTCCCGTTCCTTGGGTAGAACGGGGGCTAGGACAGGGAATTGTGTGGATGTACTCATCATCACTTTGAACAATCCAACTGTTTCGCGTCTCAGTTGTAACCCAATATGAAATGGAACCCCACTAGAACCGAACAGCGGACAAACCCGCGGATCGTCCCCTCTGTACTGTATATCATCTTTAGCGCGAGAATCTAAACCGGTAGTGGTCTAGACCATCCATCGAATTGTCTCCTTGATGGGCAGCTTTCGCGCGATATCGCGTCGTCTCCCTAGATAACCCAGAAAAAGTAATAGAGAGTTGGATATCCAATAGGGTTCTTTCCGGTCTAAGGGTTATGTAGCAACGTAAAACAAGAAACTGCCACGAATTCCTTGTAGAACCGGTTCAACTGCTTGATTTTCTCTTGACGGATCCGAATGGTTCCTGCGCATCGGGGAGGGTCTAGACCGCGTCGACCCCCCACATCCCTTTAACCTGCGGCAGCTGAATATTATTAGCAGCTCCAGAGTATGTTATAGGCATGGATTGTCCTTTAGCCTGATCTGCTGATGATCGGCCTACCCTAAGTATGTACCTATGCATGTAATGAATCTACGCTATCCCTATTTGCCGGAATGCAGGCCTCTACGAGTATGTCGTCCGAATGCCAAGCTTATTTAGTAGGAGTCGACCGTGAGAGGCGTATTCTTCCTGGCGTTATAATAAAATTGAAACAATGAATATTCTTCTTTTTCTCATTCAGACGCGAGACTTGTGCGGGCTCGGATGATACAGCCATACTCTCGTACCTACTACTACCATAGGGGCACAGTTAACTAAGGAACAATACAGGGGCTGCCGTAAACAGGGCAAAGACTGCAAAACAAGTAGATATATGGAAAACTGCCAAAAAATTTATTCCTATTCTCTGCATTTCGTTTTCTACTCGGTTTCTCTAAAAGATTCCAGTTTTATGGGTTATCAGCCAAGTTGGTCTATTTGCTGCGGCTTGAAGGCTCGAAGGCTCTCAGTCTCAGGGCGGTCAGTCAGGTCCCGTGACCCAGTTGAATAAAAACAGTGCAAACCATGCAAACACATCAACGGGGTGGGAGTCATTCCGCGGCTGGCGGGGGTTTTTTGCGCCCTTCTTTGTTAGCGACAGTATTGCTTGTACGTCTTCATCGCGAGCTCTTTCGGTGCCGTTAAGATCACATCCACTGACCAGCTCCAGGATCCTTGAAAAATGGGTCCGAAACAAAAGGGAGGCGGCTCCAAATCGCGGGGCAATGCGACGGAGGAAGTCGAAGAGACCCTGCAGGCTGTGGTAGGTCTTCTCGCTGGGCAAGATGGGAGGGTAGCTACCTGTTTGCTGCCTTCTTATTCTTTCTTACTCACGCCCGGTCGAAACATGGATAGTTGCTAATAGTTTTTGGTCGAACAGGTCCTCGCAGATACCTTCGAAACTCGATTCGAGCCCTTCACTCTTGACAAGCCCCGGGTATGTGGGCCCTTGCCTGCAGCATATTGAAATCGCATGCGCTGACGGAGTTGAATGAAATAGTGTCTCCTACCGCTGGCCAATACTCCCTTAATCGAATATACCCTGGAATTTCTTGCCAACGCCGGCGTGGAGGATGTCTTCCTCTACGCAGGCGCTCATTCCGATCAATTAGAGAGATACATCAAGTACGATGACTCGGATTTGGATTGGAGCTTAAAGAAAGGGACTAACTATATGATTCTAGTGCCTCGAAATGGAAAGCTTCGTCCTCGCCCTTCAAGCAATTATCCTTTCTCAAATCTGTGTCGAGCTCGGTTGGAGAAGTAATGCGAGACTTGGATTCCAAGCACCTCATCACAGGAGATTTCCTCGTCGTCAGCGGCGATGTCATCAGCAACCTGCCCATTGAAGCCGCCCTGACGAAGCACCGGGCTCGCCGCGAAGCCGACAAAAACGCGATCATGACTATGGTTCTACGGGAGGCCGGTCGAAACCATCGGACCAAGTCCACCTCAATCTCTCCAGTCTTTGTGATCGACCCGACCAAAGACCGTTGCCTCCACTACGAAGAGATCGACCACCACTCCGAGGAGAGTCATGCTCGTTTGAACATCGATGCCGAGATTCTCCTGACACATGCGGAGCTCGATATCCGACAAGACTTGATCGACTGCAGTATTGATATCTGCACACCGGATGTTCTGGGCCTCTGGTCTGATAGCTTCGATTACCAAAGTCCGCGGAAGCATTACCTGTTTGGTGTGTTGAAGGACTATGAGCTGAACGGCAAAACAATCCACACACACATCATCAAGGATGCTTATGCTGGTCGAGTCCGTAACTTGAAAGCATATGATTCTATCAGCAAGGACATTATATCCCGTTGGACTTATCCTCTGTGCCCTGACACCAACTTGCTTCCCGGGCACACTTATGATCTGCGCAAGGGCAGTTTGTACCAAGAGCAGGGCGTGTTTCTTGCCCGATCCTGCGTTATTGGGCGTCGCACGGTCATTGGACGCGGCACTAGCATCGGTGACCGAACAACAGTTCATTCAACTACTTTGGGCCGCAACTGTAAGATCGGACGAAATGTTAAGCTGGAGGGAGCCTATATCTGGGATAACGTCGTTGTCGGCGACGGCTCTGATATCCGTGGCGCGATCATCGCAGACGGTGTCGTCATTGGCAAGAATTGTACCGTTCAGGCCGGCGCTCTACTTTCGTACAACGTGAAGATTGCCGACAGCGTTAATGTGAGCAGCGGGAAACGAATCTCCAAGTCCAAGCGTGATGGCAGCGCAGCTCCTACCGAGGTGGACGTGGTCGGTGAAGGCGGAGAGGGATATGAGTTCATCCAAGGCGAGGATGAGGATGACGATCCGGATGACGTTAGTGTCGCATCCTCTGGACTCGGTATGTTCGAATTCTTTCCAGGTACCTGTTATAGAGACGGTGCTAACAATTTCCTAGTGTATCGCATGCCAGGACTTTCGCTCTCCTCTGCCTCAATCTCCACATTGTCATCCGAATTGTCGGAAGGCTCCTGGGGACGGTCTGCCCGAAGCAGTTTCTCTGATAGCGCGGAGCGAGACGACAATTTCAACGCCGATGCAACGGGCAGTGTCCTTGAGAGTCTGCGTGAGGGTGTCTCTGCCGACGTGGTACAGCTGGAGCTGGTTAGTTTGCGTATGACTGCCAATGCCTCGGACACTCAGGTTCGCCGGGCGATCGTCTCTTCATTCATGCAATACATTGAAGAGCTCATGGCCAAGGGCAAGGGCGCCAGTCAAGCCATCCACCAGGTCTTCTCGCAGTACACCGAGGTGGTGGACCGAACTTTGTTCGATCGGAATAAGGACGACAAGAAAGATCAGGTTGATCTACTTCTTCAGCTCCAGCAGGACCTGATCAGCAGGGAGAAGGGTGATACTGTCCTTCTGTTTACGGCGAAGGAGCTATATGAGCTTGAGCTGGTAGACGAAGAAGCATACGAGCAGTGGTGGAATGATGAGCGGTCCAGCGAGAGTGAAGACATGAAGAAGGTGCGCGGTCAGGCGCAACAGTTTGTGCAGTGGTTGGCCGATGCCGAGGAAGAGGAAAGCAGTGAGGAGGAGGAAGAGAGCGACGAGGAGTAGTCATGTATCATGTACTACTGGGATTTTCCGAACGATTGCCATATTTTATACCACGGCACAATCCCCCATTAGACCACCCAAAAGATTTCAGTTGACAACGAATTCCATGATTATGAGTGCAATATGAGTACAAGTACAGGATGGGTCGCCAGTGTGTGTCGTACGGTAGTAACTATTGTATGGGGGTACTCGTGCGTGATGTCTCAGGCATCCAACGGGATCTCCCGCAGACCTTGCGGATCACTTTGGAATCAACCACCTCCAAAAGGAACTGGCACTGACACTGACACTCACTGACACTGATACCGGCAGACATGAACTAGACTGGTCCACCTGTGAGTGAGTCAGTGAGTCAGAACCAGTTGAACCAGGCTTCACCCTGTTGCGAGATAGTTCTGCCTGCATTATTTATCATCTCGCCCCCCCTTCTTCCCCACTCCCCCTCCGAACCACCACTCGAACCGCCCAATTTTCCCGGTGACGTTGTGGCTCACCACCCTCTTTTCAACCCTCTTCAACCCGGCTACCTGCCACCCATTTCCATCACGCCTCCCTCTACGCGGAAGAGAAAGGCAGCCGAGGCGGCGATTACGGACGACCAGCCTCTCCCCGAATCCGCCACCAAGGCTGCCCATACCGGAAACGCCACCCTTGTCGGTCGCTCGCGCAAGCCTAAGCCCGCTTCGACGGGTCCCGCGACCACCTGCCCCCAGTCCACCGAGTCGGCCAGTTCTGCGAGTTCCACCTGTCAGAAGAAAAGAGAGCTCGCGACTCCCGCGACCACTGAAGCCAGTATGGACTCTGACGACGATTTCATGAGCGATGTCTCCAGTCAGGACGACTTCTTGGACATGCAGGGGAGTGATGATGAGAGTCTAGGTGAAGGTACGTATCTGACTGAGATTTGGTCGGAGGAACACTCTCCCTCGATCTAAGAGGGATACCACCCTGATCCCATTCCTCTCGATGTCAGGTTATCAACTAACCTCTTTTCTCCCAGCAATAGACTTTGGTGATTTAGATACCGGCTTCTCCGACGACAAGGATCTTCTCAAGCAGAAGCGGAAACCATACGAGGTCGAATTCAAAGTCCTCAACCCCCCAGAAATCGAACGCGAACAGCTTGTACAAATTAACGAGGTTTCCGCTATCCTTGGCCTACCGCCAGAGTCGGCCGCGATCCTCATGCGGTTTGGTCGATGGAAGCAGGAGAAACTGATCGAGGGGTACATGGAGCGCCCGGAGGAGACATTAGAAGAAGCCGGGTTAGGAACCAACTTTGAAGGCACGGCGAAGACAGAGGTCGTTCCAGGTTTCAGCTGTGAGATTTGTTGTGAGGAAGGCGATGACCTCGAGTCGTATGCGATGCGCTGCGGGCACCGATTTTGTGTCGACTGCTACCGGCACTATCTTGGACAAAAGATTAAGGAAGAAGGAGAAGCCGCGCGGATTCAATGTCCCGGAAACAAATGTCATCGCATCGTCGATTCGAGGTCACTCGATCTGCTTGTTACGGACGAGCTCAAGGACCGGTAAGAGTCACACCCTCCCTTTCGAATAGAGACATGATTAGCTAACATGCATCTCATCATTAGGTATCGCACACTCCTCACACGAACCTATGTGGACGATAAAGATAATCTACGATGGTGCCCGGCACCAAACTGCGAATATGCGGTCGACTGCGCAGTGAAAACCCGCGACCTTCGACGCATAGTCCCAACCGTCCGGTGCATATGTAAACATGAATTCTGTTTCGGCTGCTCTGTCGCTGATCATCAGCCCACCCCGTGTACACTGGTCAAGATGTGGCTCCAAAAATGCGAGGACGACTCCGAGACTGCCAACTGGATATCAGCCAACACCAAAGAGTGCCCCAGATGCGTGTCTACGATTGAAAAGAACGGCGGTTGTAATCATATGACCTGCCGTAAGTGCAAGCACGAGTTCTGCTGGATGTGCATGGGTCTCTGGTCTGAACATGGCACCAGTTGGTACAACTGCAACCGCTTCGAAGAAAAATCTGGACACGATGCCCGTAGTGCCCAGGCTAAATCGCGTGCATCTTTGGAGCGATATCTGCATTACTACAACCGCTATGCGAACCACGAGCAATCGGCAAAGCTGGATAAGGACCTTTACCTCAAGACCGAGAAGAAGATGACTAGCCTACAATCACAATCCGGATTATCGTGGATTGAGGTTCAGTTCCTCGACACTGCATCCCAAGCTTTGCAGCAGTGCCGTCAGACCTTGAAGTGGACATATGCCTTTGCGTTTTACCTCGCGCGGAATAACATCGCGACAATCTTTGAGGATAATCAGGCGGACCTGGAGATGGCCGTTGAGGGTCTCAGTGAGATGTTCGAGAAGCCTGTCTCGGAACTCGCTGAACTGAAGGTGGATATTCTGGATAAAACCGCCTATTGCAATAAGCGTCGGGTCATCCTATTGAGCGATACCGCAGAGAATTTGAAGAATGGTAAGTCATATATACGCCCTCTTCTTATCTCTTCATGATCATGGAAGAACTTGCACTAATATTATTCAGGAGAATGGTCGTTCAATGTCGAGTGGTAGCGATACCTCCCCAGCCTGATAGACGATCTCAGATGAGAATTTGACGACATGAACGAACTTCCTTCCAACTCTCCCTCTCCCATTCGTACCAATTACCTACCCACCTTTCACACCTACCCGCAGGCATCTCCGCTTGCCAACACTACCCCTCCAACCAATCTTCGCATCCTTTAATTTTGCCCTCATGACGCATAAGCCCCAATGGAGTCGCGCAATTTGAGCAAAGAGCGCATTGAACCCTTCTTCCTTCCTGAAACCCATTGAAATGACCCAGCATGTTCTGACAGATGTTTTTGTGTTCCCATCTATTGATTGCTTCTCGAGGCTGCGGCGCCGAGGTGTTGAGATTTTTTTGTAGGGATTTCCATGGCCAACAAGCAGTGCTCTCTATATTTTCATAACGAAGTAGCGATTTTCTTCTGAACCCATTATTTGCTTTGGCATACTGTCTCGCGAAACTACTACTACTGGTATTGACTGTAACTCTGATGTATCTTTCACGACGGCTATTTTCCTACTACTACTAGTAGTAGCCCTGGAGTGCATACATGCTCCCGAGGCCGTATAGGGAAATGTGTACAAAGACGATGCTTGTCCCATTGCGTACCCTGTCCTAATTTGCGAGATACTCCCCGTATTTGAGCGCCTCGTTCTGATTTATCCATTGCTCCCAGAGCTCCTTCTGTTGCACAGGTGGAATCATGCCATTTACGCGCCAATTGTCTGCGGGGTGCTCGTAGATATTATACTCCCACTTGACTCCCTTAGGTGCCAAAACCGGCTCCACGATCTTATTGACACTATCGATGAAAGCCAGCCGGACCTCTTCGTTGGGAAAAGAGCGGGCTGCGTGATCGAGGACGAAGAAGACGGTATTTGGGGGTGTTTTTCCACCACTGTAAAAAGTGCCAATGCGGTTTTCGTGGAAGAAGACGTTGACTAGGAATGCGGGAATGCCTGATTTGACGTAATTGTTTGTAATGGCTTGGGCTAGTGTGTCTTTCTCTGCTTTGGAGAGTGTGTCTGGCGTTACTTCGAAGGTCCAGCGAGGCATTTTTGGAAAGATATCTGCTTTGGGCAAGAATGCGGAGATAAGACTAGGATGCTGCAAGATCCAGTAGAATCGGAATTTGAAATCTGAACCGACCTTTATATCATTGCTGCTGAATTATTTTTGTGGAAATCATGATTACTTCTAAGCCGAGTCAGCCGAGGACCGATATTTTTCGAGTTGATTAATCAACAAAGCGTTTGTGTCGCAATGTGCTGGGTTGTTGACGCATCCATACATGTGGTCACTGCGAACAAAACACCTCGGCTGAATATCTGGTACATTCAAAAAGACATAAATGGCCCAGCATTATCATCTTTACTCGCATCTCCTCACCCTTGCCGTCTTGCCTACATCCAGCAAGTCAACATGTCTTCCATCCTCCAAGCCGACGTTTACGTCTCATCCCGCCTCCCTATAGCTATGAAGCGCATGGGGGAAACAAGTTACTTCTCTCCGATATCTTGCACACTAATTCACGGTGACTCCGAAGCCGTTTTGGTTGACACGCCCATATCAATTTCCCAAACCGAAGACCTAGCCGCCTGGATCAAGAAGACAGCACCAGGGAAAAGCCTACGTTACGTCTACATCACCCACGGACACGGGGACCACTGGTTTGGAATTTCCATCCTCCGCAAGCACTGGCCTAACCTACGTGCCCTTGCCACGCCAGGCACAGTTGAGCACATGAACGAGCAGATCAAACCTGAGATATTGGAGGGAACTTGGCATGCTCTATTTCCGGGTGGACAAATCCCACAATCTCTAGAGCCAGCCAAGCCAATGGATTCTCTAACATTCAGCCTCGAAGGCCACGAGTTTCGCGCCATCGAAGTCGGGCATACAGATACATACAACACGACTGTACTCCATGTGCCCAGTATTCGACTCGTCGTTGCGGGGGATGCTGTTTACGGTGATGTGCATCAGTTCTTCGGTGAAGCAAACACAAAAGAAAAACGACAGGAGTGGCTGCGGGCGCTGGATAAGATTGAGGCGCTTGATCCGCATACAGTGATTGCCGGACATAAGCGGGAAGGGACTGTAGATGGCCTTTTCAATCTGCACAGAACGCGTCAGTATATCTTGGATTTTGAAGATGCGGTGGCAAAGGCGTCGAATTGGAAGGATTTAGCGGGGGATATCCAGAGGCGATACCCGAGACGGATTAATCCTCATGCGATCTTAAGGGGTGCCATGGCGGCGTTTCCGCCGGTGTCATCAAAGGTTTGATGCTTTGCTTAGCATGTGTAACTATCGAGCCAGAGAAATGCGGGTGATGACTTATAATACTACCTAGATATCGGCCTCTGTATTGTGAAGAGGAAGCAACCTTGAAAGTGAACTCGAAGATAAATAGTAGATTTTCTCCTCAATTCGTAGCCTTACAGTAGTTCCTACTAGTAATTAGGTTACTTATCATCCAATTTAGCAAGACGGGCAGAGTATACTATATAGTACCTCTTGTCTGCTCTTGACCCTTCTCTCTTAGTACTATCACAATGTCTTTGGATCTTGTGAAGTAAAATAACGAATATGAACCGTCACGGTGTTCACCTCATTGTCGGAATCTACCATATTTCTATGCGCATGAATTTGTATGCGCCCAAGCATTGACTTCAAGCTGGATGACGGCAGACAAAATCTCATAACGACGATCACATTCATATAATCATACAAAAACCCGATTATCCAGCCGCGTGAACAAATCTTGGATGTGACGCCCAATTATGATAGACTCACCCGGGATACATGATGCCAAAGTTGGACCGCGGGTTATTGACTGGCTGATGAGTGATCATCCCGAGTGCCGAAATGTTGTAGTTCAGCTCCCGAGAGACCGAATCTCCCACCATCCTCCATTCAATCACCCCACAGAATAACTCTACATGTAAAATGGATTGGTACAGAAACGATTATTTTGCCAGCCATCATCCGACCTCTTCCGCCGTTGATGAAATGCAGCCCTCCACAGAAAGGGTCGCCAAGCAGCGCAAACAGCGCAAGCGACCAAGTGCGCCTGAGCAGTCCGCGAGTCAGGAAGGCCTAGAGAAGAAAGAGGTATTCACTCTCATCAATTAATTTTGGTTGCTAGCCAAAAAAAAAGACAAACAAATAGACAGATGGATAGACAAACAACAAAACAAAAACAGCAAGCTGACGCCTATACAGCGCCGTCGACGGCAGCTTTTGCTGGCGCAACGGGCATATCGAGCACGCAACGGGGCGCACATCCAGGCGCTTGAGAAACGTGTCGCACGGCTAGAGTCTGCTCTGGAACGAACAGTCCAGGCGATTATTTCATTTACCGATACTCTTGTTGAGTCTCAAGCCCTTGCTTCGCATCAGAAGATTGCATACCACCTTCGCGACACTGTGAAGACATGCCTCGATATGGCGAACGATTGCCTGGAGGATGTTGCAGATTCGAATTCACCCGAAACATCGCTGATCGGCCACACATCACTGGATCAAGAAGACAGCACCAGGGAAAAGCCTACGCTACGTCAAGTTTGTGTGAGAGATGAACAGGAAGAATGGCCTTTTTCGGAAAGACATGCTGGCTTGAGCGTGCTCTCTCGTAATCTATTCCCCCCATCTGCGCTAAACGGTGCGAAGGTAATAGAAGCACCAGTCTTCGTCAATAATTTGAGGATAGCATGTTTATACCAGGGCTTTCTTTTGCTTAATAACCCCTCTGTCCCCCTGGAAGCCTTAAGACGACCATTTCGACTCCTTTTATCGCTCGTTACGCGAGAAACTATTACAACGTACTTTCATACTTGCCTATATGCCAGATTAAAAAACGAACAGCCAGACCACTCCAGCTACATTCCATCTTTCAGGCTAGGCGGAGCCGGTACTCATTACCCCGAGGTTGTCACATCAAACCAGATGGGGTCGAGATCGGAGCAACATAATCCTTCTATGAGCCACGACACTTTATCGGCATTTTCGCCGGAGGCTCAAAAAGACCTCGATGGACAGTGGTTTGATCTATTTGGTCTAGTGGGCTTTTTACGAGCACAGGGAACTACGCTTTCAATGGTACCACCAGTCGGTGATACCACGCATCGTACAGTGAATGCGGTGGATTTCACAGCAGGTGAGCTTGCATTCTCTTATAGTCTACTCTGGGGGCTTTGGTGCCATCTAACGACTTGTTAGCTTTGATAGGGAAGGGAATATGTCTAGGTGATACTCCTGGGTTCAAGCGGAGCGATGTCGAAATTGCAATCGACTCTTCGTTGTGGAAATGATGCATGGCCTCTTTGGTACAATCTAATAGGCTCCAAATTATATACGTACAGCTTTTTTTTTTTTAGCTCTGCAGGGCTCATTCTAGTATAGTAGTGATATTGGGCCTAGTAGATACGTTGTCTACGGGTGTAAATGATGCTAAAGTTGACATTTTTTTGAAAATATTTCAAAGCACCCACAGACCCACACTTTTATTTATTTGACATAGCTGTGCCATCATTCCCCTTAGTAGTACGAGTATTATAGCCAACGGCAAGATTTTTAAAATGTTTGGTGTTCAAGTTCTTGAATAGATTATTGCTGTAGGATCCGAGTCAAGCTTAGGATCTAGGCATGTTGTTTATTTACTAGCCTACTAGGAGATTATCGACAATGATAACCTTCGCCGCATAACGCTAGATAATTGAGTGAAAATGGCAATTCTGCAGGAGACATCACTATGATGGGACTACTGCATACTAGATGATAGGCACGGATTCATGGCGATGCGAAAAGAGCACTCCGATCGTTTCACGTTAGGCACACATAGCCGGGGTCGTGCCTTTTTACAGGGTCTATCTCCTCCTTAAGTATCTGGATGGTAGCTAAGGTTGGGCAACCACAAATGTCACTTAGGTGAATACTCGTCTCAGGGGCCTTACCTCCCAATTGGAATTATGCATTTTCCCTTGCCGAAACTTCAGTCGGGTGGGACATGTAAATTGGTCCCAGGTGCCTTTTACGTACTCGTATGGAAGGCGGCCAGCAGGGGTTAGTTCAGTCCACACGGGCTGACGCCCACCCGGACCTCGGCAGGCCGGCCGGCAGAGTCGCGTGGTCGGGCACAGCCCCTGGTTGAAGATGACCTCGTATTGCCTAGAAGAGACAATGAGACAATTCATTTCATTCCATTTCTTGGCTCGGGCTATGTTCTATGCTTGAACAACAGGTCAGGGCATAGCCGAGATGGAAGTGAGTGATGGAGAGAGAATACAAGTAGGAAATATGACCATCAGATAAGGAGGAATCTTTTTGAGAACTGTTCCCTTCCCAATGGGGGGGAACCCTGGAACCATTGGATAGGCCTCCTTGTCTCTCCACTTTGTCAAAGATTTCCAACGGCCTTCTCGAAGCGATCGCTGGTTCCATGAGTAGATGTTGATGGAAATTGTTGGGTCCTTTGATCCACATGGAAAGGGAGAAGACGACTAGTTTCTCCATGCTCAGCACACTAGTCCCAGATCGCAGACAAATTAAATGAAGGGGGCAGTCTTATCAGATTGATAAAAGTGACCAGTGCCGTTACGGGGAGGTACTTGACGATTGAGTGGGCCATTCATAGTGCAGGGAGGTACCGGTCGGTACCGATGCAGGAGTGGGAAGGTACTGCCGATACCAATAATACCAATACGCCTTACCTAAGCTCCGTCATCGGATCTTGGATACTCACGGAGTCACGGGGGAGTCTGGCCGGGCATTCTGAATAATCCATCAATGCCCCTTGACAAAAAGATATTTACAAGTTCAAGGGAGAAAGTACACGGGATCGCACGGAAGGTCCAGGTTAAATAGATCCAAGTGGTCTAATCATGGTAGCCTATAGCGGAGTATTGGTGAATACATTGCTTGGTTGGTGTTAGTAGCAACTCGGAGATCGGGATATTCCAAAGGAATGGGGGGGCCTCGGAGCCAGTGGAATCCGGCGAAGGTCGGCCTTGCAATAATTTATTTCCCTTTAGTGCCGCGGAGCCTGTAAGTTACCAGTACTACTACGAGACTCTTAGTCTGATCTCCCAAGAATTTCCTTCCCCTTCTTCTCCGTGGATCCAAAAGCAAAAACACTACACACTACACAAAAAAGCAACCCAAAGGCTCAAGATCAAAGAGCAAACAAACACGTTGCGACCTAATATTAATCTCGGTGTGGTGTGAACTTGCTGTCTCCCCCCTGGTTCCTCCCGTTGTGGGCATCCCGGGCCTGTTTTGCTCCACGGAGAACCCGTTTACCTCATCAACCTTCACACTTCTCAACTTCACTTCCCTGCGCACCCTCAACCCTCCTCTCACGCCATCCGTACGACCTTCTCCCCTCTCCGACGCATACCTCTCCCGACTCGCGCCAGCTGCGCTTTGAGCTAGCGGAGCTTCATGGCGGCTACCGACCAGATCCCCGAGCAGGAGTTTGAGTAGGTGCTTCTCCATGAAATTTCCTCGGGCGGCTTTGCAATGGCATCGCGGATCACGACCATGTCGGTCGGCTTCCTCTCTACGAATTGACCTTCCGACCGGTCATTCAGTGTGATTGTCTGCTTGCTGGCTCTGTCCGCTCAGTAACCTCGGCTTTTCGTGGCTACTGCGACTTCCCTCCCTCTCCCTTCGCCCTGGGTCATCTAATGGAAACTAATCGGATTCTTCGCTAGCTATGAAGCTCTTCCCTCCAACTATGGCCTAGGCCGTAACATGCTCGCGGGTGCTTTCGCGGGAATCGCGGTATGTTGGTTAAAAAAAAATTATGGGACACGGGGATATCATTGGAGCTGACAATCTCTTTCAAAGGAACACTCGGTTATGTACCCGGTTGATCTGCTTAAGGTGAGTTCTGCGTCGCAGGATCCTCAGATCCTCAATGGAGAGCTCGGATGGGCACTGACGCAAATTTTTGCAACTCCTAGACCCGCATGCAAATCCTGCACCCCTCTACTGGTGGCTTGTACACCGGTTTGACGAACGCCGTCTCGACAATTTACCGCATCGAGGGCTGGCGGACACTTTGGAAGGGTGTCTCAAGTGTGATTGTTGGCGCTGGTACGTTTTTTTCGGGTTCTGGGCTTCTGATGGCCGAATAGGAATTGGTAACTAATAATTCTTGCCGACTGTAGGTCCGGCACACGCGGTTTACTTCGGCACATACGAGATCGTGAAGGATTTAGCAGGCGGAAATGTCGACGATGGTCATCACCCGTTAGCAGCTGGTATGTGGTTTGGTTCTTGGACTTTAGACCGGGATAGGCATGACTGACAAATGGGCTCTGAATAGCACTGAGTGGTGCCTCGGCCACAATCGCAAGCGATGCGTTGATGAACCCATTCGATGGTGAGTAACTCGCTGTTACAGACATCCACAGAGCGCTGGATCTAATCCCTTCTCGAAATCAGTTATCAAGCAGCGAATGCAAGTCCACGGCTCCGTTCACAAGACCATGGTGCAATGTGCCAAAACCCTTTATCGAACTGAGGGTCTTCAAGCCTTCTACCTCTCCTACCCTACAACCCTCTGCATGACCGTGCCCTTCACTGCGACCCAATTCGTTGCCTACGAGTCGATCTCCAAGATTATGAACCCCAAGGGAGACTACGACCCCTTCACCCACTGCATGGCAGGTGGTCTTGCTGGTGCCTTCGCGGCCGGTATCACCACTCCTCTCGACGTGGTGAAGACCCTTCTCCAAACTCGTGGTCTGGCCGAAAGTGAAGAAATCCGCTCGGCACGCGGCCTGTGGAACGCGGCCTCCATCATCAAGAACCGCTTCGGCTGGGGCGGTTTCCTGCGCGGTATGCGCCCTCGCATTATCTCCACCATGCCTAGTACCGCCATCTGCTGGACGTCTTATGAGATGGCCAAGGCGTACTTCAAGGACCAAGGCCTTGACTAGGATAATCCCCGACGTGATCGCCGCCTGTCGATTTAAATGCCATCTCCCAGTTCGGCAAATCGCCTCGACTCGCTTCTCGCCTTGGGCGTTGCGCATACACCGCGCGACCCCTTCTTCAATTTTTTTAACTCCATTTTCCCTATCTCTTTTTATTTCTCTGATATCTTGAGGCGACATGAGTCTTTTTTTGGCATCTGGCCACTTGGGATGCGGGCAGAGCCTGCCATACCCTGGCGGTGTTGCATCTTGGGCCTGAAGAGCCCGACTCGATCTTCTTGCATGTTTGGAGCTTCTGTTGACCAAAAAGCGATTCTAGCACTGTATAGTTTGGAACCAAAGGGGTTTGGAACGGCATCAGTAAGCCGGCCTTGGGGTATCGGATCTCTTTTCTTCATTTTTCTTAACTCTCTCCATCCTCCCCCCCCCGTCCGATGTATCCTCTATCCTTACCGGCGTTGGAACGTGGAACCTCGGGTTTTGATTATCTTATGCGGGCTGGGTTCTGTTGCATCGATATGTGTTTTAGTGACTGGTTCTTTGTTTTTCCGTTATTTTTCTTGCATGTACCCATAGACGTGCTACCACGAGGAATCTAGATGTGATCAGATGTTTATTGCTTTGATATAGTATTAAAAACTCCCTGCTATCAGTAATACTAGCAATATTGATAAATACTACTAGTAGTAAGTGTATAGTACAGTCATAATGTCGGCTGTGTCCGCATGCAGCAATTCGGCGGACTGACGACGTCACGCGAAAACTCCTCCGCTCCGGGAGATCACCGCTGCCCTTTCTCCCCGCCAACAACCTGCAGTGACATGGGTGCGGGCCTTCCTTTTCCCAATGATGCGCCCACGGCCCGCGTCTTCCCTACAGAAGACGTACGATGAATGCTACTTGCTCTGCTCGACTGCGGTCTACTTTGAAGGCCAGGTAGGTGCCCCGTGACCCTTTCCCTCGGCTTCAATTGCTCATGACATCAGAACAACGAAGAGGAAGCATTGAGATCCTGGCGGTCCGCTCTCGATACGATTTACCATCACAATGCTCGTCGGGTCCCGTCGAATTATACCCCCAAATCCGAAACGGAGAAGGCCCTCCAAGATTCCATTCGTGCACTAGAGACCCAATGCCGTGAGCGAGTCGATCTGCTATCGGCCCTTCGCGAGAGTCGGAGAGAAAGCGCCGAGGCCAACGGCGGAAAAGAACCAGCAACTCTTACCAAGGGTAAATCTCCTGCAACTATGTCCGCTCCACCATCTTCCAACCCTCCCGGTTGGATTGGAGATGGTACCATCCCAGCAGTTGGCTATACAGATCTCTCGAAACCAGCCGCCATACCTGGGAGACCGCCACCTCCGTCGATGGCGAGACACAGTTCTGATACTCTACAACCCTACGATGACTCCCTCCCATCTGGCTTATCGCCGGCCGGCTCGCCTGCGCTACGAATGAATTCAAACTCGTCCGACAAGACCAAATCCCGCGGGTCCAGCCCTGAGCGACGAAAGATCATGCTGACGACGCTGCGCAACAAGGATGGGAAGAAGAAAGATAAAACGGCCAAATCGAGTTCTAAGCGCAAGGAAACCCGACCTGCCGCCTCAAAAGCAGCTGGTCTCGCATGGGGCAACCTCTACCGGTCATCATCGATCGATAAGCCCTCGAATGATGCGGCAGTGGCTTCGTCTCGAAGTCTTGCTAATGATGCGAACGCTCGCCGAGATGCTGATCCAAAATCAAGCTCCGGGGAAGAGCCTGTATTGGCGCGGCCACGTCCGCAAAAAACAAATTCTTCTACGGATCGGATTCCACCTGCAAATTGGCGGGAGCCTAAACATGCACCTGTTCCACGATCTTCGCCCCGGCCAACTTCTCAAACAACCCCACGTCAACTTCAAGCGGGCTTCGATCCTCGTCGGTCCCAGCCTTCGGAACCGGCACCGGCACCAGTCATCATGCCCGACCTGAAAGATTACGCAACCCCGTCATCGCCCGGCCCAAAGCCATCTATCAAACCCAAGCCTGTGGCGCTAAGGTCGTCACTTCAGCCTCCACCACGCGTGACACAAATGCCCAAGTCAGAGGGTAATTCCCGGTCAGCAACTCCTCGAAAGGATTCCGAGGCAACTACTCCGAGCAGCAAGCCGCGGACAAAGTCTGCGCCGAGGACAACACAAAGTGGACAAACATCCTATATATCACCATCATCCGGTAGTGATGATCTTCAGCGTGGAATGAACCGAATGGCAATCTCGGGGGCGAACGGCAGCAGCAACAGTGCGGTTCGGCGAAAGCCACCACCTGCCAAGCGCCGTGAGACACCACCATCGAGCGACGAAGAATCCTGGGAACAGCACTCGTCAGAAGACGAAGACCAAGAAGCCCAAGATATTGTGGAAATTATGAACAAACTACCCAAGGGTGTTGATCCCCAGTCAGCCCGTCAAATCCTCAATGATATCGTCGTTCGTGGCGACGAGGTACATTGGGAGGATATTGCGGGACTGGAGCCAGCCAAAAAGGCTCTCAAAGAAGCCGTTGTCTATCCATTTCTCCGACCAGATCTATTCTCTGGCTTGCGCGAACCAGCTCGTGGCATGCTTCTTTTCGGTCCTCCAGGTACTGGCAAGACCATGCTTGCAAGAGCAGTGGCTACGGAATCAAAATCAACATTTTTCTCCGTTTCTGCTTCAAGCCTGACATCCAAATGGCACGGCGAAAGTGAAAAGCTTGTTCGTGCTCTATTTGGACTGGCCAAGGCTATGGCGCCATCTATCATATTTGTCGACGAGATTGACTCCCTTCTATCTGCACGCTCATCGGGCTCTGAACACGAAGCCTCGCGCCGGTCCAAGACTGAATTTTTGGTTCAATGGTCAGACCTGCAGCGTGCTGCTGCTGGTCGCGAACAATCGGCCCGGGACAAGAAAGAGGGTGATGCCAGTCGAGTACTTGTATTAGCGGCTACCAACATGCCCTGGGATATCGACGAAGCAGCGCGTCGCCGCTTTGTCCGTCGACAGTATATCCCATTACCTGAACACCATGTCCGCGAACAACAACTGCGGACTTTGCTTAGTCACCAACACCACGAGCTGAGCGCCGAGGATATCCAGGTTCTAGTCCATGTAACAGAAGGTAGGCTCTTTCCCACTGAATCTCTTGTTAAATCTAGAAATCTCTCTCTGACTTGACTTCAACAGGCTTCTCCGGCTCAGACATAACAGCACTTGCCAAAGATGCCGCCATGGGCCCACTACGCAACCTCGGCGAGGCTCTCCTCCACACGCCTATGGACCAGATCCGCCCAATCAAGTTCCAGGACTTTGAATCTAGTCTGTACTCCATTCGACCTAGTGTCTCGTCTGATGGGCTCCGCAAGTATGAGGACTGGGCTAAAGAATTCGGCGAGAGGGGCGGCTAGTCGACCCTTACCGGTCTTTCATGTCAAGTCCAGCCTCGTCTCTCGTAGAGACATTCTTGAATTTTGCGGAAATGAAAAGCAAAGTATGGAATCGGCGATTATGACCTTACGTTTTTGTGTTTTCTTGTGGCATATGCGATACTCTGCGCACAATACTCGGCCGGTCCGATTCTGGTCATGATTGTGTTTTCTTCTGGTGTTTCTATTTGATCTTCCTTTTCCTTCCTCGGAATGTGGTGTCTCACTGTCGGGCATTTGATACCAGGTTAGGCTGGGCTTGTTGGGCCACGGTGCATGGGAATTCTTGGTATGCTCTTTTCATAGAGATCCTGGGTTAGTTTGGAGGGCTTGGTGGTACTAGTTTATGAGCATGGAGTTTAGTGTGATATTGAATAACTTGAATGATGAACCGTCAGGCGACTTCTAAACGATCCGGGTTTTCTACTCCGGCAAGAAATCAAAAAAAGAATTCTCTTAAGCAGGCATTTTCCTGGGACAGCTGAAGAGGCTCAAGGTTGCACATCTCAATTTGAACTCAGTAGAGTACATTGCATCGACCATTTGATATTCTAGGCACTAAAATGGTAATTCAGGAAATAAACCAGAGGAGACTTCGAAGAAGAATTCTGGTAATAATTCTTAGAGCAATCTAGTCTAAATCGCCATGTGTCTTCAGCTGCCGCTCTTTCTCCAAGCTTAGGAACGATGCGAGCCCGTCCGCAAGGCCCCACGTCATGACTCCGCTTCCTCCACCGCCACGTCAGTCTGAGTAGGCGGGATATCACTTGGTCGGAAACTTCAGTAGGCATTCTAAGTATTTTCTTTCTTTTCTCAGCCCACTCTTATGGATTGAAATTTCACCGGTCATGCTTAGCAATGCTATTCTTCGATTCTATTTTACGAGTCTATAATAGTGTTATCAGCCCGCCCATAGCACCGAGGAAGAGGGACGATGCTATCCGCATCGGCCTCATTGGGGCAAGTACCATAGCGTATGTATAGCCAACCAGCCTTCTTAATCGATTTCCTCTTATATTGACCTACCTTGCTAACTCATCGTTGTGCTTCAGACCCTTCGCAGTGATTACACCAGCAAAATCACATCCTGATGTCATTGTGGCCGCTGTGGCTGCGCGCGATATGAAACGTGCTGAAGCATATGCTCGGAGATATGACATTCCGGTCGTTCACTCTACGTATCAAGGTAAGTTATCTCACCACACCCGATGCGTGGGGCTGATCCTTGCTAATATGACATGCCTCCAGCTCTACTCGAAGATCCGTCTATTGATGCCGTTTACATTGCATTGCCAAATAGCTACCACTATGAATGGTCACTTCGCTCAGTGCAGGCCGGCAAGCATGTCTTGCTGGAAAAGCCATCTTGCTCTAATGCTACCGAAGCTAAGAAGCTATTCAAACACCCACTAATAACCGCCCCGAATGCACCGGTACTTTTAGAAGCATTTCACTATCAGTTCCACCCTGCATGGCAAACTTTCTTAACTCAGGTACACCAGTCCCCTGGGTCTATTGAAAGTGTTTCCTCCCAGTTCTACCTACCCCGTTTACTGTTGGGGAAAGACGACATTCGCTTCAAATACTCACTTGCGGGAGGTTGCTTGATGGATGTCGCAACCTATTGCGTGTCTAGTGTACGTCAAATAGTGGGACGACAAATCAGATTGACCCCAGTTGAGATTGATCATCGTCCTTTGTCTATATCGCCCAATGAAGAGCCACAAATCGACGAAGCCGTGACGGCAACATTTCTCACGCCCAACTCCCAAACCGTTCGAATTCAAGGAGACCTGGCCTCTGCAGGTGGTTGGTTCTCTTTATTCCCCACTTCTTGGACAAAGGCTTTACCTACCTTGCGATGGCCAATGAGTGAGGCCGTGTTCGAGCCGGTGCTGGTTGAGTCTATCGTAAAGGAAGATGGCGTCCCGCTTCGACATGTATTCAAGCGAACCGTCAGGATCTGGAACCATATGATTCCTTACATCTACCACCGAATTGATACATCGGACCAGCATACCATTCAACGAGGCGAAGAGGTTATCAGATCCTGGAACGAAACCAGCTATCAAAAGGCGTACAACTGGCCGAGCGGAGACAAACGTGCTGCGGTATACAAGGACTGGTGGTCTACCTATCGGTGTCAGTTGGAGGAATTTGTAAACAAAATCAAAGGTCGCCAAGGATCTGGGATTTGGATTGATGGAGAAGAGAGTATTGCGCAAATGGAGACTATCGATAGAGCGTATGAGAAAGCGGGACTTGGACTTCGTCCTACTAGTAATTTCGAGATTTAACTTGTGCCATCCTGGCATATGCGATGCAAAAAAAAAAAAAAGAAGTCAACAGAAGTCACGTTTCTAGAGAGATCTACTGTAGGATAGTAAGTTAGCAACATAGACTTCAAGTCAATCACCTAGTCCAAGTAGAAACTGCCAACCCTTGAAGTATGAGCCGAATCTGGCAACCTTACACTAAGCCCAATCGGGATAACCCACAGAATCGGGCCTAGCCACCACAGCCACATCTTGGCATTCAGTCATCTAAACGTCATTGCTACAGTGGCGTCTGTCAACAGCCCCGACGTCATCGGGGAAGTATACCTCCGCGTTGTACAGCATGCTGATTTGCGGACCAACATATTATCAACCAAGGTTTTAAGATACTTGGCGGCCGAGGCAGTTCGTACATTAATTTATTGTTTGTACAATGTACATGTACATATGTACATTGTATTTGTATTTGTATAGATTGGCCAGAAACTTGGTCGCTATCGCAAACAATAGACGACGTCATTCAAGTTCTCTTTGGAGTCACTGGATTCTGGTCTATATAATGGCCCTGCCTGGACATCAACTCTCTTCCTTCTTCAACACTCCACACTCCAACACATCTTCCACTACTCTTCAAGTTCTCAAACAAATCTATCTATCTATCATCAACCAACATGTCTGACACCGGTCGCAAGGATTTCTCTACCAGTATGTGACATGCAGCTAGCTAGCTACCCACTCTCAACCAGTCTTCCTATCATATGTATTGGACCACGCTAACAGCCCCTCTCTCAGAGGCCAAGGAGGAGATCACTCCTGACTCCACCAAGTCCACCCAGGACAAGGTCAAGGAGACTGTCACCGACACCACCGACCGTGTTGCTCGCGGATTCCAGACCGACGACAGCAAGGGTGGTGCCCAGGAGGCCTTCGACAAGACCCAGCGTTCCAGTGACAACAATGTTCACGGCGGTGCCAGCAACTCCATGTAAGACACCCCTCCTTACCTATCCAATATAAGTAACAAAGCATAGATACTGATCTGCTTTCCTTTCACAGTGGCGACAAGGTCAAGAACGCCCTCGGCATGAACCACTAGGCACATCGTTCTTTGTGACACACTGTGGCCGTGGCTATGATCTTCCTACAGATGTGATCGCCATGATGATTCAGTAATGCGTCGACGATACCATTTTCTTTTCTAGCTTTAGTTACCTCCCGGTTTAATACAATACCCCTATCAGAATCGTGCAAAAGAACAGCTATTTCCTCTGTATAAAGAAAGTAGAAATATCATTGTCTATTTACAAGACTTCCGAACATGGTTTCTCGTTGCCGCGTGAGTTGATCCAGCTCACGCTCAAGCTCTTTGTATCTGGCTCGGGCTCTCGGGACATCCCTAGGCAGGTCATGGAAAGCTTTGACACGCCCCTCAAGAGCTTTGACCGTTTCCCCTAACTGGACCACGTTTTCTTCTTCCGTCATAAGCTCCTGAATGGTAGGACCACGAGGCTGATTCCTTTCGAGTGATGCAATGCGATCCTGGTATTCTCCGACCTTCGTAGTAAGAGTTTTTGTCCCCCGCGTCCACTCCGCCGTCAAGCTTTGCGTGTCGGCCGGCGTTTCGTATGCCTTGTTGGTTCTGAGCTCCTCCAGATCCGCCTGCAATCGCGAAAGCTCCTTCTGGAGATAGCGATGCAGCGTCTCGACCTTATCCAGTTGATCTTGAGTATCGAAGTCTTCGGCGGTGAGCTCGACAATGGATAAACTTAGATCTTCGGGTTCGGGATTCAACGTGTTTCCCAGAACAACCGCTGAGTCGGCAAGGTCATCCAAGTCTCGCTTTCCCCGCTCGTCTAGACAAATTTCCACTTCATCTAGGATCTCGTTCTTTTGGCGTTCATGTGAATTTTTGCGTTCTGTTTCTTCTCTTGTTTTGAAGGCACGGACTGCCTCTTCGCGTGCACGATGTTGTAGTGATGCTTCCTCATCAGCGGCCTCGTTGGCTGCCGCCATAGTCAAGAGAACGCGTAAAGTATCTTCATTGCGCTCGAATTGTGGTACAGGCTTTGGAGCGTATTGTCGGCCTAGCCAGGAGTTCACATATGCCCAGTCCTTGGCCTGTATGGCGGCCTGTCGTGCTTTGGTGGGCGAGACGAGTGGGCTGCCATCGAAGGCGTCCATCGTATGATCCACGAGCAATTGCTAACAGCTTGAAAGGTTGTCTGGTGTGTATAGGGAAGTCGTTGAAAATAAGTCCATCCAAGGATCCATAGTTATTGGATTCCATTGGAATGGACCTTTGATGTTGACGCGATAAGAGAAGGGGAAGGCGGTCTGCTCGCAACGTGGAAACTGTGGAGTGCCTGGGCTTCACTTCCTCCCCGCCATCGCCTCGCTGGCTACTCCACGCCAACAATGACCAGCTATTTTCCCGCGGGTGCCAGCAATGGCAATGGGCCTTCTCCGGCCTCGTCGCCCTTGTCGCCACCAACCTCGCAGCGCTCGACTGCTCTATCTAATCGCCTGACTTCTGTTCTGTCGGCGTCATACGCCGACTCTGACATTCGAGATTCGCTCGAAACTTTGAGCTTACGCGGAATCCACAACACCGCAGGAACACGACGACAAATACGACTCGATGTACAGAAGGAAGTGGTGGACTCCAATGCGGAGATTGTGCGAGACTTTGGCAAAGTGGCAGAGGTGAGACTACGGCGGAGCTACGTGGAAACAACGAACGAGAACGAAGCTAATAATCGCTTGCGATGAAGCAATTGAAACGAATCGGGTCTGTCATATCAACCTTGAATCAGACATGCGATGAAATGCGTAAGCATATCGGTCAGGCGAAGCAAGATACTACACCCGTGCTGGAGGAAGCTGGTGCCCTGATGGCCCAAAGGAAGGAAACCGAAACGAAACAGCAGTTGCTATATGCCTTTTCGAAACACTTCCTGGTACCGGAGGAGGACTTACTTATATTGACCTCGGTAGAGGAGCCTGTCGACGATCGATTCTTCGATATTCTTGCCCGCGTGAAGCAAGTACACCATGATTGCGAGGTTCTGCTCGGCGGCGAGAACCAGCGATTGGGTCTCGAGATCATGGAAATGAGCACTCGGAATCTCAATTCTGCATACCAAAAGCTATACCGGTGGATCCAAAAGGAGTTCCAGTCCTTGAACTTGGAAGACCCTCGCATCAGCAGCTCGATCCGTCGTGCTTTACGAGTCCTGGCCGAGCGGCCAACCTTGTTTCACAGCTGCTTGGACTTTTTTGCGGAAGCTCGAGACTACGTTTTATCGGATGCTTTCCATTATGCTCTCACTGATGCTATTTCTGGTGGTAATGGCGGTGGTGTGGGAGCCGACCGCACTGTCAAACCAATCGAATTCTCTGCCCATGATCCCCTTCGGTATATTGGAGATATGCTCGCATGGGTGCACTCCACGACAGTATCCGAACGAGAAGCCCTAGAAGCGCTTTTTGTTGCCGATGGCGAGGAGCTTGCCCGGGGCATTCAAGCCGGGCTGAGCAGTGAGCCTTGGTCGCGGTTGGACGAAGACCAAGAAGTCAGTTTTGACGGCCACCGGGCCCTCAGTGATCTGGTCAATCGGGATCTCACGGGCGTATCTCGCTCCCTGCGGCAGAGAGTTGAACTAGTCATTCAGGGCCACGACGACCCCGTTACCTGCTACAAGGTGGTGAACCTGTTGTCATTTTACCGTACCACGTTCTCCAAGCTCCTGGGAACACAATCAAACCTCGTCGATTTGATGCAAGTTCTCGAGAAGTTTACTCTCCGTCACTTCACGAATTTGATGCGTGACGAAGTGACCGTCCTATCAGCTGATCCTGCTGTTCTCATCCCGCCAGAGGACCTGTCACCTCCTGAATTCTTGCTAGATGCACTGGAAGGTCTAGTCTCGCTCATGAAGACGCACGAGGGCTCGGTCGGACCAGATGATTCGTCTGCAGAATCGAACGAGAATCGATTCACCCCTGTGCTACATGCTGCGTTCGACCCTTTCTTGACACTGGCCCGAACATCGTCCAATGAGGTGGAGGATATAACCGCGCAGACCATCTACCGTACAAATATCCTTCTCGCAGCGCGAGCAACCATCTCCCCATTTGAGTTTGCTAGTGCTACGCATTTGGCCCCCTTATCCACCGCTTTATCTACTCTTCGCACAAATCTCCTGGATGTCCAGCATCAATTCCTCCTCGAGACATCCGGGCTTCAGGGTCTTTTGGATGCCTTGGAACCGTTCTCGAAGTCCGGCAAAGAATCTGAGCCTGACACGGAATCCAATGAGAGCTCTGAAAAGCCTGAATCACAAAAGCCCCATCTCACAGATCTCACGAGTATTTCTGCTTTCCAGCCGTCGTCGCTGGTTACATCCAGCCAGCAGCTGGATGACTTCCTCCCGTCGGCTCTCATGGATGCCACTGACAACCTCAAGCGTGTACAAAGCGCATCTCTTGTCCAGAGTGTCACTGAAGATGCCGTTGAAGCATTCTGTCGCGACTTCGAGTTCGTCGAGGGTATGATCATTGCGGCGGATGAGGCTAGAGGAATGACACAGGCGACTCTGGGAACCGGCGGAAGTGTCATCAGTGGCAGGAGCGGCAGATCGGGGCGCAAGCCTGGTACCGGTGGGGACACCGATGGAGATGCGGATGGAGATGTCAAGGGGCAATGGAGTTTACGTTCATTGTTCCCCCGGACTACAGGGGAGATCCGGGTGTTGTTAAGCTAGTTCGAATACTAGTTGTCATACAACGAGGACTGGATGTTTCAGGCACCGTTTTGCGAGCCTGAATCCGGGATTCACGTTACGAATAGCATATTCCTGTAGATAATTGATGACTTCGTGTACGTGGAATAAACTCAAAGTGCGATTCAAGACACTCTCCCAGCCATACATGAGCCGTGAATGGCTCCAGGGCTATTTCTCATTTCTCCTTTCTCCTCTCAATTTGCACCAAGATGTCACAGTCACAGTATATGATCACAGCGCTTCCTCGGGTAGATCATCCTCGTTCGCCTCATTATACCGCTTCGAAGTCTGCGGCTGCGCGTGACGAGTCCGATCTTTCATGATATTCGATCGGTCGATGGCTTCATCCTCATCTTGAGCTGATAGGACTCAGTGTCTAATTATGCAAACCGCGGCGGAAAGAATACATACCAAGTTGTTGGTTCGAACTGGCAAATTCATCATCGACCTCCTCGAAACCCTCGGCATCCTCGGCATCGTCGACAACTTCGATAGGCTCCTGAGAGGACATGTTCAATGATTGGTCTTGGAAGTTTGAAGGTCTGGTTTCCGGGGGATATTATGGGGTCTTCGATTGTTTGAAATCTGATAATTACTCAAAGCAAAGGAGGGGATCATTCCATTTATGCTAGGGATCCTGTTCATACTCTCGAACTCCGCCGGTTCGTCATCATTACGCTACACATACGATATGCTAGGAAATTCTCAAGGGTGATAATGGGATCCCCAAGATTGAAAACGGAAACAGAGGGAGATCTCGATCTGCTTGTAATCTTAGGAAGCTTCCAAGGCTCTCATGATCTTTTTGGTGATTCCGGGATCGAGAATAACTCTAATCGAGAATGATTCGATTCCCGCATCGAAGAGACGTCACCCTGTCCCAATAACCGGTTAATGATTACCCGATCAGATACGGCTTAATGTACACAATGCTTTATCACTTTGTCTCAATTGGTAGTGGAGTGTGGGACGTCTATACCATTTGGCTCTACCATATTGCCTTTCAGTTGAAGTTATGAAAGATGTGGTAAGCCTGATAATCAAGCCACCGCTACTATATATGGGCTATTCAAAAATTGAATGATTGGACAGAATCAATCTTCGATCCTATCTTTTCCTTGTTATAAACCGGAATAAGGTTATTCGTAAAGTCTGCTTGTCTGGTCCACATTGATCGGGCGATCTTCGATCGGCGACGTAATCGGGCTGGACCGAATGCCTCAAGGTGGTTTCTTCCGGATTGCTTATCTACCAGCCAAAGGATGAACACTATAGCTATATGACGACCTGATTTCACAAACTTAACCGAGAAATATCACATAGTCTAAAATGCCAATCTGTGACTAAGACCCCAACTTCTGCTCACCTTCTTTGGGCTATTTGTCTCTAGGGAAGTGTCACGCAGCACGATAGCTACAGATAGCTATAGATCAACATCTAATCACCACAGATGACTACACCATTATCAGACAGATGAATCATAATAACTTGAAGTAATAGATATACTTAGGCTTATGGGAGCCTTAATATCAGCCCTAGGTATCTCTATAGGTATGCTTGAACCTCTCTATTGTCGGTTTTTATCGGATCATGGACTATTTTCGGCTATCACGATATTCCCAAGGCCCATCGGTCAACGGGCATCAACCATATGATAGTATATTTGCAACGAAACAGATCAAGATACCAGGGCTGCCACGCCGCCGAGCCACCTGTATCCTAGAGTCTCAGACGATAATCTCTAAAGAACTCGAATATATACTCAGTGGCGTTAAATGCAGATTTACCGGCAGGACACTGTAATGGATGTTCTTCGTAGTCATCATTACCCACCGTGCTAGGCCAGCAGTGGCCATTCCCACTCTCGCGGTAATGCTGAACAATACCACGTTTGCCAGCACAGTCCCAGCTAGCATGCCTGAGTAGCGGGTCCTCTATGACAGTCTCATTCCTTGCCCACTTGGCATTCTTCACACATCCATTTCGTTCGGCCCAACCTTCGAGGAAATCGATCACAGGTAGCTTTGGGTTGCTATTCGTATTGCCATCAATGGGCGCTGTTGTATCTCCAGTACCATGAAACTCGATAAAGGGGTAGCCCTCCTTGCGTTTGGCAGGTTTGCAAGGCCCAACGCCGGGGATGTTGTCAGTATCGTAATAGGCGCCGCTGACGGATGCGAATGCAGCGAACCGGCTGCCAACCGTGGCATTGCAGGCAACGACAGCGGTGAAACCGCCCCCATTTGACTTGCCAGCCGAGTAGACTCGGCTTGAGTCGATGCAGAGTAAATTCTCCATATGCGTTAGGAGGTCATTGGTGAAATCAAGGTCGTTCGGCAAGGAAGTATTGGCACTGGGATTGGAAAGCCAATAACCATTCTTGCTATTTGGGTAGACGGCAATTCCATCTTTGTTAAAAAAAGGGTTGGAGAATTGCGACAGTTCCTCTTCCTCGTTCATGTCTCGAGTAGCTCCATGGAAGGAGAAGCACAGTGGAGTGGGTTGGTTTTTGTCGTATGTGAGTGGAATGTATAGTCGATACTCGCGATCGGTTCCTGGAAGATGCAGTGTTGCGCTCTTTCCAGGGGAAGGAAACTTGGAAGGGATTTCTCTGCCACAGCCCAGGGACCAGGCAGC
The DNA here is from genome assembly GCA_031761475.1 of Penicillium pancosmium. NCBI lineage: Eukaryota > Fungi > Ascomycota > Eurotiomycetes > Eurotiales > Aspergillaceae > Penicillium > Penicillium pancosmium. Next base: position 187,249 of record JAVMSB010000005.1, on the reverse strand, counting down.
GCCTGCAGTGGCTAGAGCAAGGGGTAGAAGAAATGACGTGAGCATTTTTTTTTTTTTATCTTCTTTTCTCTCTTTTTCGGGGAGTGAGTCCAAGTTGTATCACAAGGGAAGAATGCGCAGGGTCATGAGTAACTACAGAACAAAAAATCATCCTTTCATGATTTGAGGGGCTAAGTGCGAATTAAAACCGGCAGGTCTTGCATCCTCGCAGCGGGGATTAAGGCGAACCCCAAGCATGACCATGTACTGAGCAAGGAGATATCCAGTTACTACTCTCGGACATATCCAAACCCCGCAAACTAACATGCCCTTACGCACGACTGGCCCCACTTTCGATCCTTTGTGCAGGCTTAGCTTAGTTAGCTATTGTTTGATTGGTTGCCAGCACCAAGATGGGAAAGTGCTGCGATAGGTCTCATCTGGTCTCCGGCCAGTGCTCAGTCAAACGTGGCTGGGATTCGTGCAGGCCAGGGCCGGAGATACTTCAAAGGGAAGCTGCCAAGTACATTTGCGCCCCCAATATCCTGCAGGTTGCTCAGCATGCCACACACCAAGGACGGTGGTTACGAGAGGAATTCCGTCTCATAAACGTAGACTGAAAAGTTGTTCATTGAAACATGGTGACCAGAAATAAATGGTAGCTTCATATTCTTGATCATCTCCACCTCGGCTATGGCAACTATCTTTCAATAATGTTGCTAAATTTGCAGCCCCATAGCGTGATCGCCGTGGGTGTTGTACTACCGACAATTGCATCAGCTGCCGTCGCGCTAAGATTTCTCACTCGATGCAGACTTGGGATTCCGCTGAGAGAAGACGACTGGATAATCTTTGTCTCTGGTATCCTAGTATGGGGACTAGGAATCACCAATATTGCTGGTGGGCTTTTCCCTCTTCCTGGCTGGCTGCAAGCCACCCAGATCAGCTCTAACTTAAAATTGAAAAGGCGCTGCGCTTGGGTCCCTAGGGGCTCATTCGAAGCCAGCTGCTCCTAATGCGCCACATCACAACACAATCTCTCGAGGTCGGGCGGATGATATTGCAGAGAAGGTACGTCGGGTCCAGATCAGGGAAAATCAAACATTCACATTCATTATGCTGAACAATTCCAGATTGTCCTTGGCTATAGCATTATCGAGAAGATCACATTTGGTGTCATCAAAATAAGCGTGCTTCTAGCATATCGAAGGATATTTCGGGGCAAAATCTTCAATATCGTGTCTTTAGGCATGATCATTGTTTGTACAATGCTTGCGCTTGCATTTCTTGTCACATCTGCTTTTCAATGCAATGTACGAAATTGGAGTCTGCAATACCAATCATGGTCACATCGACGCCACTGCATCCAGACAGAGATATCTTGGTCTGGTTATGCTATTGCAGACGTTATCACGGATTTCACCCTGCTTCTTTTCCCTGTACCACTGGTTTGGCAGCTGCAGCTTACACTGTCTAAGAAAATTAGTGTTCTATTGGTATTTTTACTTGGATCATTGTCAACTGCAGTTGCCATTGTGAGGATGGTGGTGATATTGTTTTTCACTTATGGTAGGTCATTCCCCAGCGTCGAAATATGAAAATTGGACTCTGACAATTCAGGCACTTCTGATGGATATAGAGATCTGTTGGATACAATGTCCACAGCCCTAGTTTGGAGCTTGGTTGAGGCATCAGTGGCAATAGTTGCCTCGTGCTTGCCTTCTATACGCCCACTAATTCATCGATCATCTACCAGTATCGGCTTAAGCAAGCCGTTGTCCTCCAGTCGGACCATATCAAATCCAACGGGCTTGCGATTGGCAGTACGGCCTACATTATATGAGCTCGAAGACATCAATATTTGGCGAGAATTGTCGGAGGGACTTGAAGAAAATAAAAAATAATATAGCTCGTCTGCTTACTTATTCGAATTATGTTCAAAACAAGAATTATATGGATCTCTACATCTATAAGTTCCCGTCATAGTCCATTGAGATCGATTCATGCTAATTGGCAGCCAGTTAAGGACCCCCAAAGAAGGCGGAACAAAAGCAGCAACAGAATACATCTATTCTTCTAGTTTACTCAATCCCGATCATACTACTACCAAGCTCCTATAGTAAATTCCGATAAGCCTGTCCGATCTTAACGCGGAGCCGCTTGCTAATTATAGACTAGTGCTGCTTCACAGGGCGGTCTACTGTGGCAGAACCTCACCGCCTTACTTTGCCACCAGTCACCTCCGCCTCCGCCTCTGGACCTTTGATGCCCCATATGTACCTGACTCACTCTCATCATGCTCATCCACTCTCTTCACGAACTCTCACGACATGTTCTGTGACCCTTTCTTACGTCGACCTCGTTCTGCAGTTTATTGCGTTCTACCCTTTACTTCAAACTACCCTATCCTCATCCTTCTCTCTCTTGATACCTGATCTAAGTTACGACCTTGTCAATGCCCGTTACAGATCCCACAGAGCCGGCCTCGAATTGGGACTTCACCCCGGTTTTCGACCTTCTCCGCTCTTCCACTCATAATGGAAGCTCTGATACCCATGGGAATAATCACTCTGGCGCCGTTCCGTTACCCTCAGAGAGTTGCCAACAGCCCGATGTTCAGACTTTCTCTCAGAACTCAACAGGTCTATCCAGGCCCCAACCTGACCCCCACGGACTCGGAGACTTTGGTTCGCTATGGGACATCATCAACCGAGACTCAAACTCTTTCCGAACTCTAGAGTCGAGGGAGCCGACAATCCCCGTTCCTCCTGGTCATCAACATGTTCAGCTTCGTCCGCCCATAACAATTCTCAAGCGTGGCCATACCGATTCCAGTAAATCACACACTTCCTCTGCGCCCATACCTGTTCCAGGCACCTTGAAATGCAACCTTGCTCCAAGGGCTGCCACCGGAGCTTCTTTATCCTCGTCTCGCGATCCCGCCTCCAAAGGTTCAAAGCAATCTTCGAATACGATTACAAGTTATGATACCGCGCCACAAGCTACCCCAGAGACCTCTTCGGAAGAGGTTAACGGCATAAAGAATGCGCCTAAGACCCCCAAGGCCAAAGGGTCCAATATGTTTGGGGGTAGCAAACCCAAAGAGACACTCGAAACAATTTCTTCAGAAGGCAGCGCCGAAGTTGATTCCGATTCGCACCCAACTGTCTTTGACCGACCTTTTTCTCGGAGGCCAAATCACCTAGCATTTACACCGGGCCAACTGGGCACACCCGACGCCCGACATGGTCGCTATGAGACACCTCCATCATCTTTCGACGAGAAAGAGTCAACCTTGAAGTCAGAAAATGTGAAAAACTTTATTACGACTTCCGCGGGTATACGTGTGCTACCTGTTGACTATAAATCCGCGACAGAGCGCAGAATTGGTTTAATGACCAGGCTCCTCAAGGACTTCCCTGGATACGCCGAGCTCGTATCACGAGTAGGACACTCTCCAAAGCCATCTCAAGACAATGTCCAGTCACGTCCGATCCATGTCTTCGTCGATATGTCGAATGTGAGTTTTGATTCTAGGGCTCATATCTTCTCTCGGATGAACTAACGCGCCACAGATCATGGTAGGATTCCACGATTCGGTGAAAGTTTCGCGGAATATTCCGATATCAACACGCATTCGCCGCCTCCATATGTCTTTCGCCAACTTCTCTTTGATCATGGAGCGAGGCCGTCCCGCCTCGAAGAGGGTTCTTGTTGGGTCAGACCAGCTTCCTTCAATCGACGAAGCTAAAACCCTTGGATACGAAGCCAATATCCTAGAGCGTGTACACAAAGCTAAGCACGCCACACCTCGCCACACCAAGTTCCGAAAGGCTCCCGGGAACTCAACTCAGCATGGAAATGGCGGACCTGAAACGGTCAACGCCTCCAACGAGCGATGGGTCGAGCAGGGCGTGGACGAAATTCTGCACCTGAAAATCCTCGAGAGCCTGGTGGACACGGATGAACCGGCGACTATCGTTTTAGCCACTGGGGATGCGGCAGTGGCAGAGTATTCTGAGGGTTTTATGCGCATGGTTGAACGTGCGTTGCAACGCGGCTGGACTGTGGAACTGGTGAGCTTTTCGCAGGTCACTAGCTATTCGTACCGGAAGAAAGAATTCCGAGATAAGTGGCAGGATAGCTTTCAGCTGGTTGAACTCGATTCATATGTGGAGGAACTGTTCGAGTAGGATTGCTCGAGCTCATCAGGTAGATATCGATAGCTATGGTTTCTTTTATTCTAGTCTATAACCATGGAATGTTCTAAACCTCGGACTGAGAGTCCGTATGGCCGTCTGCTCAACTAGTTTCTTGATCTTTTCTAGACTGTATATCTTTAGCCCTGTATGAGTTTCTTAATAGTCACCTAAAAAGGGGGGAAATTGGGGCCATCCAACTTGTAGTATCAGGGTGGAAGAATATGAATGTATGGGTGCTGGAGTGATCTCCAGGTTCGCCGTAAGTTCCTATTAAATAACTCCACACAACGCAAAGAAAACAAGCAAGCAAATCTGCCAGATAAAAAGCCGAGCTATTTAAGCAAAATATCAAGATGTTAATAATTCTTTTTCGGATATTAATCAAAAGAAGCAATGCGACGGCAGGCGGACTCGAATGGCTTCTAACGTAGCCCGAGCCGATTCTGGGGGAGGCAGAAGTTTATGACGGAGGACAACCACCCGCCATTGCTGCCTCCCCAACTTTGTTAGCATAAAACCACCACCTGTGGCCTGCCCACCAACAATTCCATCCCTCATTTCCCCTCTACCTGAATTACCCAAGTCCGGGCTTTGGAAAAATAACACTTTGCCGTCAGGGAAGAAGACTTCCTTGAAAAAGGAAACAAAAAGAAAAGTGAACGACAAGCGTCTACGCAAAGTCTGCATCAGCATCGGAGCTCCCTCATCCCCAAAGCTCCCTGGCAATATAAAATTGGAGCCATACGACATCTCCTTCTCAACAAGCCTTATACAATTTGCCCTCCAATACAGCAAGAGGTCAGATCTATCATGGCACCAACAACCGAGCAAGATTTCTTCGGCGGGGCAATCCGCGGAGTTGTGCCGCAACGCTGGATGGACGCAAGGTGAGCGAATCCCTCTTGTAATAAAGCTATAACCCCGTACCTCTTCCCTCCCTCCTACCTGAATCTGTCATATATCGGAGTTCAGATCTGGAACAAGACCATACATCCCACCTCCCATCCACTAAACCCATGACCCCGCACACAAATATAGATAACCCCCCAAAAATGCACCAGTTGGAAGCTAACAAGCCAAACAGCAACCTCCGCGAAATCCCAGATCACCAAGAACTCTTCCTCTCACCAGAGACCCTCTCCAACCTGATCATCGAGATTAACCAGCGCGTCTCCCAAGAAGACGCCCTCAGCACATTCGCCACTCTCAGCCACCAAAACCCCACCTTAGCAGCAGGGAGCGGCAGCACAGCCAGCGCCTCACAGGAAACTATTGATCAGGCCGCTGCTCTGTATCACTTGAACGATCTCTGTGACGAGGGCGATGCCCTGCAAGTGATCACCCCGCCGCAGCGGGCCGACCTCCCCCTGTTAACCGCAACCGCGCCGGCCGGGTCATCTATCAGCGCCTACAAGGGTGTTGTCCAGTTTCAAAATGCGCCTAAGCAGGGCAGAGGCCAAGCTCCCGCTACGAATGGCACCAGTGCGGTGATGACGCAGTTGACATGCCATTATCTGCTTGTTCGTCTTGCGGCACAGGAGACGGATCTACTGCTTTTCTTCAATGTGCCTCATGAGGAGTTTGACAAGGCCGGGGATGCGCAGGGTCTGTCTAGGGAGGAGGCTATTGCGGAGGAGACTGTTGCTGCGTTGGTGGGTGGTTTGGAAATTCGGGATTGGAGCCTTTTTGTTTGAATCTGAAATTTGATATTGATATTGGGCGGAGCATGAAATTTTCTATATTTGTGTGGAGGGGGAATACGGAGTCTACAAACGTATGGGGCATGACGGGTTATGGGCATTAGGAACTGGGCTTGGTCGGACTAGATAAGGTAGATAGCTTTGTTAAAATATTAGGTAGATGAATTATATGAAAGAACTTGAATATTCAATGCAAACTAAGCTCAGTTAACTCCTGCTATGCTGCTGTCTGTCCAATACATGTACACCTTCTCAGCTCTATATGTTCACACTAACTGCATCAAAATGGCGGCGAGGTTACAAGGTAAATCCCCCAAGCTCCTTGGCAACATTGTCCATAACATTTCGTTGTGTCGCCGGCGTAACAGCGTTCTTCTTCGGCGACACCTTCCGAGGCTTCGGTTTGATCTGTTCCAGTCGACCGCTGCAGCTCGGGCTACCGCAGCGACTTCGATTGGGGTCGATACTTTTCGAATGGCGACCATATGTCTGGTGACATCCCACGCAGGCCCAAACATACTTGTAGTCGATCTTATAAGAATGTTTTGTTGTAACATTGATCCTTCCGCCGTAGACTGGGTGTTCTTTCAAGGATTCTTTGCATTTGAGTCCCCATTGCTTGAAGCTTGCGCCGTGGGGTTGGTCGCGGACATTGGAGATCATGTAATTGGCAAGGTGGCAGTATTCGTGGGCAAGGGTATTGATCAGGCGATATTCGTCGTCGATGATGCGCTCGGCTAGCTCGATAGAGGCATGATGTCTGTAGCTGACACGGCCGTCCTTGTCGCGAATTCGCTCCCCCCTCCATTGAGCCCGGCCTGCAGTCTTCTGGAGCGTCTTCGACCAAGTGATTTTCACACCGCCAGTAACCATGGCCATTTGGCAGACCTTGCCCTCCGCAACTGCATTGTCGAGGACAGTCAGGAAAGTCTGTGCGAAGTCGTCCTTTTTGTTGTTGAATGACAGACGACGAGCCTTCACAGCTCTGTTCTTCTCTGCCTCTGCCTTTTTAAGGGCTGTCTTGCTGGGGGTCTTGGGCTGCTTTTGCTTCACTGCCGGTGTGGATCTCGGCTCAACGCTGGGAGTAGAGTCACGACCAGTGTCATCGGTTTCGGAATCATCGAAATCCTGAAGCAGCTCAATCACTGTTCGCCCTAGAGGCTTCCCTGGTGAATGCTGATCGATCCATGCGACAGTCTCCTCTTGGCTCCAAAAGGCATCGACACTCTCCCTGTGTGGGGTTGGTGGGATGCGCCTTTTATGTTTCGTGGGGGTGCGCAGACGGTTTTGTGATGGTGTAGATGGTGGTGTGTGGGTGTTTTTCTTCACTCTATACATGTCTTCTGGTGGGGGGCTCATTTCGAAAACAGATCTATAGAATATAATGAGTTTGGATAATCGGCCAGGGGAAGCTTGATATATAACAACTCACTGTGTCAGATCTGTCTCTAGCTGAGAGGCAGGTCCATTGTCATCATCAAGTTCAAGTGTTTTAAAGTGCGTTGATAGATCAAAGTCTCCGTGAGACAGTTTCTGAGTGTTGTGTCTAGACTTTGTGGGCGATTTTACTGTCCCCGGGTCTTCTGGTTTTAGGTTGAGTTCAGATTGGGGCTCTGGATTCTTCACAGATTCCACTTCTGCTTCAGAGTTTGGCCTTCTTCCTCTCATGAGTTTCTTCCGTGCAGACTTTGGTGGCGCAGCTGGCGTTGGGGCCTTTTCCTCTTCTGTTTCAGGGTCGGATGTCTCATGGTAGCTGATTTCATCATTGTCACTGACTACAAATTCGTCCAGTGATTCAAAGCCATTGTCCCCACAGCTGTCTTCATCTTTGTTTATATGTTCTCTGTGGCTCAAAGACCTATTGAGTTCTCGATTTCTCGCGGGGGTGCGTGTTGTGTTTCGTATTGTTGGTGATCGATGCGGAACGGGACTTCTTTCAGGTGTATATGGCTCCGTTGCGTCTCCCGTTATATCATTTTCCTTGTCGTAGTCATCTTGTTCCACTTTCACATTTGGCCTTTGGCGTGGTCTTTGCTGCAGCGGGAGCAGGAGGGAATTGATTTGTGAGGTCTTCAACGTTCGCTTCTTCTTCTGCTTTGTTGGAGATTCTGACGGGGTATATGGACTCTGGCTTAATGTCTTATCGCCTCGTATTTGGTGGTCGTCGTCTGGGAAAATGTCGAAGGCTAAACCCGGTGCGATCTTGGAACTCTGTGAGGAACCTTTGGTGCGAGTGGTGCTATCTTTGCGCGATAGTGCTGGGGTATTTCCGTTTGCTAGGAGATCAGAACCCAGCTGTCCATTTGCCATAGCTTTGTGCGTTCGGGGGGCGCTGCGAGCGGTTGGTGCATTTGTGTTGAGACGGGCCATTATGTGTGCTGTTGGGTGACAGGATGAGTCTGTTTATCTGGCAGGTTGCCGCCCGGTCACCCTCAGATGAAAGGATATCTATCGCTTTGCTGTTAGTAGAACCGAAAACCTCTCTGGGCGCTAATGCTGAAGACGAAAAGCGGTTTGGTCTGTTGTGGGCTGTCAGCGGGTCGTTGTTGACCCGGCAACCACCTAAAGTTGAACTATACCCTACGCGCAAGCTATCATATTGGCCATGCGATTAGCATAATATCTTACTATGAAGTGAAATATACATAGCGCCTTGCAGGATAAAGCGCCATCTTCATTAATACTAGTATTGAATGGAATGAGTAGGCAGCAAAATACAATATATATTTGTGTACAATCAAATGCAAACCTTCGAACTTACTTCAAATTCACCATGTCCAAAAATCTGAAGCCAAATCAAATCTAGGCAACAAGTGTAGGTACCTACCTAGTAGCACTTACCAAGCAGTACTACCTGAAGCTTCAGTAGTTTGGTGGGCAAAGAAGAGACAAATCTATGCGGGGGTAATCCCTGCACGAACTACTCCTGGCATCCGAAATGACGACACTCTCGGTCCATCCCCGCATGACAATTTACAGCAGAAGTTGACCATCGGACTTAAGTTCTCAATTAACAAGACTTCTTTGTCTCTTATCGTCAATCAGGAAGTTCCACCCAGTTCCTCGGCCGACTGCGGCCGGTCCGGATGTCGATCTATCAGTATTATCTTGCAAAAAGATCGGACCCATCGGGGTTCCCCGCATAGACACCTGGGCACATGAACCGACAGATTTATTAAGTAGTATCCGCTTTGCGAAGGACTTTTACTCTTTATAAATAAGCAGGCCGACAAGGTCTTCTAAACCCGATCACAACACCATAGATCAAGATGCGGTTGGCTCATCTCTTCATCGTGTCCGCTGCTCATCTACACGGGGTGCTAGCAACCACCCAGCTGCCACTTGCAGACGAGACACTCATGATTAATGGAGTCACTTTTGAAACTCGAGCTCGATGGATGCGCCTGGCCAACCAGGCGTTGGGCGAGTTGAGCGGATCGCCGTGTCCCTTTGCGGCCTTTGGAACCGTGATAGTGAACCATACAGCGTCCGATGAGGGAGAGCTTATCTGCATGGGTGTTAATGAGAATGGCAAAACAGGAAATCCTTCATCTCATGGTGAGCATGTCAATCTTTCAACTCCCAGTATTATGGACAGATACTCAAAATTCAATAGGAGAGATTGCCGCAATTACGAACTGCACAAAAATTCTAACCGATCCTACTGGCAAGTTCCGCCTCACTGCAACCGAAGCAGCGGCGGCATTTACGGATCTATCCTTATATACAAATGCTGAAAGCTGTCCAATGGTAAGATATATTTTTTTAATCTACTATATTCTACGATCCCGTAATGACTGTCTTCTATTAGTGCGCTTCTGCGATTCGATGGGCGGGATTCCGCGAGTATATCTATGGAACCTCCATTGCAAGACTTGTTGAGAAAGGCTGGGGCCAGATTCGCATTCCATCAGTTGATGTTTTTGAGGCCTCTTTTGATCTTCCGTATCCATCTCGACTGATGGCCAATGTTCTCACTAATGAGACAGATCCCTATTTCTTGTGGCAGTATGATCCGTCATATCCTTGCCCTCGGGGATGTTCTCGAACTCAGAGCGGAAAGAGCTGTGACGCTACTTAGAGTTGACATGCTTATTTTTCTCATTTATGGTTGGCTGTATATGTAGCTCAGATAATCTATTCGATGTCTAGATCTCAGGAACATGTCTGATTCCGAGATCTATCATAGGCGTATCTTGCATCTAAGCTTTGAAGCAACCCCAGGGCTTGGGATTTGTGAGTGATACCATCTTGGAGGCATTCCACATGTATATATATGAGTCTCATGTCCGTAATTGACTAATGGAAACCTACTGCGTAGTACTAATCAACACTCTGGCAGAGTACAAGACCACCCACTACTAGCAATAGAACCAAGAGAATGAATTTTTCCCAGAAATATCTCAGTTGGTCGGTTTCCTCATAGATATTGCTACAAAGATAACCCAACGAAGGTCTCACCGTCAAGATCGACCCGTTCAAGAACCAGAGACCTTGACCCACACACACTGAAACGAACCTCTTCAGAGATGATCATACGCCGGTGTAACGATTTATATAGCTTGATCCATGGCTACATACTAGATAGACCGAAAAAGTAGACCACACAATGCGTTTGGCCTCCACTCATACAGGACTGAACCAAGCTCATTGGAATACGGACAAGGTACGGGATATCCGCGTCGCATCACAATCTAAAGCTGCAGCAAATTGACAAGCCACACACGTCAAAGAAGCAGCCATGACTCAGGCCACTCCGGTGCTTTTAAAAGAAACTTCATCATGTTCCGGATAGCCCTCACATACATGTATGTACAAAGAAAATCCGAAACGAACAGGTCCGACGCGAGGATGATGCATGGGCCCTGCATCAACACCACAGAATGGCCACCGCAAAGACCAGAACAGACCAGACGCCAGATCCAGTAGTCCCGACCGGACGGCCCATGCAGAGCAAAGCGCATGGACAGAAAATGAGTTCCGAATCATGTCAATCCCACCCGAAAAGCTTCGCGGGCAGAGCCCCCTTAGTCTGTGGATCGACGTTCCTCGCCACTGCCGATTACGAGACTCCCAACGACCATTCCATTCCGCTGGTATACACCACCCCACCCACGACGACGATCAATCCCTTGCCTGCCAAGGGCTGGCCATCAATCGGAGAATTGAGTGAGGCTGGTCCAGAGGCGAGACCGTGGCTGCTGGACTGGGTACTTCTTCCATGCGATAGTAATTCCCCTGGCAGGGGAGTGGTTGGACCACAACAGTGTGGATGGGAGCACAGAGGGTAGTCCTATAACGCCCTACTCGTAGTTATATACTAGCACCGCTAAATTGCATCGCGCCCGGGCGAACCTTAAACCTTGAAGAGGAGTTTCACAATCAGATTCGGCCACGTTACAAGTTGGTGTTGCCTGCAAACGATTCCCGAGCCGTGCGGGAGAACACGTAGAATGCGGAACATGGGAAAATGTGAGGTGTTCCACCACCCCTTCTTTTCCATTGTACATACTGTACGGAGCATAACTACATACAACAGGTACTCTGTATTCCGTACTCTGTACGGAGTACATACATACAACCCTGTTGCTAACAGGCACCACGCTACAACCATTGGTCTAAAATCACGATTGAAGGAACATGGTGGAGGGTGGCAGGGCGGTCCGTTCGAGCACACAGCCCCCCTGATTACTAAAGGGGGTCCGATGTGAATGTGAATGTGAAAATGTGATGGCGAGGATCGATCGGATCAGCCTGTGTATGTACTGTATGGCATACGGAGTACTCCGTAAGTTACGGAGTAGAAATATCAGATATCATGGTGGCAATTTCGAACAGATCCATTCCCGTTGGGCGAACCAATTGCTAAGAGTACATAAGTACGAAGTACGGAGTACAGTATACATACTGTACTAAGTGGATGCTTAAATTCGACACCAGTGAGGCCGGAGGCATCGCACCACGATAGCTCTATCCACAATTCCAGCCACCAAGGACCAAAAGTTGGCAAGAAATCAGCCTTCCCGAATGGAATATGCTCTAGCCACATTTAAGCCCGAATTGGTGAAGGGGGATCGGGGTCGATACTGTACGTATATGTACTTATGTATGTACAACGAGTACTCGTAGGTATTGAAAGGAAGCGGGTCAATACCATAAACTTGCAACACTAGGGCGAGTCCACTGAGTAGACGGACCGCTGACTAGACCCTTTCGAAGGCTGATGGAAGACAGGTTATTTTTGGGGTGATCGCCTGTCTCCTCAGTTGATGGTGACTTTAAAAGGAGAGAGAGAGTCAAAGTAAGACTCCGGAGTAACCAGGAGTAAAATATGGGGAAGACCGGCAGGCCGAGAACCCCAGGCTCAGTTGAGATGAGACTCGGAGTTACCAGGTGGAGGATCTGCCAGTGCCGCTCCTACGTATATTTGTGCAGTGGATGTATCTGTTCCTGCATCTTGTAGGATCACTCCGGGTCACTCGGGATCACTCCGTTCGGGTGTCAGCATTGACGGCCACTGCATGTTTTGATTATAGAGATCAGAGTAGTACTAATACGTGTCCAAGTGGTGGACACCGCAAAGGCGGGTAAGTACTCTTTGCAGTGTCGACGCAGTGTTTGCGCAGGCCGTTGCGTATGCAGGCACTCGCACGACCCCCGGGTGAAGGAGGAGGCCGGTCGAGGCTCCAAATCAGAGAATAGAAGCAATCGGGCGATCCACAGGGTGGGACAAGACGAAAAGACTCGGTCTAACGGTGGAGATCAGCTGCGACAGTACCGAATTACCATTAGTCGATTACGGGTACCTAGGTATCGGCTGTGTACAGATTACTGGATGGGTATTTTCAGGTGAGTGAGATGGTGGAGATAAGGAGGTGTCCAGTCACGGTGTAGATAGTAGAGTCGAGGACTGGTACCTGGGTATGATATAAGGTACTTCAAACTAAAGTTCCAAGGTTCAGTTGTTGAGTTTAGTTTCGGAGCGACCGTGAGAAATATATCCCCTAGGGAGTATTTACATCTGGGCAAGCACTCCTGTACTGGAGAACAGAGATATATAATCTTCAAAAATTAGTACAGCCACATCTTCACTATGTACCACTACCTAATGCACATAAAAATGTGTATGTACATATATATTGTCCATATGTACTACACTATAGTACTTGGACTGTGTATAATTCCAAAGGTACTGTGTACTTAAACCTACCATGAGCCCTGTACGGTATTCTATTTTTAAGACGATTCTAAGCGAAATTCGGCCAGCTAGCGATTGAGTTCAAGGTGAACAGCAAGTTTTGAGGGTCTCCACTCAGAGGGCGATGAGTGGGGAGAGGCACCGGAGAACCAGTGGCCGGCAGTACAAATGTTGAGACATCGAGGCCTTGCGGTGGCAAATTAAGTTGCTAGCGTGGAAAATCCATGCCCATTCACGAAGTCCCTGACACGATGGATGAAGGTCAGACCAGGAAAAGCAAAGGGATTCGACGATCATTGCGAGACAGTAGAATTCGAATGAAAAGAGAGGGTGGGTGGTGGTTCTGTCGCTTGGGAGCCATGGAATCCAACCAATTATGGGCCCGGGTGGATAGGAGTTTCTCCGATCAGTACGGAGGAGTCGTAGTCGTAGTCGTAGTCGAGTACAGTACGAAATGCAGAGGAGGGTGGCCAGGCTAGAGTACGAGTAGACTGAGTCTGTCTCCTCTGGGTACTCCGTCCAATGTACATAGAAACGAGGAATGAAAAACAAGTGAAGCGTATCCCTGCATGCCAGGTAACAATAACAAGGCACGAACAAATCAGACGGGCGGAGCAGCATGGTATCTGTGCTGGAGACTATCCGGGGATATTATTCGTTACCTGCCATGCATAGTGGAGCGGGTCTCAGGGGCCGTCGTAATTCCCTTGGATTCCGGTGCAGACCAAGATGCCGTGATTGGGTGATGGGTGATGGATGGTGGAGAGAGATCGTGTCCAGATGTGCCATGTATGGCTAGGTATACTAGTACGTACATACACAGTGAGGTGAGGTAAGTGAAAGAGAGTTGTGTGGAATTGTGTACAGTGTGTATTAGCATACCCCCCCTGAAAGTGCAGTAGCCCGGTGGAGTCACGGTGACCCCGGTGAAAGCAGTGGAACTCAGCAATTGGACAAGTACCTGGTACCTGCATGGTATACGTGTACTCGTACTGTATGGTGACCGTAAATTGGCTGGGGCCACTGTTTAATTCCATTCCCAAAATAACCACAATATTTTCCCAGTTCCAGTCCCTACTGGTAATTCCCAAGCCTAAGCCTTGCCATCCTCTAATCTCATCCAGCCTCTCCCTCCCTCCCTTTCCTCTTGCTTCTTCCAACCTCCCCCCCCTTCCCCTCTTTCTCGACTTTCGCTATTTCCATTTTCCTTGTTTGTGTCAAGGAAAAGTCCGGAGGGAAAGCGGTTTTTTTTTGGTGTTTTCCCCATTTCACTCGCTCTTTCCATCGGTGGTTTAACTAAGTCAATTGCTGGACGACCCCGATCCCCCCATTCGTTAAATTTCCCATCGAGTTTGAGACTCGCGGAATTCCGACCACGCGCTCGACTTCTCCCTGTTCAACGCCCCCTACGGACCGCGACACCCTTTCACTCTCTCTCGTCGATGCTTCAATAATTCTTCAACCCTTTCCAATAGTAATAACGTGCATGGGTCGTCGTTGAGGTGAGCCCCCTCCCTCCTCCCTTTCACACACACATACAGAAACACCCCTCGCCTGAGCGCATGGGCTGACCTGGTGGATTAGAGCTCGATTCAAGTTTTCAATCGCGACCGCCGCATCATGTCTGGCTACCAACAAGGCCACTATGATGATGGCTATGGCCACCCGGCGGGCCACGGGGATTCCTACTACCAGGATGAACACGCCGGCCAAGGATACTACGACCATCAAGGTTATGATGATGGCTACTATGACCAAGGGTATGAAGTCCCCCACTGATGACATCAAATGAGATCGAGTCTATCACAGAACACCACTGACCCAGTTTCTTTTCTTCCATTTAGTGGCCACCACGCGGATGGTGGACACCCTGCCGCTCATGGGAACCAGGGCTACGCGGATGGCGGATACTATGAAGGCGGTCATCAGGATGAGTACTACGGAGATCAGTACTACGACCAAGGAGGTCAGACCCGAGGCCATCGCGGAGACTCAGAGGAGGATTCGGAAACTTTCAGCGACTTCACTATGAGATCCGAAACCGCTCGTGCTGCCGACATGGATTACTACGGTCGAGGTGATGAGCGTTACAACAGCTATGGCTACGCCGACAGCCAGTATGGTGGTCGTAGTGGCTACGGTGGCTACCGTCCACCCTCATCCCAGGTCTCCTACGGTGGAAATCGTTCCTCTGGAGCATCTACCCCCGTGTATGGCATGGACTATGGAAACGCGTTGCCGGCTGGCCAGCGTTCGCGGGAGCCCTATCCAGCCTGGACCACCGATGCTCAGATTCCTCTTTCTAAGGAAGAGCTCGAGGACATCTTTCTCGACCTTGTCAACAAGTTCGGTTTCCAGCGTGACAGTATGCGCAACATGTACGACCATATGATGACTCTACTCGACTCTCGGGCTTCTCGCATGACCCCAAACCAGGCTCTGCTGTCGCTCCACGCCGACTACATTGGCGGACACAACGCCAATTACCGTCGTTGGTACTTCGCGGCCCACTTGGACTTGGATGATGCGGTTGGTTTCGCCAACATGAAACTTGGTAAAGCGGACCGTAAGACCCGGAAGGCTCGCAAGGCCGCCCAGAAAGCTGCCAAGCAGAATCCCGAGAACGAGGAGGAGACTCTAGATGCCCTAGAAGGTGATAACAGTCTTGAGGCTGCCGAATACCGCTGGAAATTTCGCATGAACCGCATGTCTCAGCACGACCGTGCGCGTCAAATCGCCCTGTATCTCCTCATTTGGGGTGAGGCCAACCAGGTTCGATTCTTGCCTGAGTGCATTTGCTTCATCTTCAAGTGTGCCGATGACTACTACTCCTCACCCGAGTGTCAAAACAAAGTTGAGCCCGTTGAAGAGTTCACCTACCTAAACGATATCATCACACCCCTCTACCAATACTGCCGTGATCAAGGTTATGAGATCGTGGATGGCAAGTATGTGAGACGTGAACGCGATCACAACCAAGTCATCGGTTACGATGACATGAACCAGCTGTTCTGGTACCCCGAGGGTATTGAACGCATCCATTTCGAAGACAAGACGCGTCTAGTGGATATCCCTCCTGCGGAACGTTGGCCCAAACTGAAAGACGTCCTCTGGAATAAGGCCTTCTTCAAGACCTACAAGGAGGTTCGCTCCTGGTTCCACATGGTCACCAACTTCAACCGTATCTGGGTCATTCATTTGTGCTCCTTCTGGTTCTTCACAGCTTACAACTCCCCCTCTCTTTATGTCGGTAAATACCAACAACAGGTCGACAACAAGCCGCCTAGCTACAAGTACCTCGCTGCTGTTGGTTTTGGTGGCGCTCTCGCGGCCTTCATCCAGATCTTCGCTACCATCTGTGAATGGCTATACGTGCCTCGTCGTTGGGCTGGCGCTCAGCATCTCCGCAAGCGCTTCATGTTCCTGCTCGCGGTCTTTGTCGTCAACCTCGTCCCTGGTGTCATCATTTTCGGCTTCCTTTCGCAGTTCCCTACAAACATGCAGAAGCCGATCGGTCTGGCACTTGGCATCGTCCACTTTGTCATTGCTCTGATCACTGCCATCTTCTTTGCCATCATGCCCCTCGGTGCGATGTTCGGAAATTACATGAAGAAGCACGGCCGACAGTATGTCGCCAGTCAGACCTTCACTGCTAGTTTCCCTCGACTGCACGGCAATGATATGTGGATGTCGTTCGGTCTCTGGGTTTGTGTATTTGGCGCTAAGCTGGCCGAGTCTTATTTCTTCTTGACTTTGTCTTTTAAGGATCCGATTCGTATCTTGTCCCCGATGCATATCCGTCAGTGTACTGGTGTCGTCTGGATCGGTAACACGCTTTGCCACAAGCAGCCTCAGATCCTGCTGGGTCTAATGTTCTTCATGGATCTCACTCTGTTCTTCCTCGACAGCTACCTCTGGTACATTATTTGCAACACCATCTTCTCGGTGGCCCGTTCTTTCTACCTCGGTGTGTCGATCTGGTCTCCCTGGCGAAACATCTTCTCCCGTCTTCCGAAGCGTATCTACTCCAAGGTCCTGGCTACCACCGACATGGAAATCAAGTACAAGCCGAAGGTTCTTATCTCTCAGGTGTGGAACGCCATCATCATCTCGATGTATCGCGAGCACCTGTTGGCCATCGACCACGTCCAGAAGCTTCTTTATCATCAGGTGCCGTCTGAGCAAGAGGGAAAGCGTACCCTGCGTGCCCCGACGTTCTTCGTTTCTCAGGAGGATCAATCCTTCAAGACCGAGTTCTTCCCTGCTGGAAGCGAGGCCGAGCGTCGTATCTCTTTCTTCGCTCAATCTCTGTCTACTCCCATGCCCGAGCCCCTTCCTGTCGACAACATGCCTACTTTCAGTGTCCTGATTCCTCACTACAGTGAGAAAATTCTTCTCTCTCTCCGTGAGATCATCCGTGAAGATGAGCCGTACTCTCGTGTTACCCTACTGGAATATCTGAAGCAGCTTCACCCTCACGAGTGGGATTGCTTCGTCAAGGACACCAAGATCTTGGCCGATGAAACCTCGCAAATGAACGGCGACTACTCAGAGAAGGGCGAAAAGGATGCTGCCAAGAGCAAGATTGATGACTTGCCCTTCTACTGCATTGGTTTCAAGTCTGCTGCTCCTGAGTATACCCTGCGTACCCGTATCTGGGCTTCTCTCCGTTCTCAGACCCTGTACCGTACGGTATCTGGCTTCATGAACTACAGCCGAGCTATCAAATTGCTATACCGTGTCGAGAACCCTGAAGTTGTCCAAATGTTTGGTGGTAACTCTGAGAAGCTTGAGCGCGAGCTTGAACGCATGGCCCGCCGCAAGTTCCGCATCTGTGTCTCCATGCAGCGTTATGCCAAGTTCAACAAGGATGAGCGTGAGAACACCGAGTTCCTCCTCCGTGCCTACCCTGACCTTCAGATCGCCTACCTCGACGAAGAGCCCGCTATCGCCGAAGGTGAGGAGCCTCGTCTGTACTCCGCTCTCATCGATGGCCACTGTGAACTTCTCGAGAATGGTACTCGCAAACCCAAGTTCCGTATCCAACTCTCTGGTAACCCCATTCTCGGTGACGGAAAGTCCGACAATCAGAACCATGCTATCATCTTCTACCGTGGTGAATACATCCAGTTGATTGATGCCAACCAGGACAACTACTTGGAAGAGTGCCTTAAGATTCGCAGTGTCCTCTCAGAGTTCGAGGAGCTGACCACCGACAACGTTTCCCCCTACACCCCTGGTATTCCTTCTCCTGACAGTCACCCCGTCGCCATTCTCGGTGCCCGTGAATACATTTTCTCCGAGAGCATTGGTGTTCTTGGTGATGTTGCCGCTTCCAAGGAACAAACATTCGGTACCCTTTTCGCCCGTACTCTAGCTCAAATCGGTGGTAAGCTGCATTATGGTCACCCCGATTTCCTGAACGCTACCTTCATGTGTACGCGTGGTGGTGTGTCGAAGGCGCAAAAGGGTCTTCACCTGAACGAGGATATTTACGCCGGTATGAACGCTATTCTGCGTGGTGGTCGTATCAAGCACTGCGAGTACTTCCAGTGTGGTAAGGGTCGTGATTTGGGTTTCGGTTCCATTCTTAACTTTACAACCAAGATCGGTACTGGTATGGGTGAGCAGATGCTGTCTCGCGAGTACTACTACCTCGGTACCCAACTGCCCCTTGATCGCTTCCTCTCGTTCTACTATGCCCATCCTGGTTTCCACTTGAACAATATGTTCATCATGTTGTCTGTGCAAATGTTCATGCTTGTTCTGATTAACCTGGGTGCTCTGAAGCACGAAACCATCACCTGCCGATACAACTCTGACCTGCCCATTACCGATCCCCTGCGTCCTACTTACTGCGCCGACCTTCAGCCAATCATCAACTGGGTCAACCGTTGCGTTATCTCAATTTTCATCGTGTTCTTCATCTCCTTCGTGCCTCTTGCCGTTCAGGAATTGACTGAACGTGGTGTATGGCGCATGGCTACCCGTCTGGCCAAGCACTTCGGCTCCTTCTCCTTCATGTTCGAGGTCTTCGTTTGTCAGATCTACTCGAACGCTGTTCACCAGAACTTGTCCTTTGGTGGTGCCCGTTACATTGGTACAGGTCGTGGTTTCGCTACCGCCCGTATCCCATTCGGTGTTCTATACTCCCGTTTCGCCGGTCCTTCGATCTACACTGGCTCTCGTCTCCTTCTGATGTTGCTGTTCTCCACGTCGACTGTGTGGACGCCTGCCCTCATCTGGTTCTGGGTTTCACTGCTGGCCATGATCATCTCGCCCTTCCTGTTCAACCCTCACCAGTTCGCGTGGAACGATTTCTTTATTGATTATCGTGACTACATCCGTTGGCTCTCGCGTGGTAACTCCCGCTCTCACGCCTCGTCCTGGATTGGCTTCTGCCGTCTGTCCCGTACCCGTATCACCGGTTACAAGCGAAAGGTCCTTGGTGTTCCCTCCGAGAAGGGATCGGGCGACATTCCCAGAGCTCGTATCACGAACATTTTCTTTAGCGAGATTGTCTCTCCTCTCGTTGTTCTTGCGGCCACCCTTGTGCCATATCTCTACATCAACTCTCGCACCATGTTCAGTGACAGCGACAAATACGCCCCGAACGCCATCGCCCGAATTGTCATCGTCGCTCTCGCACCTGTTGGCATCAATGCTGGCGTTGCTGGAGTTTTCTTCGGTATGGCGTGCTGCATGGGCCCTCTCCTCAGCATGTGCTGTAAGAAATTCGGCGCCGTTCTTGCCGCCATCGCCCATGCTATCGCGGTAATTGTTCTGCTCATCTTCTTTGTCGTGCTCTTCCTTCTGGAGGCTTTCAACTGGGCCCGAACTGTCTCTGGCCTCATTGCCATGATGGCCATCCAACGGTTCCTTTACAAGTTCATCATTTCGCTCGCCCTGACCAGAGAATTCAAGCATGACCAGTCCAATATCGCTTGGTGGACCGGTAAATGGTACAACATGGGCTGGCACTCCCTCTCCCAACCCGGCCGTGAATTCCTCTGCAAAATTACCGAGCTCGGATACTTTGCCGCCGACTTCGTGCTCGGCCACATCATCCTGTTCTTCATGCTGCCAGTCCTCGCCATCCCATATGTGGACAAGTTCCACTCCGTCATCCTGTTCTGGCTGCGCCCTAGGTATGTTAACCCGTCCTCATGATGCCCAATTGATCCAGTACTAACACAATCCAGTCGTCAAATCCGTCCACCCATCTACTCCCTCAAGCAGTCCAAGCTCCGGAAGAGACGTGTCATCCGCTTCGCCATTCTCTATTTCGTCATGCTGGTCATCTTTATCGTCCTTCTTGCAGCTCCCTTGATTGTCAAGAGAATGGGTTTCAACAAAGATATCAGCAAGGCACTGTGGGATACTATCGGCCTCAAGGACTCGAGCAAGAGCCCCACCATGTTCCTTCTCCAGCCCATCGACAGCGGTCTTAACGACACTGAGACCTACTACACTGGCACCAGCTTGCCCGCTGGCAAGCCCGCCGAATCTTCAATTGCCAACCCCACTACCTCTGGTACCTACGTTCCATACAAGTTGATCTAATGGCTCACTTGCCATGTGTATGAAAATGGCCTGTACAAAGTTTCTGTCGTTTCATTTTCCACTTTGTTTCTTTTATTCAGACTCGCTGCATTCTTTTCAATTACCGGCGTACTTGTTGATTTTAATGGTTCGTGTGGAATGACTTGTATTTGAGTGGTTACCGCCATCGCCCAAAGGGGCCTCTAGACCTTCGTTTGCCACTCTCATAGCTTGTTTATTTTCCCTTTTGCCCTACATTTTAACGGAATACAATATATGCATTGCTTCATTTCAATAGTCTCCAATTCAAACGAGCACCTTTCATCTTATCTCCAACCCATGTTAACGGTATGTTTTGTAGTCTCCGAGAGGGTCGTTCTAGTCTCAACTCCGTTATACTGTAGCACCCTAACACGTGACCCCGTGCCTGTTTCAAGCCACCCGCGGTCCCCCGAACCACCATCCGCCTGCCATCATCTCGAATTCGACCGTCGTGCTTCTTTGATCCCCGTTGTCGCTCAAACCATTCTCCTTTCGCTGTGCTCGCGATATAGGGGTATCGTACGACCTTCCATAATGGACTTCCAGGAGACACACCGTCTCCTGTCGGAGTACTTGCATGAACTCGCGAACCTCTTCCACCGTGTCCCCGGCTCCGCGATCTTCCTCCGATATGTCAAATCTAGCTACCAGGATGATCCGATCAGATCTGCGGTCGAGCTATTCCTCTTTCTCTTTGCCGTGCGGTATCTCCTTGCTCCGAAGTACTCCACCAAACCGGGTGTTGTGCCATTGACCGAAGACGAGATCGATGACCTTGTGGACGAATGGGTTCCAGAGCCCCTGGTTGGCAAACCGACAACACTGGAGGAAATGGAGGTTGATAAGCGCACTGTGATCGTTGGGTAAGACTTGCCCCAAACCGGAGCTGTTGGGTTCCTTGCGAATGAAGTTCTTGGGCTAATCGACTTCTTTTTTTTTGCCATTGAACAGACCCGTGGGGCCTAAATCTAAGCTCGCCAACGGACGAACCGTCACAAACCTCAGTTCGCTCAACTTCTACAACTTCAACACCAACGAGGCTCTTAAGGAGAAGGCCATCCAGACACTCCGGAACTACGGCGTTGGACCCTGCGGCCCTCGTGGATTCTACGGTTCTCAGGACGTGCATATGAAGACCGAGGCCGATATCTCGTCATTCTTGGGCACTGCGGCGTGTATCATGTACTCTCAGGCGTTCTCAACGATCTCCAGTGTTATTCCTGCGTTTTCCAAGCGTGGTGATATCATTGTTGCGGATAAGGGTGTTAGCTTTGCTGTTCGGAAGGGTATCCAGATTTCGCGCAGTATTGTTCGTTGGTACGAGCATAATGATATGGAAGATCTGGAGCGAGTTCTGGCCAAGGTCACTAAAGAACAGGCCCGGAAGCCGTTGACTCGGAGGTTCATTATTACCGAGGGTCTTTTCGAGTCCTATGGTGATATGGTGGATTTGCCCAAGATCGTGAGTTGCACTCAAAGAGGAGGGAACCGGAACTCTCATTATTAACAACTGAAATAGATCGAGCTGCGATTGAAGTACAAGTTCCGCCTTATCCTGGATGAGACATGGTCTTTCGGCGTCCTCGGCCGCACTGGCCGGGGTATCACTGAACATCAGAATGTCGATGCTGCTGAGGTCGACATGATTGTTGGCTCACTGGCTGGCCCTCTTGTTGGAGGTGGAGGCTTTTGTGCTGGTTCCGAGGAGATTGTGCATCACCAGCGTATCTCAGCTGCTTCATACACTTTCTCTGCTGCCCTTCCCGCTTTGCTTTCCACTACCGCCAGTGAGACTATTAACCTTCTCCAGCACAACCCCGACACTGTATCGCAGCTCCGGGACTCGGCCAAGACCATGCGTGCTCAGTTGGATCCTCGCAGCGACTGGGTTTATTGCACCAGTGCTGTCGAGAACCCCGTTCTCATCTTGGTCCTCAAGCCTGATGTTGTTGCTTCGAAGAAGCTTTCTTATACTGACCAGCAATTCCTGCTGCAGGATGTCGTTGATGAAGTGAGTATTTGACGAAACGATTGTGGCATTGACTTCGCTAACATGTTCCTATAGTGCCTCGCCAATGGCGTTCTAATCACCCGTCTCAAGACCCTGGAGGACAACTTCGAGCCAAAGCAGGTTGTGCCCGCCGGCCTGAAGGTCTGCGTTACCCTCGGTCTGACCAAGAAAGAGGTCGAGAAGGCTGGAACCACGATCCGACACGCCATTACAAAGGTCCTGAGCAAGAGAAAGTGAAGGCTCTCTTATGCTTCCGCCTCTTTGACCTATTGCTTGAATTCGACCTCGGCATCGAATCACACCTCATGCTTTGATGACCCCGGCCTCTCTGCCTACTTTTTTTTTGGCTCCCATCCTACGTACCTAATGCCTCTTCATTCTCTGTACTGTTAAGCTGCTTGTTGATATGCATCTCTATTGCTATACTGTACAGCACTGCACCCCTCTCATCTTTTTCTTCAAGGGCGGTTTTATGACGTTACCGGTGCATGGCTCTAGATTGTTTAATACTATTTTTCACACTTGGCTACCAATAGCTGCACCAAGTGCCCTTTAAACTGCTTGCCTTTCTCCCACAAAGCCGTAGAAGATCATTCAAGTTGCTCATGTTCTAGCTGATTAATAGTTACCAACCAGTGAAGGAAAAATTCCCCAACTAGACCTTGGTCGAGTTCCTAGATCTGGAATGTCGACGGCCTTGGGTCTGTCGAGCATTGGCCCAGAACTGGAACCGGCCATCAGCATTAGGTAGGGCCGATTGGAAACAAAAGATGGCTTTTGTTCTCCTCTGAATCAAAATGTGACCTTAAACCCCCAGAAGGGAGGGGGAATTCTCCATCGAAAAGATCTCAACTCCGCGTAAAAGCCCTTGTCTCCTAGCGACCTTCTCGGAATGAGCCAGCATTCCACACGACTACCCTGGCCCTAGGAACATTCCCAACTCCTCCAGCCGGAGATTTTACCCATCCAGGAACTTCAACAGTAGGATCTATCCCCCAATGGAGCTCACATCCTCCCTAGCTCTGGGCACTCCCCGCCCAGCCTTCACCAAGGGAGAACACTGCAGACCTTGACCTGGACCCCATTCCCCAGATGGCCTCATATCGAATAGTTATGCTTGGACATATCCCTTGTTTTCATCCTGATTTGCCAGACTCTCCTAGCCGATGTTCTGTCCTTTCAAGGGCGTCATAGATATAACCCATCTGATCTGCATTGATAATTTCTTCCCTCGTGCGAAGGAGAGGACAGCAAGGCTCACCGCAGTTGTTATGATTTACTAACCTTAGCTTATCTCCACGATTCGGTCGATTCCGAACTTGAGCCTCGACGACAGCAATGAAACGTCTTTCTCAGGCGCTGCTGGCGTTTGCTCTTGCTGCTGGGATCCATGCAGAGGTACAGGGTATGTAGAACCAACCCACCTATTCATCGAATTCTACATGGCCGAGTAAGGCTAATTAGAAGACAGACCCGAGCCAATGTCATGATCTCAATGGCCCTTCTAAGACCCATATCCCGTCTGAGGTCGTTGTTTGGGTGAATGAGGATGGAGATACTATTCGGACGGAGACCAATCGACTCCCTGCAACCACCGAATTCCAAGACAATGTTGGTAACAGAAAATTCCAGGAAAGAGTTAATCTGGACTATTGCTAAGAATTTATCAAGCGCCCGGCGACAGTTTCCCATATCCCATTGCCAACTCATGAACCCGAGACGGTTCGCGTCCTCTTGACCAAGACCGAGACCCATATCGAAACGGTCACACAGGAATTACCTGCTGTAACAAAAAAGGTTGAGAAGAAGTTGAATGTTCAACTCGACGAACATCTTCCTCCACATCCGCCTGGTGTACCTGCACCTGCGCCTGCACCACCGCCACCTCCACCACCCCCACCGCCGCCGCCATCTGAACCACTATTATTACCTCCCAATCCTCAAACGGAACCTCACGATGCGCCTCATCATCACCATAAGCCGCATCCACAAGCTGAAACTCACCTTGAGAAGCGCCGTTCCGGAATTTCTTATTCCCCTTACAAGGCGGACCGGAGCTGCAAGAGCCAAGACGAAGTAAACAAAGATCTAGACCGATTATCAGACTATGCATT
This sequence comes from Penicillium pancosmium, assembly GCA_031761475.1. Taxonomy (NCBI): domain Eukaryota; kingdom Fungi; phylum Ascomycota; class Eurotiomycetes; order Eurotiales; family Aspergillaceae; genus Penicillium; species Penicillium pancosmium. The sequence continues at coordinate 162,461 of JAVMSB010000005.1, read as the reverse complement.
CGTACGCATATACGGCACAGACTGCGGTCAAGCCCAAACCGTAGCAACAGCAGCCCGTCGACACAAAATGCAAGTCTTCGCCGGTGTCTACGATCTAACAGACTTCCCCAACAGTCTCGACGCATTCGAAGACGCCGCAACATCACCAGACGGCAAGAAAGACTGGTCCATCTTCCACACCATCACCGTTGGCAACGAGCTCGTCAACGGCGGAAAAGAGGCCCCTGGAAAGGTCGCTGGCGCAGTCACGCAAGCTCGCACAATCTTGCGAGGAAAGGGGTACAAAGGACCAGTCGTTACGGTCGACACTTTCTCCGTTCATCTCAAACACCCGGAACTATGCAAAGCATCGGATTACTGCGCTGCAAACTGCCACGCTTTCTTCGACGCTACGCAGCAACCGCATAATACAGGTCCATATGTTTTGGAACAAGCACACGCCGTCTCCGATGTTGCAGGTGGAAAACGAACAATGATCACAGAGTCTGGCTGGCCACATGCGGGCAAGTCGAATGGCGCGGCTGTCCCTTCGCAGTATAATCAGCGGGTGGCGATTGAGAGTTTGCGACGCAGTTTCGCACACAGGAAGGATGATCTTGTTTATTTCACTGCGTTTGATGACCTTTGGAAGGATGATAATCGGTATACCTTTAGTGCGGAGCGGTTTTGGGGCATTTATGATAAGTAATTGAATTGAAGTAAGTGAAGTGAAATGTTTGCATTTGCGGGCTTGATGGTTTCTTTGGCCTTCTTTTCTATCCTGGTGCTAGTTCATTATTTGCTTTGTTCTTGCATGGCGGTTGGATGTTGGTGTTATAGCGAGGGCTTCTCTTTGCTACCTGTCTTTTCTGTGCTTGAGCGGCTGTCTCTGGTTTCTATATGAGCTTTACTTTACAATGAATCAACATACGTAGCATTCGAGTCTCATCAAGACTTTGACACCACTTTATCAGTTCTTGAAACAGGATCAGCATAGAGCCACTACGCAGTCGGCAAGTTCAGTATGCCAGAACTCGGACCAAGTTTAGTTTGACTCATGATACAAGTTCTTCGCTGGAAATCATTTCCATACAGATATGCAGTGGGGGTGGTATCTATTGTTCCATTATTATACAAAATCTTCAAATGCTATACAGGAGCGATCAGAACCCTCGGAGCCTAGTCCATGCCTAAAAAAGCTTTCCACGTCGAGTGGTCACCGGCCTTTTAGTCTTCTTGTAGCCTTCCAGCCAGCCCCCCTTCCCACAAAGCTCAGCAAGTGCCTTCTGGTTCGGTGGCAGGTCCCAGAAAGGACTGCCACCTTGTCCGCTTTCGCAAGAATCTCCACTCGACCTCGACCTCAGCCTCAAGTGAGATTTACCCTGTTGCTCAATACCCCGGAGCAATCCGAGAGTCTCTCGCGAAGGCTGAACCCCATGTAGATCCATGTCATGCAGAAACGACATAACAGCGGGAAGATCCCGGCAACCATTCCAGTAGAAGTGAACGATCTCGTGGTAGAGTTCCGGGGACGCGCCCAGCAGTGCGGAAGCGCGGCCTTGAGCCTTAATGTTTGCGCGGAATTGGCTGATGAGCTGTGATTCGGGGAAATGCGTGTTGAGGAGGCGGAAGGTCATCAACAGAGCGCGAGGGTATAGTGTAGTAATGACCCGGCCGGCCGGGATCATCGGTGGAATTACAACGCTGTTATCTGACGTTGCGGTGGTCGATGTATCTGCGGAATCGGTCCGTCCTTCCATGTAGTGAAGCATGGAGAAGATGTGTGTCTTGCAGACCTCCCAAACTGCTATGTCGCCTTTGTTTCCTTCAATTGCCTCGAATAGCGCACGCTCGATTCGATACGTTTCTTGATGAACAACAAGAGCAACTGCTTCTCTCATGGAAATTTGTCGATCCACTCCACTGCGTGGTGGTGGCAGACCGAGTTCTTCACGGGTGTATATGGCTTCGTTTACGGGCTCGATCTCGTCCGATTCGATTGGTGTCTCGGATTGCTGATTGTTGGAATTGAGGTCATCGGGACTTTGGATATCTTTCTCGGCTTTTTCTGATACTGAAGGCTTGGCAGTATTGGTTTTCTCTTGCGCGTTGAGATTCACGATTCCCCCGAATAGTTTCATCAAATCTGCTACATCATTTTGCTTCGCATTCTGCCCGGCCGTGCTCGGAGCCGCCACGTCTTTCCCAGCGGAATTGGAATTGGAATCGTTATTCAATTGGGTCAAGAGTTTATTGAATGCTGCTCTCTCCCGCGAAGTTACCGATTTGAACTGGTCTGGCGAAGCAGAAGCCGAAGCCGCATGCCGCGGAGCGGAAGAGCCACGCTTGCGAAGGTGGCTTCTGTGGGGTTCAGGACTGGCGTTATCTTTGGCAACAGGTTCTTCGGTAGTTATACTGGCGTCGGTCTCGTCATTGACATCAAGGTCATCAGTCCTCGCGGAGTATGTTCGTTGGAGACGGGGAGTACACGGTCTCTGGAATGATCGCAATACCGGTCCGAGAGTTCGGGTTTGGTAAAGGAAGGGAGTGGCGGTGTTTGCAGTTGCTGATAGAAGCAATGCCCGGGAAATATTTGTCGCCATCGCTGTTTCAGAGGCTCCTTGTGCAAACCGAGGGTTTTTGGTTTCTTCATTTTGTTGGCGCAACAAAAAGTTCGAGGCCAATTAGAGTCACGTGATCTCGCGTTATGCTCGGCGCGTTTTGCCCGCGCTGTTTGCTGCGCTGCTCCGCTCTACACCTGCACCTGCACTTGCACCTGCAATTCATTCCATCCCAGTCTGCATTATGACGAAAGAGCTGTCGGATTTCGAGAAACAACGCCTTGCGAATATCGCAGAGCGCGATGCGTTATTGAAAAATTTAAAGTTGGAGGCGCAATCTGCGGGCTTCTACGCCGGCCCCAAAACACCCGGTAGCAATGCGCCCAGACCGAAGAAGAAGGCTGCACCGAAGCGAGTTAAGGAGGAGGAGGAATCACCTGGACCCCGACGCCAATCCTCTCGTATTCGCGGAATTGCAGCCGAAAGTGAGGTTGCGAAGCGCAAAGCAGATGACGACTATGAGCTTGCGAAGGAAGCTGAGCGCGCGAAGAAGATGCGCCGGACTGACTCCTTCACGCAGAATGATATGTTTATCGCAGGTCAGAAACTCACAGGCGACAGTCTAATTGGCGTCGATGTTGTTACAAAAGGTGTTGCTGAGCCTTACGTTCGCACCTTTGATGACGATGATATCAAGGAGACTACGGACAAGGACTTGAAGGCACTTCGGGAAGAAATGAATAGCATGTCGATCTATGAGACTTGGGACCCGCAAAGTATGCTTTTTCTTTCCGTGATATTCTTGCAATAGCTCGCGAGTGATCATTGACTCACAATCCTTCAATAACAGGAATCAAAATCACGCCCGAGCGAGTCTACTCCATGACCTTCCACCCTTCTGAGACCAAGCCTCTGATATTCGCTGGCGACAAGATGGGGCACCTCGGTATATTTGATGCAGCGCAAGAGAAGCCTGAGGTTAGCGACGAGGATGACGACGACGACGACCCGGACCCAGTCCTCACTACTCTGAAGCCACACACTCGAACTATCTGCAGTATGATGGTCCACCCATCTAAGCCGACCCATCTGTACACTGCAAGCTATGACAGCTCGATCCGCGAGCTGGATCTCGAAAAGACAACCTGTGTCGAGAAATATGCGCCTGAATCAACAAGCGACGATGAGGCTCTCTCTGGGGTGGATATGGCCGCAGATGACCCCAATACATTGTATTTTACCACCCTCAGAGGTGGCTTTGGTCGCTACGACACTCGGGCTCCTATTTCAGAGAAGACGGTTTCCGAATGGCAATTGTCTGAGAAGAAAATTGGTGGCTTCACTCTCTGTCCATCACAGCCCCATTACTTTGCCACAGCAAGTCTCGATCGAACAATGCGAGTATGGGACCTGCGCAAACTGTCGCACAAGGAGCCTATTCCCGTGGCAATGCACGAGAGTCGACTCTCCGTCTCTCACGCTGCATTCAATGCCGCCGGTCAAATAGCCACTTCCTCTTATGACGACACGCTAAAATTGTACGACCTCGGAGCCAAGGGGCTCTCGTCATGGAAGCAAGGCCACAGCCTGCCGGATGGCGAGTTCAAGCCCGACACTGTTGTGAGACACAACTGCCAGACTGGTCGCTGGGTTACTATGTAAGTATTTTCCAGCTTTTCTTTACTCCTCGACATCTGGAAAGCACATACTAATATTGAAATGATATAGCCTCCGCCCTCAATGGCAACTTAATCCCCAGTCGCATATACAAAGATTCTGTATCGGAAATATGAACCGCTTTGTTGATGTCTACAGTGGTGATGGCGACCAACTGGCTCAGCTGGGTGGCGATGGCATCACCGCTGTCCCTGCAGTAGCTGTGTTCCATCGCAGCAAAAATTGGGTTGCTGGAGGTACCGCTAGCGGCAAGCTCTGTCTTTGGATGTAATGTTCACTTGGCTGTCTTTTCGTTCTTTTGCCCCGTTTTGTGTGTTTGGATAGGGACTTCGACCTGTGTGGTTTTGAATGTGTGTAGCACTAGAGTTTTGCTTGAAGAGGGGGATCTGCTAACATAGTCAACCGATATAATATTGTACATTTCCGAGCAATTTCAAGTAATTTGGTACTCTTAGTCTACCGCCCAATGTTGTCTGCACATTTTCTTGCAAGATTGGTTCATCTCCAGAGCCACCCAGCCCTTGCCTAGGCAGCCTACTAGAGAGTTATGAACCCGGGTATACCTACTTACTATACCGGGCCCTCCATTAAAATGGCTATTACTTATGAAATCCAACTACAGGGTTACTACACGTCCATTTTCGAATTCTAGCCTTGCAAGGCTCACGTTGGAAATATCCAATCATCCAACGAACTTCGAGTTGAAGTCGAGGCTTCTGCTGTGATTTTTACATCCGATTACTTAAAGAAGGTTGTTGCAAGATGAGAGGTATCCTTGACAATGACTAAAGTGATCATTGGAACGCGATGGATACGCATAGAGATGAAGTCCAAAGTGAACGAGAACAAAAAGTCCATTTCGTCTATTTGAGTAAAATATCAAGGTGTATATACAGGTTCGCTATCCAGTCCCGAGGAAATCGCAAAAGCGAATTGAGAATAACCTCAGAATACAGAACCAGAAATAATCAAGCTCCATTTTAAGACCCAGGGGCAAAAACCAATTCTTATATGTAAGAACTTTTGTCTTCCTTTTTTTGCTCTCGTGGCTCCCGTGGGCGCTGCCTTTCAAGAGATGAGCCGGGCCGGGCCAGAAGCGAGGAGGTATTCAAATGAGAGAGGATGTTGGTGAAACCTGAAACACAACAATAGAGAGGGGGAAGGGTATCAACACCGTCACACATACTGCCATGACATGGAGAAGGGATAGAAGAAAGATGTAAGAAGGCGGGACGAGGAGCGGGGACAGAGAATGGGGATAGAGAGGAGGCAGCGTGGATTTCATGAGCACGTAGATGGAGAGAAATGAGAGAAAGGGATAGAAATGAAATCATTGATCGTTGATCAGAACTCGTTTCGGAGATCTTCGTGGGAGTGATGAGATTGATCGCGGTCCTTCGCTTTACGCCGAGACGGAGCCGGGACGAAGTCGAAGAACCGGTACTTGCTGGATGTCTCCTTAGTAACGCTAGATCGGCGAGCTTTGGCATTCTCAGAATATTCCAAGGAGTAGGTGGATGAGTTCTTCGAGCTTCCAGTGCTATCACGAGCGTCTGACCATCGGGGTATGGAGAATGGCATGCGAGTCTGGTCCCAAGTGGCCGACGATGAACTAGGTGGCGTGTCATCTTCCTCCGGAGCATAGTCTGTTGATCGACGAGGCATGGCGGGGCGTGGTGCGAAGAAACCAATTGATCCGCGCTTGTCCTGGGGGAATGAGGTTGTGCCTCCAGCCTGCGCATCTGGGGCCGGAGTGGTTGGTTTACTGGAAGCTTCATCATAGAACGTCACGGCCCGTTCCATTGAGTCCACGAGTTCCTCCCACTTGACCTCGAGGGTTCCATTTGGACGTTCCGCTTGTTCTGCTCCTTGGAGGCACTCTTTGGTGCGTTCTTGCAGACGATGGGCAAGTTCATGGAATTTGGCGAGATTGACGTCCAGTTCTTCCAACTCAGAAATCCGATCCGGTACCACTTCTAGCCACACACGGATCAAATTGGCATAGCATCGAGCGTGGTCAATCAAAAACGGAAGACTCGGGAAACCTTCACGCGAGGTAGATGGCAAACGTCCCAAAATCTGGATAGGAGTCGTGTATGAGGGTGTCGGGATAGGAGCCGGTTGATCCGCGGAGATGCTGCAAATATCATCGACAAATTGCTTGAAATCGGATCGATTGCCAACCAAGAATTTGTTCATGGGCTCCATCCACGGCTCTTTGTTGCCAAATGTTGTCATGTTTGCCAGACCCTGGAGTGCCTTCGCAATGAGAGTGAGGGTGCGTTGAGCTCGAGGACGAGGGTGATCTGCAGTGAGGTTAGCTGGTCATATCTTGCAAAAAAAAGGGTTAAGGTGTGCAGAGCGAGACTTCCGTACCCTTTAAAAGTCCAAAAAGCTTAGGATTCAAAATGGCTGGACAAAAGAATCGCAAAAAGAGAAAGCCAGAAACACTGCTATAGGTCACTGTACGGAGGAAATCCCCGTAGCGATCCTCTGCACAGGCCCTCACATGCCGGAAGATACGCCTTAACTCAGGAGGACAGTTATTGTAGGAGCTGGCAATGGTCTTCCAGACCCCAGTAGTAAGAGAAATCAAAGATCGCCAATTGCGATCAAGATCCTCGGTGCGTGCTACACGCGACGGGTCGACTTCACATTCTGGGTCACTCTCATCAATTTCACGCAGGCGCTCTCCAATTGTCACCTCCAAATATTCTTTGCCAAGTCGACGCATGTGAAGATCGAGTGCCTTTGTCAGAAGCGAATTCCCACGGAAAAGAAGGTTTGCTTCCACAGTTGCTGTTCTTCCCATATCTCTGACCAGGATTTCGCGATCATGGCTCGGCTCTCGAGTATCATTGGAATGTATTCTTGTTGTATACCGCAGTCGATTGGCTGTGGATTCCTTATGGACTCCGTCGATTTCGTCTTCGACTAACGCTGAAATCCAGTCGACCGTCTTGCCGGAGACTTGGTAGATATTCAAGAGCATTTCTGATAGCTGTGTCAATTCAAATGACATCAGCTGGGCCATATTGATGGTGAGGCCGTTGGTGAAAGAGTGAAGGAGTTCCTGCATAGGTGCGTATTCTGCAAACATCAAGACGACCGTTTCTTCCATTCGTGCTTTCATGAAAATCTCTCCGACGGCCTGATCATGGTCGTCTAAGATAGGCCACCACTTTTCGGTGTCGACGCCCGGGTCCAGTTCATCAAGTCGTAAATCCACTTTACCAAAGATCGCATCGTTAGTGGCGATTTGGATGTCGTCAAGCATGTTGACAGCATTGACTTCCTGGGTGGACGAGTATGCTCCCTGTGAGACAAGAGTCCAATCTCGCTGCGTTGGATGCATTGTTTTGACCAGAATAGAGGCTTGGGAGAGCACTGGAGGCACGTCGTTGAAGGTGAAGTCTTCCCGCCAGAACGGATTGGTGGTGCGGTATTTGACAGCAGTCTTGGCACGAATCTCTCCATCCAGGAGCACTTCGGTATAGTAGTCGCTAGGTTTGGGTGGAGAAGGTGCAGGAGCGGCAGAATATCCGTGGGATCGAGATTGTTTCCGACTCCGTGGGGTATCCTCTTCCTTCGCACGAAAAAGCTTGGCCTCGGTGATTCTCAAGTTGAGAATTCTCTCAATTCGGAAGAGATCTTTCGCGGGAGATTTCATGCTCTCTGCTTCTGGGGTCTTGTTTGGATCTTCCTCCTCTGCTGAAACTTCAGGTCCATAAAGCTCTGGAATTGTGAAAGCTCGAAGAAGAACGAACCAGACCTCAAACAGAACGCGGGTTTCTAAGGCGAGATAGATGGGTCGCATGGCGGAATCGATGACGGGGTGAGCTGTATATTGAGGGTAAATGGCAATGCAGAATTCATCGTCGAGTACAGAGGAATCTAGTTGTTGAATGGAACAACGTGAGAGTTGCGATAAGTGCACAAGCGCCACGGGAGAAACATCGGACTCGGTATAGAGCCTGAAGACACCATTTTCCTGCAAGGTGCAGCTGACTTTCTGCCACGAAGAAGACAGTGCTCTTGATTGTCGGTATGTTGATACACGGCGAGACGAGACAGGTCGTGCGTCAGACGCAGATGGTTTATCCCAGAGAAGCATTTTGCCAACCTTGATAATGGCTGCGTCCTTTTGCGAGGCAGACTCGGAGTTTCGGCGACGCTCGGGAATTCGTCGGTCACCTATCACAACCTCCTGTGGTTTGGTCATTTTGTTTTGAACGCCCTTGGGGCGAATGGGCTGCCAGCATAGTAGCGCTGCGAGCCATGAGTCAAAGGTCTCGTTGACATGGGGACGGAGCTGTATCCCGAGTCCGGATGTAAAGGTGTGAACATTGAGGTAGGTTGTTTGTAGCTCAGAATCGTAGTGTGTCCGCACTCGGCAGCCTCGGAGATCAGGTATCAAAGTTTTTGCTAATGCCGGCTCACCCTTGGCCTGGTATATAAGACTACCGGTGGCGACATTGATCGCACAGTATCCGGATGTCCAAGCATTTGAAGCAGATGCGGTGTTCGAGGTTGTTCGAAACGACAGGATTCCATGCATACGGCCACAGGTCGTCTTCATCAGTTGTAGGATCTTCGCAGCGTCGGTATTCGACAGAGGGGATGCAAAAGCGGCTTGGGTGTGGGCTAAACCGGGAGATTTGCCGAGTCGCTGGCGAGCCGATCCGGGGTAATTCGGTGAATGGATAGATGGGAAACCAATGCTAGATGAATCGTCCGTGGTCTTCGATTCGGTGGTGGCGGGCTTAGGTTGGGATGAGCTTGCCGCGTTGACGGATCCGATGCGAGCTCGAGTTTTGAAAGTGTTGGAGGGGAGATCGCTTCGTTGTTCATCCAAGGTCGCTGTTCGTGATCGTGTGCGTTGGTTTCTCGTTTCAATCGACGTGTCTTCCTCGCGTCGTTCGACGGTACGCGATCGCATGGTGGTCCGTGGGGAGGGCGCACTGCTGGTAAGGTGCTCTGGTTCGGATAAAGGGGAATGAGATTCCGGGGTCACGGTTCGAATGCTCGCTTCTCGAAAGCTGTCTGGGTAGACCATACCGTGGCGATCTCGGGAGGATGACTTCTTGCTAGCCCGGCGTTCGACAGGGCGGCTATGCAAGGCCTGGTGCATTGAACTCCGCTTCCCGGTATTATATCCATTTGGGTTGTCAGACTCCATCCTACCCGGTCGTGGGCTCACTGTGAGCGGACGGGAGTGTGGTAGGAAGGCTCGCGCAAACGCGGAGGCGGACGACTCGGCGCGGCCCAGGACAACGTCAAAACGGTCAGATGTATGTAGATAGTACCCGAAGGGGCGTTTGTTCAGCTGCGCGTGAACAATTGAATATCGCTTTTGTCGAGGAAATTGCTAGAAGAAAACATGGAGACCAGACGGTGGGAAGGTGTCGTAATCGTACATTCGGTCGAGAGGGTGGGAGCGACGAAACAGAGACAAAGGAGGCGCGGATCACCGTCGTTTGTCTGAGAGATGCAGAGCCTAACAGATACGGTGAGCGTCCAATCCTCCAATCGGCCGAGCGAAACAGTATCGCTTCCGGAAGGTCAGGTCAGTTATAGCCCGAGGAAGCCCGAAAAGATGAGGGAATGGGACGTGATATCATTCTTATTGGGATGTGGGAGGGAGGAAGAGAGAGAGAGAGAGAGAGAGAGAGAGAGAGAGAGAGAGAGAGAGAGAGAGAGAGTGTGTGTGTGTGTGTGAGGGAGAGAGAGACAGAGAAGAAGAACAGCAAAAGGAAGAGAGGCGGCAGTGGATGGTCGATTGTTCAAACAAAACATTCACACACAGTGAGTCTGCCTGGATGAGGAAGGCACGACGGGGTTGCACTTGCCTCAAGGCAAACACCAGTGCTAGTGTTTCCACTGTGCAGTGCATATATTGTGTGTATAGACTATGTGCATTCACTATGCAGTGAGTAGTTATGGCTCAGTCAGAATGTATGGAAATGTACATTGATGCAATTCGTAACGCTCTATATATGTAAGAATGTGAATCCTAAGCAGGCGCCAAAGCAAACATTAGAAACGTGATATAATATGAGGTGAGGTAAGGTGAGATGAGATGACGCCCACCATAACCACCATCATCATGATGGCACAGGAATACTCTCATAACCCTTCTGACCAGGTTGACGCTCTTCAACAATAACCTGCAAGCCTCTCCTCCCACAATACCCATCATTTCCAGCGGTACGATCCACCACCTGAAAGGATCCCCCACCCTCAACATTGGCATCAGAGACCCAAACCGTCTCTTGCACACTCTGACCAACCCCCTCATCACGCCGCGGATTATACCACGGTAAGCCCACGAGGTGATTGCCAATATTGTGAATATGCGAGTACAGCCGTTCAAACCGGCGGGTCAAGCCCAGCCAACGAAGGGTGCGAGCATCATATGCAACACGAACATACGGATTCATATAGACCCCTGTATCGGTGATCGCTTCCACATCAGTCTGGGGGTCTTGGATATCCGCATGAATGAGGCAGCATTCCGAAGCCTCCCAGAAGAGATCCGGCCCCGAACGAAAGCGCACAGGAGTCACCTCCGGAGAGGAGGGTGAGGGCTGGAAGAACTTCGCATCAAAGGCGACCATACCTCCCCAGCAACTCCGGACACGAACAGCGTCTTTACCTTGCAAGACGTCATTGCGACTGTCGCCATTGCCAGCATTCGAGAACCACGGGAAGAAAGGCAACCCCATGCTATACCCCTGCAAATCACGGGTGGCGTATGTATCGTAGAATTTGAACGGATTATCAAAGTCCACCGCACAAGCAGCGCGGTACTGCGCAAAGCCATGCTCGTCGACATTCGTCGAGAAGAGTAATTGGAGTGCATCAACCGGATCGAAGAGGATATCGTTTAAATAGAGGATTTTATCGTAGCGAATGTCCGGATTCTCGGTTAGGGGTTTGAGTGCTTTATTCCGGACCTGCGCTAAGTATTCAATTCGCTTGACGCGGTTTTCGCCACCGGGGATCGTGACGGTTGGTATCGTTTTCAAGTCTAGATGTTCTTCGAACACGATTGATTTATCGGATAGAATGCGTTGTTCCAACTCGCGCAGTGCAGCGTGTCCCTCTTCGCCGCTGTCATTCTCGTAGATGCTCACGTACACATTTCCCGCGCCGAGATATTCGATCAATTGTATTAATTGCGCACCCCATTGTCCGCGCGCGAGCTCGCCGTCCCGGTCGTATAGACTTGCTGCGATAAACACTTTTTGCTCATGGGGGTTCCCTCGGCCGGGCGCTGTGCTTTTATGCGTGGATTTTTGTAGATCATTGTAGTGTGCTGGTGGGTGGGTATATGAAGGACGAAAGATGGAGGTTAATACCACGAGGGCGGATATGATGAGGAACACGACGTGGATGTAGCAAAAACGGCGGCGGGGAGTGCAGCGGCGGAGATAGGTTCGGCGCGATTGGCGCGCGAAGATCGGTCTATGGTTGGTCTTCACGCGAGTATAGCCGGGGAGGGATGAGAAGAGGCGCGAGAGCCAGGAGGCTCGATGGCGTCCGAATCGGGAGGAGGGAGGGACTTGCGATTCGAAGTCATCGTCGTCGAGGTTGAAGGTTCCCTCGGAGTCAAGTGAGGAGCGTGAAGCAAGCTCGTACTCGTCTGGATGTAGGAGACGAGAAGACATTACGGGCATGAAAGGGGGTTTCTTTTCTTCAGCCCATGCCTAGAACTCTGCGGCAGGTCAGAGAAGAAACACGGAGGTCATCATCAACAAGTTCGAGCTGTCCCGGCCAAATTGGCTTCGCCCCTTATCGATTGTAGCGCTGACAGCCGTTATGTCATCGTCACATGATGAGCTGAGTATACATACAGTCCGAGTATGGAGGACAGCCTGAAGATATCATTGATTAATATTTGAATTTAATTTACTATACTATACACTGAATCTGTTTCATGAACTGTACTCTGCCAAGACGAAAACCAATCCCCGAACACCAAGAATATCCAACGCAACTAGAAAAAGGCTCGCGGAATTGCCGGGGGTATCTTTTCCTGGGCTGCAGTGGCCAATCTGCGGGGATTTAGTGACGTAGCAGACTGTCTGTACTTCTTCCCCATCTTCATCCCCTCATTCCCTCACCTCATCTTATCATCTTTTCGCTTCAAATACTAAAAAAATTCTTCAGTATAGTATATACAGCATACAGAATATACAATTACCCTTGTTGTCCACCACCACCATGTCCGACTTCCAATTCACCAACACAACCAGCCCAGTCCCAGGAAATGGCACACCCCCAGCCGAATTCATCATCAAGGCCCCCTCCTCAACAGACATCTGGTCCAAACCACCAAGCACCTCCTCCTTCACCGCACCAATCCTCTACCGCTCAATCCCACTCTCAACCTTCAAACGAGCCCGCGTCGCCTTCACCGCACCCTGGCGACACAAATACGACCAGGGAGGTCTCATCATCGTCCTACACACCGCAAACGGGGACAAAAAGTGGGTGAAAGCGGGTATTGAGTTGACGCACGGCAAACCGCATCTCAGCTCTGTCGCGAAGGATCGATTTGCGGATTGGAGTTTGCTTCCTGTGCCATCGGGTGGGGGTGCGGCGACGCTGGAGATGGTTCGGGAGGAGGACGGGAGTTTGTGGATTTATTTGATTGAGGGGGTGTCGAAGGCGCCGATTCGTGAGGTGACGTGGGTTTTTGCAGAGGAGGGGGTGAAGGAGTGTTGGGTTGGGGTTTATGCAGCTAGGCCCGCGGATGTTGGGGGTGAGTTGGAGGTCAATTTTGGTCATTTGATTGTTGAGTAGGGAGAGGAGGGGATGTACCAGTGTACCAGTGTGATGGCAGGTGGTGCTGGGTAAAAAGTATGATTCAGTTCTTGACTGTCATGTAGTATGGATACGTGTATAATATGGTACTGCTAGTAGTAAATGTAGATCTCTACTACTAGTAATTGTACTACTATTTCTATCTGCCCGCTCCTCCAGGACGTCCCTACTGTAGAGTAGATTCTAGATCCAGATTCTAGAATGTAGCTAAACGCAAGCTGCGAGTCTACTTGAGTCTACTTCATTCTAGTTCGGCCAAGAGATGGAGTGCATGATCGACCTAGGGTCGAGCTGCACGCGAGACTGGCGCAAATCATGCCATGGGCGCCACGGAGATGGCACGGGCCATGGTCACAGGGCAGTTGACGCGTAGGGCGAGGATCAGTACTCCGTAGTTTGGGATGACGGGCGATCAAGTGGATCTACCGGGTGATGTATGCGGAGTACGTGGGAGGACAGACTCGGGCAGATGATTGGGAATGGCACTGCAACCTTGGACTACTCTGTGAGTATTGATACTACGACAGTGTGTGAGGAGATCGGAGAATTGCCACGTGCGAGTGTATTACTAGCGCCGCTATATTTACTGCTCCATGACTATAGTATAGCAGCTGCTAGTATAGAATAGTAGTATGATAATTTGATAGTGTGCCTAGCATGCTATACTCTTAGTATAATAATAGTGAGGGATACTACTCGCACTCTCCTCATGTAAGCCAGCTTACTCTTACTCGACCCACTCGACCAGGTTTGTCTGGAACCGACGAACCAAGGCCCTGGTTACCATCTTATCGATCAATCATATCTGATGGACTGGTCCTGTTTCAGACTTCTCCCACTTACTCCGTATAGTATTCGCCTCTTTTCTCTCCTTGCTAAAGTCACACCACTCCACTCAACTCCGCCAGCCAACTTCCGAGTCTCCGAGCCCACTGCCCATTCATTCTCCCCCCACCACCCCCGTGCCTGACGTATCCCCACTCTTTTTCAGCTTTTCATTCATCTTCATTCTCATTCTCGTTCTGCGCCGCTTTCCTCGTGCACTCCTTGCCCACTGTATCTCCCTCCCTCTCTCTTTAGCGCACTCTCATCTCCGACTCTGCTTTCCTCTGCCTCGGGAATGCTGAGTTCGGACCGCGCCCTATCACTCCCTAGGGATTCCCCATCTTCGTGCATAAGTGCGACCGACGATCCTACAACCTGTCCTCGCCCACTACGAGTACGAGTCCGGGTGCGCTCCATAACCTGATTCGATTCCGATCGCATTTCCCCTTACAGCCACATACTTCCCTTCAGGCGGATCTATCCATCAGTCCCCATTCTCACCTTGTCGGGTCCTATTAAGAGTAGTGTCTGCCTCGTGGAGACCACTGGAGACCTGCTCTTTCGAGCATAGCCTCATACACTTCCCTTGATGCTTTTTCTCGTCTACCGCGCTTGCCAGGCTATTTCTTACTCCCGACGCGGCCCCATCCGTTTTTGTTTGCTTTTTTCTCATTTGATTCCTGAATTTTCATTTGATTTTTTCCCGCGCGCATCGCTCTGATTTGTTACTCTCGCTGCTCCTGTTTGCTTTTCCTTCTGTACGCTGACCTGACTGGCTCAGCTCACCCCCAAAGGGGACCACCAAGGCAGCCTGCCGGTGCCCAAGCGGTGTTGACTCAAGCTGAATTCTCGCTTCTGCCCCCCTCCCCTTTTATTAGTTGAGAGACGCCCTTTCTCGGTCATATGTTGCATGAACTCTTTTCGATGATCTTCCTTGTTCTTCAAGATCGCCCACTCACTTCGTCTTCTTCATTCCTGCACTCCTCGGCTGGATGGACGCCTTGACCTCGCCCTTCTTCTCGTGATCACAAACGATACTACCCTGGGGGTCTGGTGCCTCTCCTCTAACCCCCCAAAATGCCTCTCCTTGATCCTCGCTCCGGCCCGTCCTACGGCGCTATTGAACAGGAGAATGATCGTGATCGTGACTCTCATAGAGATCAGGAACGAGATCGTCTGTTCCAAGATGAGTACCACTACGAAACCGATGGAGAGGACAGTGAGATTTCATCGCTAGACGAGGCGCAAGAAGGAGTGCGCAAAATCGAAGCGATCAATATGACATGGACTACTCGGTCGTTGATTATTGCCTACGTCAGGTTCGTGTGGCTTGCAGCGCCCTGCCTTTGATAATCATTCCCCCCTCCTCCCCTTTCCCCGCTAATTATGGCGTAAAGTATATTCTTGATGGCCTTTTGCACTTCTCTCGAGAGTCAGACTGTCATGTCCTTGGTGCCTTATGCGACAAGCGCATTTAGCAAGCATTCGTTGATTTCCACCGTCCTCGTGGTGCAGAATGTAGTCAACGGTAAGCTTACACTTGATGCGGTGCTACATGGCATCATCGGCCAAACAACAGAAATAAATGCCCAGATGTAATTATACTTGTTGTCATGTTCCCCGCTAAACTTTATATGACTTGCAGCCGTTATCAAACCACCCATGGCAAAGATCGCCGATGTCTTCGGTCGCTTCGAAGCTTTCTGTGTGAGCATTCTGATCTACATCTTGGGTTATGTGCAGATGGCCTCTTCCACCAATGTCCAGACCTACGCCTCCGCTCAGATCTTCTACTCTGCCGGCTCAACGGGTCTGCAGATCTTGCAACAGGTGTTCATCGCCGACAGCAGTGACTTACTGAACCGTGCTTTTCTGGCCCTTCTCCCCGAATTTCCATTCCTGGTCACCGTATGGCTTGGTCCAACTATTGCGGGGGCCGTCCTTCGCTCAACTTCATGGCGATGGGGGTATGGTATGTGGGCAATCATCCTGCCTGCGGCCTTCTTACCTCTCGCACTTTCATTGCTTCTGAATCAGCGCAAGGCCCGCAGGTTGAATCTGATCAAGTCTTCTCGCAAAAAGCGAAGACGCAGCGTTTTCGCTACCATGAGACGCACTTGGTATGACCTGGATGTCGGTGGTCTAAGTCTGCTCTCCGCTGCGGTCACTCTGATCCTTGTGCCTTTGACATTGGCGGCCAGTGCTAAGAATGGATGGATGAACCCCAGCATCATTGCGATGGTGGTAATCGGGCTCGTGTGCCTGGTCATCATGCCATTTTACGAAACTTCTAAGAAGCTCGCGCCCAAACCATTGCTTTCTCTGCATCTTCTTAAACAGAAAACTGCTCTTGCAGGTTGCTTTCTCGCATTCTGGTACTTCAGTACGTCCACTACCACCCCCATTCCATAAATTACCCCAACTAACCAACACCGACAGTGGCATTCTACTTCTCCGTCCAGCCATACCTCTACTCCTACCTCCAAGTTGTTCAAAACTACGACGTCGCGACAGCCGGTCGTGTCACACAAACATTCGCCTTCACCTCAACAATCGCCGCCTTCAGCGTCTCTCTCCTGATAAAATACACGCGCCGCTACCGAATCTTCGTCACAATCGGCTGCGTAATCTACATGACAGGCCTAATCCTGATGCTAACCTACCGGACCGAAAACGCCTCCCACGCCCAAGTCCTCTTCACGCAAATCCTAGTCGGCTGCGGCGGAGGCCTTCTAAACGTCCCCGTCCAACTCGGCGTCCAAGCCTCAGCAAGCCACCAAGAAGTCGCCGCCGCAACAGCCATGTTCCTCACATCGATGGAACTAGGCGGTGCCGTCGGTGCAGCCATCTCTGGCGCTGTCTGGACCCATTCCATCCCGGCGAAACTCCTGAAATACCTACCCGCAGAAAGCCAATCCGCCGCCGCGGAGATCTTCGGAAGTCTCGCCAAGGCGTTGGAATATCCTGTTGGTTCGCCGACTCGCATCGCTATCAATCGCAGTTATCAGGAGACGATGAATCGGCTGCTCACTCTCGCTATTATTGCTACTTTGCCGCTTATCCCGCTCAGTCTTGTCATGGAGAATTATAAGCTGGATAAGGTGAGAGATCGACTTCCTTCTGATGAGTGCGCGCGTGAGAATGGTAAACAGGACTAACTTATCTACCCTTAAAGATGAGCCCGAAGAGTCAGAGTGAAGAGGATTCCCCATTGACCGTCGTCGACCCGGAACCCGAGTCGGAAGATTCTCATTCGAAGCGCACTTGATTCGCCTTGCCTGCCTGCCTGCCTGCCTGCCTTATTCGATCTGATGATATTTCGCGCCATATACCTGCAGCTGCATACTTGCATTACAGCCCAGCACAGCGAAAACACGCACGTAACGACTAAACGACCCTCGAATTTCGGGAGCACTTACTTTCACCTGTCCCTTTATCTATCTTTTTTCTTTTTTTTTGCTTTTCTTTTATCTATTTGCATTTCAAAGATCAGCAAGCCGGCGTTTTCATTGTTCGGGACCAGAGCGAGTCGGTTCATCCATCTATACCTGGGTTTTTGTGGGCTAGACCCACGCCCCATTTGTCCATTCCATTCTATCCCATTGCATCTGGCGTTGTTGCTTTAGCTTCCATTCTTCTCTTGATCTGATCGATACTTTTGTTGTTCCCTTTGTTCCCCCTTTTTCCCGGGGTTTTTTTTGTAGACGCATCTACTAGCAAGAATGCTCCGTCTTCGATAGACTTTGAATTTAAAGGAATATGTCCTCCACCCATGAACTTGAAGTAGTACTAGTAGGTACTGAGACGGGCCAGGGGTACGGAGTAGAGTGGATAAAGAAAATCACGCCACAACTCGGATTCGTGCTCGGACCAGCGGCACTGGCACTGGCACTAGATACAAGTCATTTGGTTCAGGACCTTGCGAGACACTTTGCCTTCTCCTCCTTTTTTCTTTTCTTTTTTGACACTGCCTAGGTGGTCATGACCTTATCGTTACTATATGCCTGGTCTATTCAGATCTGATCTCCGAGGAGATAGAAAGTACGGTCTAGCCGGGCCGAGACTGCAATGTTCCGATCTGTCGGGTAGCGTGCAGTTGGAACTGCGCGTGACTTTCACGATACCAAGCAAAGTAAAACAGATCCAGACAGCTCATCTCTTCTGTTACTCCATCTACAAGGTAAGTATGAAGAGGAGTACTTTTGCTAGATCAGACACGGAGTAAGGGGTTGTGTAGTAGATCAGTATCAGCCACGGGGGCTTTCTAAATGGATAGATCCAATAGTATGGGGAAATCTACACCTGCTCGTACTTTTGTATGCCCTGCATGTACTGTACATGTGTACTTACTTTGCTGGATCCGACTCCTCTGCGGGTGTGCTGTGTGTATGCTGGTACTAGTCGGCACTGGCATTTTTAGAATTGAGTAGTCCTTGGACTCGACTTAAAGGCGCTGAGCATGTATCGCTGCCTAAGATAGGTAAGGTTTAAGTGCAAGCAATCAATCAACCACTGAGATGTCTATTGCTGTATTAGTACTCCTTCTTGATTCAACTGAGGCCAATTTCTGTGGGTTACCATGCACGGAGTATAACTGGTATGCAGGACTAATTCGAATAACCCCTGAGCCTAACACTATCCGTTCCTGCGATGGCTCAGGGCCAGAATGTTATGTTTGTTAATTTCGTAGACTTGCTTCACTGTGAGATGAAGTATAGATGATTAGTACAGCTCTACCTGTATTCTTGTCATGATTATCACCATTATCATCATCCCTACCTTATGTACCCTTGAAGGGTATCATTATGCGCAGATAAAGTACCGCTTAGACCACCTCTCCCGCCCCAACCCAACTCTAGGTACCCTCGCCAACTCACAGGATAAGCTCGATGTCAGCCAGCAAGCTCTGAATTGGCGCTGCAGGTACCTGCATAATCGCTGCATGCAGGTATACCAGATGCTTCTCGGAGGGATGGGTACCTATGGAGGTATGAAATAGATCAGGCGCGTGGGAGATCCGTAGCACTGGCATAGCAGTGGACGGAGTGGGGACTCATTCTACACCAGGAGGGCCTGAGGGTCGCGTAATTCTAAACCCACTGGAGGAAGTGAAAGGCTAAATAACGGGTGCAGCGGTGGAATGGGACCCAATCCGGGACTTGATGGAGTCCGGGGTGAAACGGCGAAGATGAAATACTAAGGAAATACTAAGGAAATATAGGGGGTGAAGAGTGTAGCATGGAACTAGCTTGGAACGGCCCGCCATTAATACATCAAAGAGATACGAGGGGTCCAGTGTCGGTCTTGGTATCAACGTCTGAGTAGTAGTTGTTAGTAGCATAATATAAGTGAATACCTAGATACTACTCATTAGAATACTGAAGTAAAAATTAATATCCAAATAGCAGTATTACTGGTATGGTTACCTGCTTGATTGTCGATGGGCCGCTTCTGAATTCTAGAAGACCGAGTGGAGAACAGCGCTTAGCCGACGCGGTTGGCCATGGGGATTTCTATAGTGGGAGATGAAATAGGATAATATAAGTATAATTATGCTACTAGTACAATGTAAATATAAATATTCTATTAGTATTATTGCAAATGCTATAATTAATGCTAGCACTGAAGTACTATGCAGAGGATAGGATAGAATATAAAATACACTTCTGTATGGTAACGTACCAAGTATACGTCTAGACCACTCTCGTGCCCCATTCAATCCAGACCACAGCTCCTCCTCCCTTTTTATCTCCCACAACCCTTTTCTCCTCTCCTACCACTCCCTCCATCTTTCTACTCCATCTTATCCGTCGAAATCATGGTTGTCGCTACCATCAAGTGCGCCCCCTCTTCCCTGCCGAACCCCTCTCCCTGGCTAACTCCGACTGCAGATGTGTCGTAGTGGGGGACGGTGCTGTCGGAAAGACGTGTCTGCTCATCTCCTACACAACCAACAAGTTCCCTTCGGAATATGTCCCCACCGTCTTTGACAACTATGCTGTGACTGTGATGTAAGTTCATCCGATCTCCTACACCGAGTGGTGGCCGCAGCAGTGGCCGCAGCAATAGCGGCAGCAACACCACCACCACCACCACCACCACCAGAACGAGACCGAGAGAGCCTCTCGGTCCTCTCGGCCCTCTAGCAAAGATCTCGCTGACCCTCTTCCAGGATCGGCGATGAACCCTACACCCTTGGCCTCTTCGATACTGCCGGTCAGGAAGATTACGATCGCCTGCGCCCGTTGTCCTACCCCCAGACCGACGTTTTCCTCGTCTGCTTCTCCGTGACCTCCCCCGCCTCCTTCGAAAACGTCCGCGAGAAGTGGTTCCCCGAAGTACACCACCACTGCCCCGGTGTCCCCTGCCTGATCGTCGGTACCCAAACCGACTTGCGCGATGACCCCAACGTCCGTGACAAGCTCGCCCGCCAGAAGATGCAGCCTATCCGTAAGGAGGATGGTGATCGCATGGCAAAGGAGCTCGGTGCTGTCAAGTACGTTGAGTGCTCTGCTCTGACGCAGTACAAGCTGAAGGATGTCTTTGACGAGGTAGGTGGTGATCTTTTGCATCATTCAGTCATTTCTTCCCCTGGGAATTCCCATTCTCATTCCCCTTGCATTCTCGTTTTCATTTCCCATTATCTCCTTTCTTTTTTTTCTTTTTTTTTTTGCTACCACGTTCCCGTCGCCCCTGGGCGCCAAAGCTCGGACTTGCGCCCGATACGTCTTGGTCGATTTCCACTCCCCGCCAGCTGTACACCGCTAACTCGCTCCGTTTCCCCGACAGGCCATCGTTGCCGCCCTCGAGCCGGCACCCAAGAAGAAGTCACGCGGCTGCCGTCTGCTGTGATCGCGCGCCTCGAACACCTTTTTTTCGGCAGGTTGGTCGACCACCGCATTGCCTTTGAGCGCGATGTAACAAGGGTCAACCAACCGATCCGAACTTTCAGATACGACGGAATGAAACCTACCTGTGTTGTTTTTTTTTTCTTTATTTGGGGAGGCAAGCCTGGCAGGTTCGGTTATGACTGGGATATCCACATGCAACAAGGAAAAGAGCAGCGGGACTCTTGTTTATTGAGCTAGCGTTGCAACCTGAAAGCATTTCGCACTATCCGTGTTTTCCGAGTTCTCTTCTCCACGATCATGATCCACCAGCTATCCACTAGCCAGTGGTTCTGCTGTCTTAGGGCCGTCTGGAGCTTGGTTTGCTGGAGTGCTTGAAATGAGCTTCGGGTCATCCTGCACTGCATACTCATGCAAGATCCCCTCTCTTCTCCGATTACCGTTGCATACGATGGTCCCTGGGAACTGAGGTGGCCCGGTTTGTCTTCAACTCCATGTTATTCTCTGTTTTCGCTTCAGCTTCGCCCGTCCGCGTCCACCTGTCTCCCTGCGGATCTCGATTTGACTCTTTCCAACACCCCCCTTTCACAACAACTCAACATCCTCTCCTTCACGAACTCCAGCGATATCACCTCTACTCCTACCATTCTCCTGCCCTCCGCGATCCCTCATTCCCCTACTGTTTCCACCCGTTTTCATCGTCTCTCAGCGTTGGACGTCAGGGCGTCGTGATTGTTTTGGCTGATGATTTCCGTCCTTGTTCCTCTCCCTCCTCTTCCTCCACCATCCATCCATCCATCCCCCTTCGTCCTATCTTTTTATTCTTATCGATCACGCCTATTTGGACAATACCATCAAGTTTGAGCTTGCTGTTTTACCTCGAATCCGATGTTTTCTGCATCCGGTTTTCTCCATACTCTTCATTTCTCCGCTCGATGCTTCCACTTTTTTTTTCTTCCAAGATACAAGCATTTGTCCCGCTATTTACTATTATATGCTCTTTTCTGTTCTGTCCTGCCATGCTCTGCTCTATTCTGCTTATGCACCTTTTCTTTTTATTATCCGATCGAAGAGCAAAGCAAAATCAGCCTGGATCTTAGAACGTTGCAGACAGGACTCACAATTGACAAGTTCTTTGATGATCTGAATACTTGTAGACTGTTCACTGCTGGTCGATGTTGGACTTAAATATGGAGTGAACCAAGAGTTCAATTACCTGGGAGGTCCAGGTCAGTCAATGCCTTGTGGACTATTGTAAATTTTATAGATGGGATGAACAGCAGCTGCCGCTGCCAACTGCAAGTTTCCAAGGCTAGTATTGCCCAAGTGACTAGTATTTACTCGTTTCGCGCTAACAGAACATGAAATATCATTTGGGCATTCATTCATTCTTTTATACTATCATACTACAATCATGTGTCTCATCTCATATGCAACCTGTACAACCCACACTCGAAACTCACAGCTCGTCACGAGTAACCTCCTCAGCAGCCTTGGCCTCAGCCTCAGCAGTCTCACCATCATACAAATGGCCATACCAACCACCCAGATCCTCCTTGACACCCGACTTAACCATACTAGTAATAATCTCAAAAGCAACCTGAGCCGCCGCAAGAGCCGTAGTCTCCCCCTTATTATCATAAGCAGGCGAGACCTCAACAATATCCGCACCAACAAGGTTCAACTTCTCCAAACCACGCAAGATACGAATGAACTCGCGCGTAGTCCAACCACCAGGCTCGGGGGTACCAGTTCCAGGCGCAGTAGACGGATCCAAAACATCAATATCAACGGAGAGATAAACAGGCTGTTCCGGGTCAAGACCAGTGCGAGCAATAATAGTCTCAACAACACCCATAGGACCAAGCTCATCAATATCATCAGCATGAATTCGAATAAATCCCTGCTCAGGACCGGGGTTCGTATAATCTCCCGCATCAACACCAGTCAAGCGGGTACGGAGTCCCGCATGCGCAGAAGTGGTGTTAGAAATCAATCCCTCCCGACTAGCCTTGTGAAAGAAACTGCCGTGATTGAACTGCGTCTGCTCACTCTGCCAATAAGAAGAGTATCGGACCGGATTCCACGTATCGAGATGCGCATCGAAATGCAGAACCGTAATCGGCTTCTGGTAAATCTGATACAAAGCACGCAGAGCGGGGAGAGCAACACTGTGATCACCGCCCAGAGTAACGAGCTTCGGGTGGCCGGTGCCAATGCTATCGCCACCCTTGGGCGCGACGTTGACGGTCTTGCGCGAACCGAGCTCCAGGAAAGCTTCGTACATTTGGCGCTCGGCGAGACCATTGTCGAAGGGGGTGATTGGGATGTCGCCGCAGTCGGTGATCTTGGCCCAGGATTTGTAGGGGTTTATGCCGGCGCGGGTGTTGAAGCTAGTTCCGGACATTTGGCGGGCGCTGGCGGCGCGAATGGCGCGGGGTCCGAAGCGGGCGCCTGTTTGTAATTTTAAAAAAAAGCATTAGTTGGCTTTTCGGAAGGATCAAGCTGTAGGTAGTCTACGTAATCACATACCAGGTCGGTAGCTAACGGCCGTGTCGAATGGGGCGCCAATAACGGCGATATCATAGTTCTCGCTCGGCTCGATCAAGCACTTGACCGGGTTGAGGTGGGCGAAGCTGGCAATGCCGGAGAAGGACCACTAGGAAGTTGTTAGAATAAATTGTACGAGTAAGCTCCGAATTGACTGTCACACAAACCTCCTGATCCCACTTCTTCAGTAACTCGGCGCGCTCATGTTCGGGGACGACCTCGGTATCGCCGTGGTGGGCGCAAGAGACCGCACCACCAGTCAGCGCCAGCAGGCCGACAAGGGACTTCCAGGCGGGCATTGTGAAAAGAACAAAAAAGCAAAAAAGGCACTTAATCTGGAGAGAGGACAGGAAGAAGGGAAAGCTGGGATATAAAGTGGTTCATGGTGAATATTCTCCCGTCAACTTCCTAATCGGCGTGGGCATCGAAAGGGAAGGACCAACAGATGCCCCGCTGGGATCCGCCAGTCAGTGGACTCTCCGCCTCTTATGTTATCGTCCAGACTTTCCCTTCTTGGAACCACTTCTGCACTGCACTGATCTGCTCTGCTCTGCTCTTTTCTACGGAGTACACAGCTTGGTATCTACTTCACAGCAATTGCTACTGCTACTCCTGTACAACTCAATTGTTGTCATGCGCCGTGTCGTCGTGACAGGCTTGGGCGCGGTGACTCCGCTAGGCGTGGGTGAGTTCTACACAATCCACTACAACATGGCATCTTCACCCTCTCTTCCCCACCTCTTGCACCCTATCGGTCTATCGGGCCATCCTATCATGCACTTCTGCTGGCACTGACGGCACCGACATTGACGACCTGCATCCCATCCGCCGACACCGCATCCCCGGACTTTTCGCCGCAAAAAAACTGCTCGGCGTCTCCACTTGGCCGGATGGGGAAGGTCTTGTCAACCAATGACGGCATGCCGAGGCGGGTATCGATCCTATCTAAAACTGGGGAGGGGGAGAGCTTGTGGGAGGGTCTACTGCAACTACAACACGCGCGATAAGACTATGTGGCTAGGGTTTCTTTCGGCTAGAGCTAACACTTTCGGATACAGGCCTCCGCCGAACATGGAAGCGATTGCTGGATGGCCACTGCGGCATCGTCAATGTCAATGATCGTGATGAGCGCTTCAAGGAAGTCCCTTGTCAGATTGCCGCTGTAGTACCCAAAGGCAGTCGCAAGGATGGCGGGTGGATGGCGGAGGAGTGGTTGAGTCGAGGGGTGTGTATTTGCTGCTGCTGCGTCTTTTACTAGCAGTCTGTGCTGACATTTCTCAACTAGGACGAACGCAAGATGGCTCTTTTCGCTCAATACGCCATGGCTGCTACGGAAGAGGCCTTGGAAGATGCTCGCTGGAAACCGGAGTCTTTTGAGCAGCGAGAAGCGACAGTATGTACCTTAGATTAGCTCAATAGCTTTGAGCTTGCCTCGAGTATACTGGGAAAAATTTATACTAATGGTCTGTGCAGGGAGTCTGTCTAGGATCCGGAATCGGGAATTTCGATGAGATCTATAACACTGTCGTTGCATACGAAAAAGGAGTGAGTCTCCATTCCCAACTTACTGCATCTATCATGAAATTATTCTTTTTTTCAACTAACCCACTCCGGTCAGGGTTACAAAAAGGTCAACCCCCTCTTCGTTCCTAAGCTGTTGATCAACCTAGGCGCGGGCCATATATCTATGAAATATGGATTCATGGTACGAACACACACACGCACCTCTCCCACGAAAAATTTAGAATAATCCCACGCATTACTTACACATGATTCCAGGGTCCAAATCATTCTGCAACAACAGCTTGCACCACCGGTGCACACTCCGTCGGCGACGCAGCCCGTTTCATCGCCTGCGGAGACGCAGACGTGATGGTAGCTGGAGGCGCCGAGTCATGCATCCACCCACTCGCCATCGGAGGATTCGCCCGGGCCCGAAGCCTGGCAACTGACTTCAATGATAATCCAGAAAAAGCATCCAGACCCTTCGATGCAGACCGTAAAGGTTTCGTCGTTGGCGAGGGTGCCGCGGTGCTCATTCTCGAGGTGAGTAGTGCAGTTCACCTCATCCAATACTTGTCTTCCCAACATCACTGACAATAATACTACTAATAATAGGAACTCGAACACGCCCGCGCCCGCGGCGCAAGAATCTACGCCGAAGTCAAAGGCTACGGCTGCTCCAGCGACTCACACCACATAACAGCCCCCAAAGAAAACGGCGAAGGCGCATACATGGCGATGAAGAAAGCGCTAAAACAAGCCCAACTCCCGCCCTCCGCGGTAGATTATGTTAATGCGCACGCAACTTCTACGATTGTAGGCGATGCTGCTGAGAACGCTGCTATCAAGTCGCTTCTCCTTGGTCCGGGTGGTAAAGAGAAGGCGGAGGATGTGAATATTAGCAGTACCAAGGGTGCTGTGGGGCATCTTCTCGGTGGCGCTGGCGCTATCGAGGCTGCTTTTAGTGTGCTTGCTATTCAAGATGTGAGTTGAAGAGTGCCAAATATTGTCTTGTTCTTTGGGGGTGTTGATTGGACTGACCTCTTTTAGAATGTTATGCCGCCTACTATCAACCTGAATCGATTGGCGAATGGGTTTGACTGCAATTATGCGGCTAATGAGGCTCAGTCGAGGAAGATCGATGTGGTTTTGACGAATAGTTTTGGGTTTGGCGGGACTAATAGTAGTTTGTGCTTTGTCCGGCACGATTGATTGGAAGATTTGGTGTAATGTACGATATTAATGGAAGATGTTTTAGATTTTTCTGGTATGCTCCATTGATGACGGAGTTCTCTCTTACATTAACTATCTTGCTACCAAGAGTTGATTATACTTCCATGTTGCCGGTATGGCAAGGCAGGGCAACCCTAGCTATGCTTAAATCTCAATTGACGATACATTGGGATTTCTTAGCCTGAGCCCCTTCCCCTTGAAGATACCACCAGTCTCCCCATCTCCTCATAATAGTCCGATAACGCTGACCTCGTAAAAGAGACAGGTTCCGCAGAAGCATCTGCTCCTCCGACAAAAATTGAGAAGAAGTACTCCCCGACCCATCGAATTGCTCCTCAAAGCGCCTGCGTGGATCTTCTACCATATCACTGGCTTTCAATGTCCTCGGAAGAACGCGGTCTGCCTGGCTTCTCCATAGATCATCTTCAGGGATCAAGCCTGGTCCTAAGTCCTTCCATTGTGTTAAAAGCAAGCACACCTCCTTTCGATCATCGATCTCCCGAATTTCCATTTTCCACGCCGTATTGCATTGGCCACATCTTCCCCGACGCAGAAGTTGGTCCTCCCCATTTTCTTTTTCTTCTTGAAGATATCTGTCGACAAGGGATTCTATGACGCCGTCAAAATTGCCCTTGGTAGTCCCAATGTGCTTACAAATCTCGACGGTTTCTTTCTCCACGCAGTAAAAATGTTGTACGTTTTGTCGCCGAACCACTGCAAGACTTTGTACGCGCAGGCAGAGACCAGGAGGATTGGCGCAACAGATCCGCGCCTCAACAGACATCAGGCCTTTCCGATGACAGGCCCAGTACTCCTTCTCAGACATCTGCGCCCTGGCTTTATTGGAGAGATGTCGTGTTTGTTGGTCCATGGGCATATTACCCACCTCGGTATACAGTAGCGAGGAGGCGGGAATACCAAACGATTGACCGAAGTAGAATCTCCTCATTACAAGGTGGACATGAACAAATGCAGTTTGTGATAAGAGTAGGTAGGGAAATGGCATATGTTGGCCGGCATGAGTAGAATATTATCGTATCTTCCGGGACTTGGAATCGAGTCGAAGCATTTCCTGAGTTCAAACTTGGGGGAAGGGAGGTCGATATGCTGCCAAAGGTGAAGTCGCAAGCAGCCGTGGCAGAGGTAGTATTGCGGCAAATAGCGCGCGAGACGGGTAAGTAGGTCGATTCGCAGGTTTTCCCTGCACTTTTCACCTGTACGAATACCAGACCATGTTCTACCCAAAGTGTCGAAACGATCGAATGGGGAGCAAAGAGAGAGAAAATAGCGGCTGCATAAAGCCAGACAGCAAGCATCAACTGGCGATAAATGGCGAAAGATCAGGAGCACCAGCTCTGGTGGAATGGTTTCCAGTGTAGTTAGTGGCATTTTAGATTCATGACTAGGTTCAATTTTTTTTTTGAAATTTTTTTTTTTTTGAAATTCAAGATGTTCGAGCTTCGATTGGTGTCGTATAGTTCAACTGGTCATGCTGATTCTCTCAGTGGAGTTTGTCTTTGTGGCCTTATGATTAAGGCACCTCCACATGCCGCCATGATGACATTTACTAGTAGTAGTATAAAAATCTACTATCGTACAAGTGATGCATTAATAGGACAGAAAAGCCCAGAAACGCAGGATAGTAAAGCTTCGCCTCCCTGCCTGAATCCCAAAGGCGCTCCACTACCAGCAGGGTATAGTTAGTCCTAGTACTACTCAACTACGAGTAGTAGTTAGTTACTTTCCCACGATTTAGATTCTGGTCAAAGACTCGAATCCCTGGAAAGTTTCCAAGGCTTGCTTGAAATATGCGAGAGACCCTATGATATTTCAGCAATCAACACAAAATCCAAACTGAAGTTTCCAAAATATATGGTCAAGTGCGAGTGAGTCCCTGGTATGACTTTCTACTATGACGATGGATCATTTGCGCGCAACACGTGACCCAGTCCCAAATGCGGAGCCCCAGCCCGACCGACGACGACGGACTTCGAAGTGAACAACCACCCCGACAACCACCCTGGCACGACAAGAATTTTATAGAGAGTGCCAGAGAGAGAAATTCGCTGCGTCAGGGCAATTCCAGCACTTGCGCTCATCATGACGACCAACGGCGACTCCAGTCGAGGTAGGCCCGCCACAACCCTTTGATCGGAAAGCGTGACCATGAAGCGCGCCTGATCGGGGCCGACAAGATGAAGAGACGAGATGCTAACATTCTTCTCCAACTGAAAAGCCTCAGGCAATTTGGTCGAGGCGTCGGGCTACAAGTTTACGGAAAAGGATACCAAACCTGGCAAGATGAAGGTGAAGAAGACATCTAAGGGCTCAACGAAGAAGAAGGCAGATGGTACGTTCGCTTTTTGCAGAGGATGCTGGCTGGCTGGCCAGCTTTTAATTGGAAAGAGGACACGAGCTTACTGATTGTTCCTCTTTTTCTTCAGATAGCAAGGATGGTCCCCTCGATACCTCGCCTACTTCCTCACCACTGCCCAAATTGGACGATAAGATCGCCGCCTCTTTTCCGACGGGTAAACCGCGTGAGCATGACTTGCTGGAAACGATTATCTGCAAGCATTGCAAGCGTCCCGCGCTCAAGTCCAGTGCACAGGAGCACATTCGTGGCTGTCTGAAGGCGAAGCAGGAGAAAGCGCGCAAGAAGAAGGAGGCACGCGACGCGGCGAATCGGGCCAAAGCCGGCGACGTGGGTGATTTCGACGAGAAGGATGGGCCGGAAGATTCTATGAAAGGCCAAAAGAGTGCGAAGAAGAGTGCTGCCAAGGGCACCGACGATGGGACGAAGAAGGGAAAGAAGCGCAAGGCGGATGAAGATGATACCAAGCCCAAGAAAAAGAAGAAGGATGAACCCAAGGCGAAGACGGCTAAGCCTAAGGGGCCTGTCGATGTCGAGAAGCAGTGTGGTGTCACATTGCCCAATGGTGCTCAGTGCGCGCGCTCATTGACATGTAAGAGTCACTCGATGGGCGCGAAGCGTGCAGTGCCGGGTCGGTCGTTACCGTATGATATGCTGCTCCAGCAATATCAGAAAAAGAACCAGGCTCGACAACAGAGTATGTGTCCCCTCATTCCCCTACCACTCCCCGTCTTTGACTACAGAGAGCGTTTGAGCTAATATGTTTTGTTCTTACTCACAGAGGCTGCTATCGACGCCAATGCTCCGTTGCAAGAAGATTTGGAAACAAGCGGGCCTGTCGATTCAGACGAGGAACGAGACTCCGTCATGGCGGCTATTGCCCGATCTGCGCCCAAACCCATCGCCGAACATACCCTCATCACCTCTAAGACCAAGTACAGATACGTCAGGATCAAAGAGCAGATGCAGCACGCCATCGGTGGCCGAGGCGGCGGCTCTCTCTTCTCTACCGACGACAGCCAGCCATCCTCTCTGTTCGGCGGCGGAAATCTGTTCTCGCCATTCGATAGTGTTGTCGATACTACCTCATCCCCCGTCATTGGTTCCATGGACCCAAATGATCAAAATTCACAGGCTGCTCGCAAGACCCCAGTGGCGGCGGCTTAAGGGGTATGGGTGTGTTAGTTATGACTTACGACTTTCTTCGGCATTGGGTTCTTCTCCTTGGTGGAATGCAGACGTTGGCGTTTAGGGGCGCTGGATGCTCACGCATAACTTCTTATATGCATGCCGCTGATTGGCATTGTGGCCTTTTTCTCTTTTTTTTGGATCCGATAATTACGGGTTGGGTGTGGAACAGGCTGGTTCTGTTAGGTTCGGTGATACATGATACCCCGGTTGGCGTGACTCGCTATGCGAGTGTTTCAATGCATTCCTTTTCATTTCTTTCATCTTATAGCATATTGATGCTACCGTATTCTTATGTAATGGCTACGGGGTGATAATCGTAGGCAGTATTGGTATATTTGGATCTTACGTTCCAAGTTTAACGTATCAAATTCTGACAGGCGATATGTTATTATTTCGAGGCCAAGGCAAGCTATGCAGTTACTATAACCGTTCTCATCGTAAATCGTTACTTGGAAGCGTCCTTCCCATCACTAGTAGAAGGAACACCATGCATCTAAAACAAGGTCAGAGTAAACCCCTAAACGGAGAGAAGGTGAACATACCGTCTCCGCAAACCGCACCCATTCCTCCACGCCTTTAACATAAACATCATCCGCCGCAGGCAGATGCTCATGTCCCCAGACCATCATGTCTTCAAAGGTGCCCTGTGTCTCGAGGATCTTGACCGATTCCTCAGGTTGAAATTCGACTACGTCTTCATTTTTATCGACTGTTTGCGAAGGAGGGAGAACACGCTCTGTTGGTGTTGCGATGACGCCTGTCCAAAAGTTAGTGGTTGCAAGTTCACACCCCCGTAAAGTGTTCAGAGATGAAGATTGCCTGGCTGCGCACCTTGATATCCATCAGGAACTGCGACGCGCCGGCCACGCAGTCTGCGGCCACGATAATGCGCGGTTTCAATATTGTCTAATCCAGTTATCAATCAGTATATTGATGCCTTTTCAATCCTTGCGCGAGTGGATATGGATGGAACGGCAGAACTGTCCGTACCTTTCTCGTCTGTCTTCGGCGCCCAGAATCGTCCGGCGGGCTCGATGGGTCCATCATGATGAATTCGGCAGGGGAGAATGTTGGGTGTGAATGTTGCACCAGAGGAGCCTTCTTCTGACTGTGCGCCTGGCTTTAAGGCTGATTGGAAGGCATACATGTCTGGCATGGTGTCGCGAGCTGTGATCGCTCCGCGGAGCTAGGTGGTCGATGGGCGTGGTATAGATACTTTTAAGATGAAGTCGTTTGACAATTGACCGAAGTGAAGGCTGAACGGGCTTGACTTGGGTGTGTGACGAGGGTATTGAAGTTGTGTGGTTCTTTGCTTGGTCGAAAGGCGCGTCGCGCTGCGCGTTAAGTGAAATTGGGCGGAGAGCGGACAGTCACTACACTTCTAGTGTATACAATTACTTGAACACACACGTTGCTCAATTCTTTACTTTCGACTTAGGAAATGACTATTTTCATACAATTACACTCTAGAATATAGGTCATATATGTCAAATTCTAATGCAATTCTTGAACTGGATGCGAATTGGGGTATACATGTGCACCGCAAGGGTATTTAGATACAGTCTCGTCTCGTCTCGCTTCGACTCATCAGGCCGGCACCAAGGAATAAAGAAGATCAGCGCTTCTTCTTAGTCGACTTCTTCTTCTTCTTCTTTTTCTGCCCATCCACCTTTTCTCTATTTTCAGCATTCGCCCGAATCGGCCACTTCTTCAAATGCTCCCGCTCAAACGAGTCCTTCTCTCTCCTATACAAAGCCATCGTCGCCCGAGCATCCTCCACACTAGAATGCGCCCCTTCCTGGATCTTCAAACCGAGGAAGTGCTCTGCAAGAATCTTCAGTCGAGGGGAACCACCACCGGCAATCTTCCGGTATTCCGGGTGCTTGCTTGTATCACGAATATCACGCTTCGGGTGAGCAAACATCAAAGCATCGAGATCGTTGCTCACGGCATGACCGACAAGAATTCGTCCTTCCATGATCCCGTATACCTCTTTCTGAACTGCTTCGAGGGTTCGCGCTTCCACCATGTGCTTCGGCGCAATGCCGCTAACGTGTGTTCGCCAATCTGTAACCATCTCTTTAGGCCGGACGTAGGAGTCGTAGATCTGGTCGCCGTTGAAGTTGACGATACTGACTCGTGCAAGGACGGAGTCGTTGTCGGGGTTCGGACCAACGCCTACCATTTCGCAATCCATGGCGACATATTTTCCTATTTCAGCACTGTAGGAATGATATTAGTATAGTTCACATAGATATTGAGGGAGGAATAATCGTCGAGGTTGAAACGTACGTAGCGGAGAGGCCCTCATTCTCTTTCGATCTGAGTGTTTCCGTCGGAGTCTTCGACAAAGTTGTGGTGCTAGACTTCCTCCGTAGACTTGTCGATGGCGAATCAGTCTCTGCGCCGTCCGCCATTCTTTTCCTCTTGAAGGGTAGTTTTGAGTCTCTGAATTTTGACTGGTCTTTCTGAGTGAACTTTGTTCTCTTCACAGTGCCATGTCCGGACTCGCGATCAGAAACCTTGCGTTTCGAGGCCGATTTGGAGGCCGGTGCCGAGGATGAGGCACTTCCTTTCTTGAGCGTCGCCTGTAACTTCTTCCAGTTGCTGGAAAGACTTGTTGTGTCCATTCCGAGGGTACCAATTCTGTCGAGTTATTGCATTGCGATGGAAAAAGTTGGAGTCGATTTGGAGGAGACGAATTGCAGTTCACTTTTTCTGCCGACAAAAAAGTGGCGCGCTGATAGGAGTACACCGCCTTCTTGAAATAGAAATATCGTATCAACTTTACGAGAGGAAACATGAGAAGGACAATTGAATACTAGTAGCATCTCGGGAGTTACTTATCTACGCTGTTGAGTTACAAGAATAGATGGTCTGATCAAATTTTGAAACTATAAATCTCTACTTTATCCCAGAAACAATATGTAGAGCGCTGATATTTGCCCATGATGTATGTCCAATCATCCCGGTACGCCATTTTGAAAGTCATCAAAGCCAGATAAACAAGTTTTACTAGTACTCGACACCAGGGACCTTGAAATCCTTGGACATCCACTTCTCCGTAACCTTTCTCTTGGCCTTGCGAGCTTGCGTCACAGGCTTGCGAGACTCAAGTTTACCTTGCACGATCAACGTACGGAAACGGTCGTCCAAAAGGTTACCCTCGGGCTTGAGCAGACGGAGAGAATCCTGGAGTTCATCGGGGAGAACAAGTTCCAAGCGCTTCTCAGGAGGACTGTAATAATAGTTAGCAATAGCTCGAAAAGTGTTTCAAGCAGGCTGGTTAAGGGTACATACGCATTCTTGCCGCCAAAGGGCTTTCGGCGCAACTTGGTCTCATCACCCTCCTCCCCATCATCGGCATCTGAATCATCCGCAGCATAGAGTTCTCGTTGCTTGGCGAGTTCTGTGAGCTCCTCCACGCGGGCGAGTTGGGCATCTTTCTTGGCCTTCTGTGCCTCCCACTTCGCTAGTCTCTCGGCTTCCTTTCGTCGTGTGGCCTTGTTCCGCTGAGTCTTAGACTTTCTCTCAGGGCGCTTCTTGTTCAACCACTCGGGCTTCTCATATTCACTCTCAAAGCCTTCCCATGCGCTCTCATCATCAGACTTAACCTCGCCATCATCGCCCTGGGCTTCTTCGATTAAACGCTGCTTTTCCTGCTCCTTCCGCTCCTCCTCGAGGCGCAGCTTCTCCGCCTCGACTGCCTCCTTTCCATGCTCCTCGAGTAGCTGATCCCACTGCTCAAACACGGGGTTGTAACTAGTTCCTGCATGGGGCATGCGCACTGCGGGGATGGCCTTTCCGTTGGCTGCAAGCGAAATGGGAGCGTGCTTCAAGGTCTCCGGGGCGACCTTGGCCTTAGGCTTGGGCAGGAAGTTAAACTGGGGGTCTTCGACAACGACAGAGTCATCGGCATCCTCCGCCCAGGGGTCGTAAATTTGATTGTTGCCCTTCTTGCTGAAATCCGCATCCCTCGCCGACTGCTTCAGGCGCAGCATATCCTTCTTGGTCACCCAGTCCTTGCGGTGCTTCTTGGTCTTTGGCTCAATGACACCGTCGGTCACATTGGAGTTGCCGCGCTTGCGGGAGTCGATTGCTGGGATAGCAGAACGCTGAGCGATGATCTCGTCGGCCTTGAGCGGCTTGTGCTTCTTTGCGATGGCATTTCGTACATGCTCAGTGCCAGTGGTATCGATAGTGAACAGTTCATCGGAAGGTTTCTCAGACACGAGGCCACTGAGAAAAGACAAAAAAAAGATTAGCAAGAGCCTCAGTCATTTCGTAGTTAAACATTTATGGAGACAGTGGACATACCCTTTGATTTCTTCATCTTTCAACTGGCGCAGTCCCTCCTGGACCTCTGTGACATCGACATTCTTGCGCCAGGCCTTCTTGCCCTTACGAGAAGGCTGCTTGAACTGCTGCGGAGCATCCAACTTGGTCGACATGGTTGGTTGGTGGAGTCTCTCTTTCCGTTCTTCTCTCTTTTTTTTTGCAGGCCGACGGACCAAAAAAAAACCAAAGTCCGGAAACCTGCTGACTAACGCGGGGGCAGCCAGGCGGGCGGTGAAGCGACTTTGACTTCCGCGCGAACAGATTCAAGACGAACATCCAGCTCCACCATTGCGCGCGACTCTCCGGGGACCTTGTCTTTTTCTTTATCCCCGGCAGCTTGCAATTCGATCCCTACCACTTACAGGTTGGACAAAGAAGCATTTGCTTTGATCGTGCGCCATGCCTGTCGTCAAGGGAGGTGTCTGGTGAGTTTTCTGTCAAACCTCCATCTTTTACCTACTCGCGACTAACACACTTTTAGGACCAATATCGAGGACGAAGTCCTTCGGGCGGCCGTAAGTTACCTTGGAATCGCGATACCAAGCTTCTGGGTTTTTGTTTTTTCCTGGATGGTGCAAATGCTGACTGGTCATAGGTATCGAAATATGGTCTCAACCAATGGGCCCGAGTCTCTTCGCTCCTCGCTCGAAAGACCCCGAAGCAATGCAAAGCGCGCTGGATAGAATGGTTGGACCCGGGTATCCGTAAGGTCGAATGGTCGCGTGAGGAAGACGAGAAGCTTTTGCACCTGGCCAAATTGATGCCCACCCAATGGCGCACCATTGCCCCTATCGTCGGTCGGACCGCCACACAATGTCTCGAACGGTATCAAAAACTCCTAGATGAGGCGGAAGCCCGTGAGAACGATGATCTGGGATTGGGAGGGCCTGAAGGAGGAGAGTCCGCTGCTCCTAGCGCCGATGATGTCCGACGTCTACGCCCCGGCGAGCTGGATCCCGACCCCGAATCGAAGCCCGCCCGCCCCGACACTATCGATCTGGACGAGGATGAGAAAGAAATGCTTAGCGAAGCTCGTGCGCGTCTCGCCAACACACAGGGTAAAAAGGCGAAGCGTAAGGCTCGCGAGCGTCAGCTGGAAGAGTCGCGTCGTTTGGCCGTATTGCAGAAGCGCCGTGAGCTCAAGCATGCCGGTATTAACGTCAAGGTGGTTACCCGGAAGCCTGGCCAGATGGATTACAATGCCGATATCCCATTCGAGAAGCCGGCCGCACCTGGATTCTACGATACGCTCGATGAGCAAGCCACCAATGAACGCCAACGAGAGATGTTCGACCCTCGAAAGCAGCAACTGGCTAATAAGCGGAAGGGCGACCAAGATGAGGATAATGAGCGCAAAA
This sequence comes from Penicillium pancosmium, assembly GCA_031761475.1. Lineage (NCBI taxonomy): Eukaryota > Fungi > Ascomycota > Eurotiomycetes > Eurotiales > Aspergillaceae > Penicillium > Penicillium pancosmium. The sequence continues at coordinate 127,195 of JAVMSB010000005.1, read as the reverse complement.
AACAAAAGAGCGACAAGAACAGTACTTCAGCTGCTTCCGCTGCCGCCGCGCGTGCCGGCCAAATGCAGAAGATTCGAGAAGCAGAGCAAAGCAGCAAGCGACGAGGTCTGAATCTGCCGGCGCCGCAAGTTAGCGAAAGCGAGATGGAGGATATTATCAAGATGGGCATGGCTGGAGACAAAGCTAGCCGGATGAGTGCCGATGAAGAGATGACTCGGGGTCTTATTGGAAACTACGGAGCTATTGTTGGAGGAACTCCCATCAGAACACCCCGAGCTGCCCCCGAAGAAGATCACATCGCCAATGAAATTAAGAATATTCGGGCGTTGACCGAAACACAATCGTCTCTGCTTGGAGGTGACAACACTCCTCTTCACGAGGGTGGCTCTTCCACTGGCTTCGATGGAATTGCCCCTCGACGACAAGATATTGTTACTCCCAACCCGATGGCTACACCATTCCGACAGGCCAACGGCGTGGGCGCAACCCCTCTACAGGGCGGTATTGGGCCTGGTGCCACGCCGCTACGGACGCCACGAGACCACTTCGCTCTTAACCGCGAGGGAGCCCAGCCTGTTGGAAGCACCCCCCGTGATATCAGAACCCACGAGAACTTCATGCGCCAGCAAATGCGCAGCAAGCTCGCCTCACTTCCGAAACCTAAAGAGACCGAATGGGAACTAGAGGAACTTCCCTCCGAGACCGCCGAGCCTGCCACAGCTGTCGAGTTCAGCGAGGAAGATGCGGCTGAGCGGGATCGTCGAGACCGTGAGGCTCGTGAGAAGGCCGCTCAAGCAGAGTTCAAGCGCCAGTCGCAAGCCTACCAGCGAGGCCTACCTCGACCTGCTGTCCTCGATCTCAGCGCCTTGATGGAGCGGGCCTCCCACGTCGCTGATCCCATTGAAGCTCTTATCGCAAAGGAGGCTGCACTTATCATTGCCCACGACTCACGGAGATACCCAGTCCCGGGCGCCAAGGTAGAGGGCAAGGCGCCCAAGCTGGGTCGTGTTGATGATAAGTTCCTGGAGGCCGCTCGAGTGGCTATCGCCGCCGAAGCGGCTGGTGAAGCACAGCAACAACAGCAAGACAACTGGCAAGAACAGTTCGACGGCGTTTGGACAAACACCCGTGCCCAAGCCCTTCCCGGCCTGGACAATTACGTTGATGAGGAGCAAGATGCCTTCAAGGAGGAACAACGAATGATCGGTGCCTTTGATAATGTCCAAGAATCTCTCCTTGCCACCGCTGAACGAGGCAACAAGCTGGAGAAGAAGCTGTCCTTGCACTATGGCGGATATCAGAACCGTGCCAAGACGCTACGCTCCAAGATCGTGGAAGCCAATGCCGCATTGCCCAAGGTTCAAGATGACCTGGACGCCTTCCGCACCTTACAGATCTCAGAGGAGGCGGCTGTGTCGAGTCGTTTGGAGAAGCTGCGAGAGGAGGTTTCTTCGATCATGCGCCGCGAGCGTGAGGCACAAGAATTGTATAAGATCCGGAAGGACGAACTTGATGAGCTTGTCGCCGGGACTGCCACGGTTAATGGATGGCATTAAGGTGTTGGCTATGTTGGATATTCTTTTTTTTCACCGAGTTTTTTTCTGGAAGGTCATGACCCATTACCCGCTTCGTTTATTGTATCATTAGGAAAGGTTCAAGTTCTTTTTATTTGCTATGGTACATGAAAATCCATTGGAAGTATAACTGGCAGCTTATATATTACTCCCACCCGTGGACTATAGTATCTGTAAGAACAAAAATAGAACCTTGGAATAGTAGATAATCATTATGCAAGTTGTTAAAAATGTCTTACTCAAGATGCTGCCATTGAAGACCTTTAGAATAAAGCACTGGATGTCAGACTTGACAGTCTTGTCCAAGACTACTAGTAGTAACTCACCTTTTATGCTGGCGTCGCATCGTTGCTGATCCGGAAACTGTGGGCGGTAAGTCGAATTGCCTCAATCTGCCGTGTGCCTCTCCCCTTCCGCCTTCACCGCGCAACTCGAACTCCCCCATCGCGCATCGCATCATATCCATCATTTTCATCTAAGTCTTGAGTTGCCCCGGTTCTGCAAGCAGTACACCATCATGGGCGTCCGAGACCCCCACGGCGAGGTGACGGGGACGCCCGACCCCGTCGAGAAGGGCTTCGCCACCCTCAACACTATCAGGTGAGTCCCGAATCGGCCAGAATCAATTTCTGACATGCATCAATCGACTATTTGAGTCGGTTTTCATCGGTCGCATTTGCTAATCTGGATCATAGGATCGGTGTGAAGGCCATGGTGCAGAAGGTCCGTCGCAACCGCCGCAGATTCTGGTATACATCACGTGATATAATACTGACTTTGGGTCTCACAGGATGGAGAACTACGCAAGGCGGAGATTCTCTCAATCAGACAGCGGAAGGATGGTCCTTCTTTTTAGTATGCTTATATTATTGCCCACATTACCCCAGAAGAATCGATCATGCTAACAAATACGACTAGCGTGCACTATGTTGACTTCAATAAGCGTCTGGATGGTATGCTAGCCCTAAGTTCAGCTGCATAGCTATTTGTGGAATTTATGAAATATCCGAATACTGACACTTATTCTAGAATGGGTTGCATCAACTCGAATTGACCTCACGCAAGAGGTGGAGTGGCCCCAGCCCGAAAAAGCAGACAAGAAGAAAGCCAGCGCCTCCAACAAGGCGGCGCCCAGCAAGAATCCCAAGCAACAACTAGCTGGTGATAGCCGCGAAGTCTCGAGCACCCCCGATGCTTTGGGTGGTAAGAACGTGAACGTTGGCAAGGCCTCGCGTCCCTCAAAAGCAGGCGGCAAAGAGAACCGTGATGCCTCAACCCCCGGCGACTCATTCGGAGCCGAAGCAGCTTCCGCAGATGGCACGCCCAAGGTCGTGGATTTCGAAGACGTGGAAATGGCAGATGCCCAAGACGAAAAGACTCCAGAGGAAGAAGAAGTCAAAACCGTATCGGGTGAGATAATCACCCGCGAAGAAGAAATCGAACGCCTCCGTACCAGCGGTAGTATGACCCAGAATCCAACGGAGATCCACCGAGTGCGAAACCTGACTCGTCTTCAAATGGGCAAGTTTGATGTCGAACCGTGGTATTTCTCCCCGTACCCGGATTCATACTCGGATGTCGACCTGGTTTACATCGACGAGTTCTGTCTGAGTTACTTCGACAACCAGCGTGCCTTTGAGCGCCACCGCGCAAAATGCACCCTGGTCCACCCTCCCGGCAATGAGATCTACCGTGACGAGAACATTTCTTTCTTCGAGGTTGATGGTCGTCGTCAGCGGACTTGGTGTCGGAACCTTTGTCTGCTCAGCAAGCTTTTCCTTGATCACAAAACTCTCTACTATGACGTCGACCCCTTCTTGTTCTACTGCATGTGTACCCGTGACGAGACGGGGTGCCATCTTGTCGGATATTTCTCCAAGGAGAAGGATTCCGCCGAAGGATACAATCTCGCTTGTATCTTGACTCTGCCGCAGTATCAGCGCCGTGGCTTCGGCCGTCTGCTCATCTCGTTCAGCTACGAGCTCAGCAAGCGCGAAGGCAAGCTCGGTTCCCCCGAGAAGCCGCTGAGTGATTTGGGTCTGCTCGGTTATCGACAGTATTGGCGAGAGACACTTGTTGAGTTATTAACGGAGCCGAATCGAGAAGCTATGAGTGAGAATGAGCTGGCTGTTATAACTGCTATGACGGAGAAAGATGTTCACGAAACACTCGTTGTTTTCAATATGCTTCGTTATCACGTATGTTTCTCCCCTCCCCTCCCATCCCCTGCATGTCCACGAGGACCCGTGAGAAGATGTAAAGCTGACACTCTCCACAGAAAGGAAACTGGGTCATCGTTCTGACGGACTACGTCCTTGACGAGCACAACAAGCGTCTCGAAAAAGAGAAAGTCAAGGGTGCACGCAAGATCGATCCTGCGCGCTTACAATGGAAGCCGCCGGTATTTACTGCCTCCAGCCGTACCTGGAACTGGTGACGGGTGGGTGCAGTTCGATCTCCGGGATCTACAATTTCGCAATTCTCTTTCCCAAAACTAGTTTTTTACCAGGAGTCATGGCAAGAGCAGGTGCCGGGGAAGCTGTTTGAAGTTTTAATAATGATGTGGTGGCGGCGCATGGGCTTTTCTGTGGTGTTTGGAATAATTGTCTTCTCGTGGCGCGGTGTTTATGGATGGAATACTTTGGTTTTTGATTGATACCTCTTTTCATTTCGTGTATATCATACTTTTACTCCCTCTATTTTGAAAGAACCGAGTTCAAAGACATTGAAACATTCAGTAAATACTATTCTAGTTTGTAGAAACTTCAATTGGCGTCTTCGTATTAGTACACAACATTCCTGGTGGGCTCCAAACGCGGCAGATATTTGTCGAGTTTTAAGCCACCCAACCAGAAAATTGTACATGAATGTCAGAAATATCGCACAGTAGGACCACCGAAGCTTATTCTCGTTAAAAATGATAGCCAAATTCTTGGTGGAAATTCAGCGCGGCAGATATTTGTCGAGTTGTAAGCCACCCAGCCAGAAGATTATACACATGAATGTCAGACATCTATTTTCGTTAAAAAATGACAGCTAAATTTTTAGTGGAATTTCAGGCGCGGCAGATATTTGTCCAGCTCTTAGCCACCATGCCAGGGACATAAGCACAGGACTTCGGTCAAATAAATGCCACGAATTTATCCCTCCGCGAAAGTTTTCCGTACCCTATCCTGTGTTCGCTACACTAGTTAGCAGAGTCATGAAGAAGCTTATCCGATGGCTCCACTCGTGCTCGCCCTGCTCATCCTGACATCGTTCGGTATGGCTTCCTGCAATAAGAATATGAGCTTACACTGATAAATTATACATCTGGTAGCGCCCGGCTTGGCTCAGAGCAAGGACCTCTGTCTTCAGTGGTGTACAGAGAATCTTCCACGCTCAGCCCTCTCCTGTATTGGGCTTGCAGCACTTGAAACGGGGCCTTGCTATACCTGTGGACCTCATAAAAGTAGCCCAACCGAACTGCTGTGCTCTGGTATTTGTTCTCAAACCAATACTGACAACAAAAATTGCGGAAAGTGTGGCAATGTTGTAAGTATAAGAAGTGCTCTCATTTATAAGACGATTGATGCTCATTGGCCTTTAGTGCCCTACTGGATCGAGCTGTAAATTAGGCGCTTGCATCTGCACGAATTCTGGTCTAGCTCCTTGCAACGGCACCTGTCCTTCTCTTAGCAGTGACAACAAAAATTGTGGGAAGTGTGGCAATGTTGTAAGTCTACTAAACAGTGTTCTTATCCGCAAGGATGTTAATTCATATCATGTATTGCTGACCGTTATACAGTGTCCTACTGGATCGAGCTGTAAATCAGGCGCTTGCATCTGCACGAATTCTGGTCTAGCTCCTTGTAATAACGCCTGTCCTTCTCTTAGCACTGACAACAAAAATTGTGGGAAGTGTGGCAATATTGTAAGTTTACTAAACAGTGTTCTTATCCCCAAGGCTGTTAATTCATATCATGTAATGCTGACCATTATATAGTGTCCTATTGGATCGGCCTGCAAATCGGGTGCTTGCATCTGCACGAACTCTGGTCTTGCTCCTTGCAACGGCACCTGTCCAAATCTTAGCTCAGATAACAAAAACTGCGGGACATGTGGGAATATTGTAAGTTTGGACAGAGTTCTTATTGCTAATATGACTGCTCACGCGTTTATAGTGCCCCACTGGATCTACCTGCAAATCAGGCGCTTGTATCTGCACAAACTCTGGTCTAGCTCCTTGCAGCGGCACCTGTCCAAATTTTAGCTCAGACAACAAAAATTGCGGGAAATGTGGGAATATTGTAAGTTTAGACAGAGTTCTTATTGCTAATATTATCTTGGATGGAGTTCTTATTGCTAATCTAATTACTGCTCACGCGTAGTGCGCTAGTGGATCGATCTGCGAATCAGGTACCTGCACACAATGCATACTCTTTCAGCCACAAACCACATTTGCTACAGAGCCTGCGCCAATGGGTGTTGCAGTAGGCGACTTTAATGGAGATAGTCATCTCGATATCGTGACTGCGAATTTCGGCAGTTTGGCAGTGAGTATATTACTTGGGAATGGAGATGGTAGCTTCACGCAGACCGCAGTCACTATAGGGGATGCACAGGAGAATGTTGCAGTAGGCGACTTCAATAGAGATGGCCATCTCGATATTGTGACTACGAATATGCTCACTAATTCGGTGAGTATCTTACTCGGAAATGGAGATGGGACCTTCCAGGCGCAGGTACCATACCCCGTGGGGTCTCATCCGAACGGTGTTGCAGTAGGCGACTTCAATAACGATGGCCGTCTTGATATTGTGGTTGCAAATCAAGGCAGCAACACAGTGAGTATCTTGCTCGGGAATGGAGATGGAACCTTCCAGGCGCAGATTGTATATGCTGCAGGGACCGAGCCGTTCGGTATTGCAGTAGGTATTTTCAGCGAGGATGGTTACCTTGATATTGTGGTTACGAGTCCCGATGATAATACAGTGAGCGTCTTTCTTGGGAATGGAGATGGTACCTTCCAGGGACAGACTACGTTCCCTACAGGCAAGGGGCCGTACAGTGTTACAGTGGGCGACTTCAATGAAAATGGTCATCTTGATATCGTTACCGTGAATTTTAAAGATGATACAACGAGTATCTTGCTTGGAAATGGAGATGGTACCTTCCAGGCGCAGACCAGCTACAACGTGGGGTTCCAGCCGGCCGGTATTACAGCAGGCGATTTTAACGGGGATGGTCATCTTGCTATCGTCTCTGCAAACCAGGGTGACAATACGCTGGGCGTCTTGCTCGGAAATGGAGATGGTACCTTCCAGGGGCAGACCACATACCCCGCGGGGTCTCATCCGATTGGTCTTGCAGTGGGCGACTTCAATGGTGATGGCCATCTCGATATCGTGGATACAAACCAGAGCAGTAATACAGTGAGCGTCTTTCTCGGGCAGCCTTGCAGCGCTTAAAACAGACGTCGCTCAGTCAATGTCGTCGGAATCGGAGAATCTGGGGTACGTGAGTTAGCACATGTCCCACAATGAAGTTCAAATCCCGTCTTTCTCATGATTATCAAATGAAAGCTATTGATCATGAAAGAAATTGGAACTTTATGCCTACTTTCCTGCCGCACTTGACGAAAACAACACGGGTCTGGCACCATATTCTTTAAATCTGTATGAGATTGGACCAGTTTGAGGCACATCGCGTGCTTTGTTGATCTTAAACTGGTGTCGAGTGTAGCCGTTTTGGGCGCTCGATATACTGTCACTTAGCGTTGGGATGTAATCATTGGCCCTTCGCCCAGACAGTAAGAATACTTTCGACTCTGGCGTGCGAATTTATTATAAAGCTTCCAATAAAAGGGCCCAGACAGGACAAAACTGAAAGGGCCGAAGCCCTACTCCTGACGGGAATATCCCGAGGTTTCTACAAATACAGACAGACAAAACTATTTCGACTTCATTGGGAGGAACTTTCAAGTAGGAACGACTTGATAATAAATTTGACACGGCTAGTACATGATGACTTGAGAACAGGGGTCGATGGCAGCCGCTGGCAGCTGCCATTTCCTCCACACATGGAAGGGGGGTTGTTTGTCGTATGTCGCGCTAGAAGCTTGCGAGAAGTACAAGTAAGAAGCACAAACAGTACGTTTGACATGGCGGAGGTCCCGACCTGAGAGAGACAGAGGTATTTGGCTCTCATACTGGACCAGCCGATTGCCCATGCTAGTAGCAGGACTTTGGAATGGAAAAAGCAAATTCAGTCGCGCAATCGTAAGGCTCCCCCGGGCCCGCCATGTGGACCGAAAAGTCAAGTCAAACAAGGAAACCTCGAAAAAGATACAACGCAGAAAACCAGAATGAGGGCGGATGAGAGAGGGAGGGGGAAGTGAGGAGGTAGGAGAGAGAAGGTGTTAGAGTGTGGCGTGGAGGGAGGTGGATAGGGAGGGGGATGAGAGCGAGGGAGGGATAGAGCGAATAGGTATGGAGAGTATTAGAGTCATGGAAGGTAACACGGCAGATTGGCAAGGTACCCACGGAATCACAAGAGCCTAGGATATGACAATTGTCCGGACAATAAAACAATCACTTATCGTGACTCCATTATGACATTGTTCAGACATTGCAAGGCATCCTTTTGACAAGAAAGACCCCGAAAAAAAGGAAATATCGACCTTACCGCGAGCCACTGCCTGCTCGAGGTCCCCACGTAGCCTTTTGGGACGAGTGTCGCGGAGTTGAGGATGTGCCTCCACTTTGCGGAGAACTCTTCTTTGGCGGGATGGCGTTACCGGAAGCGTCACGAGGCTTTGGGCCCTTTCGAGGCTTCACCGGTGGAGAAGCGCGAGGTCGAGATGCCGAGATCTTTTTGGGCAGACTGCAGATTTTGGAAGCTAGAGCTCCAGGGAATCGAATCAAGACACGCAAATTTCCGGATGTATCCTTTTCACCGAGTCCGACTATGTAGGGTTCAACACTGCGACTCTGAACAGGCTTCATAAGCTTGCCGCGCTGGCGAGTCGGGGGAGGAGGTTGAGCGGCAGCCCAGGCTGCAGCTGGAGCCATATTCGGGACTCGAACAGGGGGCTGAGAGCCTGGTTCACGATCTTCAAAGATCTCGTCTTGTTCTTCAACTTGTCGAACGGCCAAGTCCCCATCTCCACCTCGTGTATCAACAACTTTGGTGGGGAACGACACTGAGACCGAGACGGCTGCAGCTGGTGGGAGCTGTACATCAAGAGGTTCTTTGGTGGCGGAGGTTACAGCCAAAGAGCTCTTCGTTGCCGGGGGCGTTTTCTTGCCAAAAAGAGTATTGATCTTTTCTTGCCATGAAATCTTACTCGAAGGTGCTGGAGCACCTTGTGGGGGTGCAGCTGCCATGGAGGCAAATGTGGGCGGGGGCGGAGGAGGTGCTGCGATTGCCTTAGGAGGGAGCTTTACCACAGGCTTGGGAGTAGGCAGATGCACCAAAGGCCGACCAGAGCCACCAAAATAAACTGGATGGCTTGACTCCTCCGGCGGCGGCGGCGATGGGCTTCGTTCATAGTCGTGCTTCTCGATCACCGTCGTCGTCACCGTCGCCGTCTTCTTCGGTTGTTCAGGTCCATGTGGGAAGAAACGTGAGCTTCTCGTAGGAACACTGACAAGAGGGCGGGCATGTGTTTCGGAAAACGGAAGACCATCCACTGGAGCATCCAGACCCGTCAATGGGTTGACAGGCAGGCTCTGGTGGTTTTGATTCACGCCTCCACCCATAACATGTCGTTGACCGGCTTCTTCTCCACTTCGCACTTGCTTCCAGGTCTCATTGAAGTTGACAGCTGTACTAGGCTGGTTGCGGTTGGCGTTAAACTCCTGTCGTTTCTGTTCGGATTCTTCGGCCTCTCTGTGAGATGCGACATTGTGGAAATTGCCCCATGCACCCAGAGCATTAGGGTTACGGGGCAAGCTTGGTGGTCCAATGGGACCGGGGCGGCCGATGGGACTCAATGGATCGTAGCCGGCGATCCTGGTTTCAGGAGATGGCAGCGAAGCAATCACCGAGACATCTTGGGCTCCTGGTAGCGCCTGGGCAGGTTGATCCAAGGCCAATTGGCTCCGCAACGGGAGTTCCCGTGATGGGAACCCTCCAAGAGGTTGGTCAAAGATACCGTTGCCGAGAGTTCTGTCGCTGCTCAAAGGCTTCCATGGGTTCTTCACAGAAGGTGAGGTGGAAGCGAGTTTAGGATTAGCTGACCACGATGGATAGGAGCCAGGCACGTTGAGATTACCACGCCACTGCCCACTCTGCTCATCCACATTCGTATCTTGTGGAGGTGACTGAGCGGGTTGTTGCTGCTGGGGTTGTTGCTTCTGTTCAGTAGCCTGGACAGGTTCCCGTTTCGCCTCGCGAGGGGAATTAGCTTGCCGCAAGTGAGAGGAAGGAGGTTTATCCGTGTGCTTCTCGGAAACACGGTCTCTCTCATTAGCTGCGACAAGTTTCTTCACCGTATCTGGATGATGAACTTTCATCATGCCATATTGCTTTGGCGCTCCAGTAGGCTCCGGGACCGGAGGCTTTGGAGGGGAATGCATAACTGCAGGAGCTGCAGAAGGTGTAGGCGGAGCCTGAGGCTTGCGGCTTTCAACACTCTCCTTGCGTTGCGGCTTTTCGGGAGCGGGAGGTAGAGACGCCAACTTCTGCCGAATTCTCTCTTGCCTTGCGAGCTTCTCTTTCTCCTCTTGCTCTTCCCGTCGCTGTTTAGCTAGACGGATCGTCTCCTTCATCACGCGTGCTTGCATCACCAAAGGATCTTCTTCAGGTTCCGCAGGAGCAGTAGATGGGGCTGGCTGGTTCTCGGTCGATGCGATTTCAGCAGCAGTCGGAGACGGAGGTGAGGCAATAGCTGAGCTACCGTGCTGATGAGCTGTAGCGTGAGGATGTATTTGATCGCGGTCAATCAATGCAGGATCAATCATTCCGTTGGTCTGAGAGCCCCTTCGAGCTTCGAAATGCCTTGGAGGCCCATCTGCGCGGCCAAAGGACATGCGACGTCCATATCCTCCACTTCCGCCACTAACATTAGAGGAGGTTCGACGACGATTCCAGCCCATACCTCCACCACCTTCTTGATGATGCCGGTGGGTCTGGAAAGCCGCAGATGGTTCAGCCGGGCCACCGTGATCATGACCTGATCGTTGCAGCACTGCTGGACCCCGAGCGCCCCCCGAGGGAGGCTCATTCCGCCAGGATGGCCGTCGGTTGTCTGATACTGGTTCATAACGACCGGAGCGTGAGTTGAACAACTCCCGTGGCGCACCAGGCGCAGATTCTCGCCATTGGCGGTTGAAATCATCGGCTGCGATCTCTTGAGGTGGATAAGCCGCATGACGAACGTCATCGCGATGCGGATAGTGAGGAGGAGGGCGCGGAGGTGGAGGGTGACCCGACGCGTTCACTGGCGAAACTCTCTCGACAGGAGGCAAAGATGCCCATGGTGATTTGACCGGAGGCGCAGGACTTGTGGATCCAGAGGGAGCTCTATCGTTTGTGCCTTTCGAGGAAATGCTAGCGGCCTTAGCTTGTCGTTCAGCGTTTGCCCCAAGCCTCAATACGGTTGGATTTGGTCCGATAGATGTTGTGGGCTTCGGAGCTGCGATCTTGGGTGGTTCTTTCGTTTCTGTGGCCTCAAGCGGCGGTGGGGGTGGTGGCTGGGACAGCTCTCCATGAGCATGTTCGGGTGCAGGTACCGGGTCGGTATGAGTGAGAGTGACCTTCGTTCCATCCGTCCACTCAATCGTCTCGGGGGCCCAATCATCCTCGTCGTCGTCAATATCAGCCCACTTCGCTTCTGTAGTACCACCGCCGTCTTCCTGGATGCGAGATGTCATGTGGATTCCATATTGCTGCTTCAGCTCTTCGTCGGTCAAGTGCTTCGCGGGGGTTGGCTGAACGGCTGAAAAGGCAAGAAATGTCAGTTCTGACCTCTCACTATAAGTTTGGCATTGTAACGTACGTCGGTTTTTGTTCCAAACTTGGTTTGGGTCTGGCCCAGAACCGCCCGGATTCGAGTTGCTTGAACCTGGCTTCAGAACAGAGTTTCCAGATGTTGCCTTTGCGACTAAACGTGGCCGAGAGCTCGGTTGGGGTGTGCCCAGGGGAGTAGTCGAAGTCGATGGTACTGATGAATGTGTTAGATACTTGACCCAATATCGCAGCCTAGCAGTCTTTCATACCTTTCTCCGGAGCCTTTGGCGGCGCCGCAGTCCCAGGCGCTTTGGGCACGGCGAACTTGGCGAAAGACACAGGTTTGAACGTAGAAGGCTTCTTAACCGATCCAGTTCGTGCGTGATGTCTGCCGTCAGTTCGACTGGCATCCGATTCTGAACCACCTTGTGAGGCCGTGTCGTCCCCACCATCCGATACCGATGCTAGCCCATTCAATTCAATAGCGCGTGACGCAACCAACCCGATGCTCTGCTTGGAAGAATCCTGTATCTGGTTTAGCAGACTTCCTCCTCGGCCTTCAGCAGTCAGACCCACCATCGAAGGACTCCCAGTTTCCTTATCAGTTCCAGTACTCTCGGCATGCGATACAGGCGTCTGTCTCGTTTCGTCGTTGTAGTGCGGATCCGTCGAAGATTGCGTGGTTGAACTGGTCGCGATATGTTGAATTTCTCCCACGTCCCCTTGGGGAGTCGGCTTGTCGGTGGTGCTTGCAGGGACGTCGGAAGGCGAAGGCTCGCCGCCCGACAGGGTCTGATCTACCACATCGCGGCTGTTCTGCTCTGCCATAACAATATTCGGGTCTGTCAAGAGCACAAAATGCGCGATCAGTTAGAACAAGCGCTTGAAGGATAGGGTGGATGGAGATGCTGCGGACACGAGTAGGCGGCTGCCAGTCACGCATACGTAGTATGAGGATGAGGAAGCCGTCAAAAAGGTATCGTACCTATGGTCAGGTTTCGAGGATCGCCACAGTTGAACTGCTCGCTCGACTGGTTGCACCCTAAAAGGTCGGGATTTCACAACCAGGAAAAGGGAAGTTGGGTGACCAACCTCCGGGAGCTGAGAGCCGCCGGGGATGTTGTGTTTCGGAGTTTGACCGGGCGGAATCGAAAGGCGCGAGAGGAAAACCGCCTGATGTCCCTGATTCAGGAGGGGGACAAAAGGGTATGGTCGGAGGGAGAGGAGAGGAGGGAGGGGGGAGGCGGGTGTTAGAGGGGTGTTAGAAGGAAGGTTGTTTGATGGCTCTCGTCGGGTTTGAAGCTGAGGAGGGTTTGGCTGTTTTCGGTTAGTGTGAGAGCCGGGAAGTTGAGAGGTCTCGCGCCTGTGGTGTAGGAGTAGTAGTAGCCACACTGTCCAGGCATTCACTGTACGGAGTATACTAGGAATACTTCTGAGAAAAATAGTGGAAATAGGTAACAGATTATTCTAGTGAATGTTGAGCCATAGGCAAACTGTGTGGTTGAACTGGTCTACTGGTGTGGTGTGATGAAGGGTTAGTGCGGAGGTCTCCTCCCGAGACACCAAGAGAGAGAATACCATCCGGACTAATTATACGGAGACATCCAAGACTACGCTGGCGAACATGCTGCTGGTCTGCAACGTAAAATAATGAGACATAGTGAGATTCCAGAATGGCTCTCTAATTCCTACACTGCCTAGCTCTGGGTCAGAGGATGCAGTATGTACATATCAATCAATCCTCCCCCTCCGAATGAATCAAAGGAAATCAGTTTAGTGGGGGTGGTTCTTGTGGTGGCCTTGAATATTTCTCAGTTAGAACTGGCTGGTCGAAGTTATAGACAACCCAACGGTAAAGACGGAACTCACGGAGGTGGAAGTAGTACTCCATGCTGTAGCCGAGGATCAGGATACCGGCGATGGCGTGAACGATGGCTAGAGAAAATCAATATCTGTAGTTCTGTCGTTTTCAAGATTGAGCCGTCAACACTTACGGACACCGGAGTTCTGGTCGAAGTAGCGGGCCTTGTAGCGACCGATGAGACCGGTGGCCTTGACCTGGGGAGCAGGGCCACGGGGGAGACCGGCGTAGAAGTTCACAACACGCTCCATGCGGGCAGCATCCTGGGCAGCACCGATGGCCTTGAAGGTGGATATACGTTAGCGATCGTTCAAGTGTGCGTGGGCGGTATATGATGCTTCGAGACGACACGAAAAAGCCTTCGGGAAGGGACGGGGCCAGGGAGGGGCGCGATCAAGAGCGTGCAGAGGGGCGAGGGTATCCAGCTAACTCACGTTGGGAGAGGCGATCTATACAAAATGTTAGCATCATGAATTCCTCCAGCGATAGTCATTGTAGACTTCAATTCGAGGTGGTCGTACCTTGGGAGGGATCAGGGTCGAAAGACCACGGCGGGCGATGTAGCTCATCTTGTCGGGACTGGAAGAGGTCAGAAATTTGGTCGCAATGAACGCAGCTCGCGGCAGAGAATGTCGGGATAGGATCGGAAGGGAACGTACGGCGATTCGCAAAGTGATAGGAACCGGGGAACGACTGACGATGGAGGAGGGAGAGAAGCGTGAGTTACTCGGGAAGTCGGGATGGCCTTGTCGCCAAGCCACGCTAAGCCACTTTCGGATGGTGCCGTATGGAGGAACTTCGCACCTTCCTCCATACGAGCAGCACCACCTGAGTTGCTCATCCTCCAATCCCCACTCCTTCACCCCTCCGTCTACAATGTCGCTCCTTCGAGTTGGTGGTGCCGTTCGCCTCGGTGCGACTCGTCTGGCTGCTCCCGTCAATGCCCGTTTCGTCTCCGGCCCTTCCGACCAGGTCAAGACCAGCCACGCCGATGCTCCTACCACCACCAAGCACGGCAACACCTTGATCAACAAGCAGACTCCCTCCCAGGCTCTGGCTCGTCACCAGCCCGATTATGAGGCTACTATCGATCACGGTACCTCGTACGTATCTTCGCCATTGGCCCCGAGTCCGAGCCCGAGCCCGAGCCCGAGCCCCAGCTCAACCCCGAGCGCAAAACCCTTTGGCTAACCACCATCCTTCTTCTGCGCAGACAATACTCCCCGGTGCCCAAGCGCGTGATGGATGGCAGTGAGCCCGGAACCACTCTGCCCGCCGCTGTCCTTTCCGGCGCTCCTACCGATCTCCAGGCCCGCACTGTTCGGTACGCAATCCTTCAATGAGACGACTCAGCCACATATATAGCCCACAAGCTAACAGTCCGTACAGCATCTACCGCCCCGCGAAGCCCGCTTCTCAGTCCGGTACCTGGCACTCTCACCACTGGCGTATGGACTGGGATATCCTGCAGCGGGGTCATCGGTGGGAGAACCCGCTGATGGGATGGCAGTCGTCCGCCGATGGCATGCAGGGCACCAACATCAAGTTCAACTCCAAGGAGGATGCCATTGCTTTTGCCCAGAAGCAGGGATACGAATACTTTGTTCAGGAGCCAAATGAGCGCCGCTTCGTCCCCAAGGCTTACGCCAACAACTTCCTTTACGAGAACAGGAAGCTCAAGCACATCAAGACCAAATGATTGTGTTCTCGATGTATTATGTACATATTTACTGCGAATTTCCTCTTTTTCTTTGATCAAAATCAGATCCATTCAAAACACTTGACTCATGTCCTCAAAACCGAACAAGTGTTGTAACAATCTTGCGAGGGATTGATTAGCGCCGGGGGCAGATCTCGGCTGTTCTAGGTAGAACACAACTGTACCCTCTGCATTTAGCTAACAATTCTATGCTTATTGGCTCTAGATCTGCCTCTGAACATATGCAAATTACTAGTAGTCAGGTCGGCATTTATTCGTTTCGACGACCAGGTCGCATTGGATAGTATAGTTTCTTACCAATTGGAAATCCGACTCGAAATCCATCAGCTCTCCAGATCTGCCTTTCTCATCGATGGATCTTTACTAGGTATACTACTAGATATAATACTAGATATAAATCCCTCCAAGGATCGAAAATACTATTTTGGCACACTAAACTACCTATATTCCAATAGAACACAACTCACGGTTAACTTTCGTTGTTCCCGAGCCCCGCGCCGAAGAGATATGGTCGATGATGCGCTCACCAGCTCGGTAGCCTATGACAATAAAGTCGCCCCTTCACATCCCCATTGTCCATTATAAAACCTTGATATGACATAGCCATTCCACTGTTTCCTC
The DNA here is from genome assembly GCA_031761475.1 of Penicillium pancosmium. Lineage (NCBI taxonomy): Eukaryota > Fungi > Ascomycota > Eurotiomycetes > Eurotiales > Aspergillaceae > Penicillium > Penicillium pancosmium. The sequence goes on along the minus strand of JAVMSB010000005.1, from coordinate 111,486 downwards.
CGAATATTTAACTCCTGCGCTGCGGATGCTACAACCTCCTTTTACCGAAACAATTGCACATATACTACCAAAAACAATCCGATAAATCCTCCCTCTCTCAACAAAATTTATAAGTGAGCACAGTAGACAGCATGTCCGACCGTGAGTCACTGCTCCCACAAGATTGGTCTGCCCCCTTATTTTATTCACTTCCAAATGCCAACTATTTGCAGAGTCCAAAGCTCCTCCGCCCCATGAACACGAGGGCTTCTTCGACCGAATCCTCCATCACCATATGGGGAAGCAGACCGAAGAGACAATGAAGGATCATCATGAAGATCGCGATAACCAGGAAGATTATCATAAAGACTCGGAGGATGGAACGAAGAAGGAAAGTGAGATGGATAAAATGAAGGATTATTTGCATGAGGACAAGGAACTTGAAGAGGAGGGTGAGACTTATATGGGATTGATGTAGGGAATGCAGTACATTTGTGCAAGAAATATTCAAGTTTGCAGTCATGAAATTATACTCCAAGAGGATAGTATCATTTTATAGGGGTTTATAATGTTCATAAACCACCGTGATGATCGTCCGCCATCAGCACCTTGTACTATCAGCGCTTCGGTTGGATTTTCGGGCTTTAGCGATATTTAACACCATCACGGTAGATAAGTTACGTATGTAGAAGAGTGAGTGCATATGGGATGTATAGATAGATATTATTGAGGTAGCTATGGAGGTGAGAAGCAGTGGAGCCTGTGATGGCCGCAAATAGCCGTCATTATCGCCTAAGCGAGTGCCAATTTAGTTACTTTCTTCTACACGGAAACCTGTCCTTCAATGTCACCGCAACCATGAACACCACTCCACAACAAATTCTTGACATTGAAGACGCTCTAGTGTCTGACGAGAACCCAGCCCGTGACAATGGCACTCTCGACTACGAGCGCTGCGCCAGACTACACAATTACTTAGTCGCGTATGGTTGGATGGCTCGTAACGGAAGAGACACACCCGACCTTGATGCGCTAGCAAGTGAAAAGTGGTTCTTCAAGGAGTCAGCAGAGGACATAGCAGCCATTCGAAATCGTCTTATTACACCGCTTAACTCGTTCTTGGATTTAATCTATGATCCCAAACCCGAGTTCTTCTACTGGGTTGACCGTCTTATGATGATGCCCTGCGACGAGTATATCGACGACGTCAACGAGATGGAGGAAGGAAAAGAGCGATTCGTTCTAATTTATCGTACCGAAATGAGTCTAGGCTCACATAATCTGGGCGTTATTTACGACCAACAGCTCAATAAGGCCGCTTTCCCAATGACGATAGAGAATTTAGAAAGTGTGGAGCCTATAGACGAGCACGACGAGATGTGGCTTCCACTGGAGACTATTCTATCCCAGTGGATATATATGATTCGCATTGGAAAAATTGTGCCAGGGCTTCCTGAAGAACTCCCTTCTGGTGATCCCCCAACAAATAGATCGCAATTTGGTCTATGGTCATGGCTCCCTTACTGCGATTTCCAGGTTGACAGCACTGTAGCTGCGATGGAGCGCTACTCAGCTGCAGTTGAATCTCGCATGTCTCCTGACTCCCTTCTGCCGATTTCTGCGCCACTCTTTACTGGTCCAGAACTAGATACGGCAGGTGTGCCGCAGAATTGCTTTATTCGCTCATTGTTCACACGGGTTAAGACTCCGCGTTTCAAGTTTATCGCGCCTGGGCTAGAGGTTCCGCATGATAAGGATGCGTTTGTGAGGCGTCAAATATTTACCAATATCCTCCATGAAGAGGACAATATTCCAGGGGTCTTAATATTTGCAGCTCCAGACAAGCTGGTGGATATTAATAACGAAATTCATTGCTTGTTTTCTGTCGCACATGACAATTTGGATATAGAAGGTAGCTCTATTCCAACCGGACTTTACAGTCAACCTGTTTGCCGGAGCGATTATGATATGGAGGAGGCTGGTTTCCATATTGTGCTTCCATTCAAATTGCGGCCAGATCCTTGTCAGGATGGGGCTAAAATGAGTGATGGGAGACCAGTCACGGAGGGCTCATTTACAGAAGTCTTTCAACATGGTCACTTCCATCCATTTGGGGGTGAACAGCGAGCGCAGAGATTGAATAATCTGTTTGACCGGTGGACGGTGATGATTGAAAGTGGTATATGGACAGTGGGTGAAGATGGTGTGGAGGGAGGAATCGATAAATTCAGAGAAGCAGATAGCGGTGATGGGACTGAATATTCGATCGCACCAAGCTGGTGAGTAACATGGCACGGCCCAACGACCTTGATGCCCTCTGGTTTCGGCAACCACGTTTCAAGAACTTCGAACTCTTTAGATCCTATGCTATTAATCTAATAAATGATTCATTATATCCCAATGAACTGAAATGCTAGTAGTTAAAGTAAAGCTGGCCCGGTATTTCGACCACAGAGCATATGGGAATTCGAAGCAACAGCCGATTGCTCCGATATCACAGCAGCCAGCTTTCTCAACAAAGTTCTATTCTTTTACATGTTACACGAAGAAAGAGAAATCGAAGAACATTCAAGATAACTAGGTTTGAATAAAGCTATGTAAGCTCGGCTTTAGAGTATAGTAGAGCACCGCGGAGAACAGAGTCAAAGATCCAGATGGGTGATCTGCCCAAAAAAGGTCTTAAGGCTGTCGGAGTTGACATGGGAACCATTGGAGATGAAATTGGAACCGTCGGGGACGATATGGGGAATGCTGGAGAGAGATTCGGAAACGATGTGGGGACTGGGTATGTTGATGCTGAAAGAGATCTGGATGTCGAGAATGTTGGAGTGGTTGGTGTGGGCATCTGCAAGGTTCGCTTGAGAGTAGCTCGCTTGGGAGGAGCATTTCTGATCTCAACAAAAAAGTCAAGAAAAGCCTCGGTGCCTCCGAGAAACACTGAAGCCGGATACCGGGACCTAGATTGATGTTCTGGCGGTAATTCAGGACTTGTGATCAAGCTCTGAGATACTTGGAGCGACGGTATAGAAGACACTGCAGGTGAAAACTGGGGTAAAGTAGAATGGCCTTGCTATACTGCGGGTGATGCCTGTGCCTAAGAGTAGGGCTGCGATAGGTCAATGGCAGTGACGGAGTCTGTGGAAAATAGCTTTCCTGATGAGGAAGATGCTGAAGCTGGGGCCCAAGGCCCTGTGGGTTGTTGCTGTAGAGGATCTGGGTCTGTGACCAAGTTCTCGGATGCTTCAAGTCTTGTGCGTTGAGACCTGGGTCCTGGATGTCGATCGGTATAGCTGGGCCAGAGTTGAAATATGGCTCATTTGCATCATGTTGATTAGCCTTGACTCGAGGAATCCATGTTTCCACAAGTATGCTGCCAATATAATCATCTGTGATACCATTCTCGAATGTTCGAGAATGATTGGCTATTATTCGGAACAACTCCTGAGAATCCAATGGAATCGATTCTTGCGGAAGCATAGCAAATCTTAGCAACTACTTCGCCGGATATCGTGGCTGGAGGGATCTGTGATTTGGAGCTCAGATCGTTCGGTGAGTTTCCTCGAGTAGGCAACGTAAGTTCCTTGTCTAAGGAATTGGTCCGGTTAAGGTTCAGACTTCCCCCTCTGCTGTTGAGCCTAGCTAGGGGACTGTCTGGGAAAAGCCAGCGAAGCTGACGTTTCTAATCGTGTAGCATCTGTTAAAGAATCGCACTGAGTGGAATATACGGAAATCAAAACCTATGTCACCGGACATAGAAAGACCGGAAGCTCTCTGGCAGTGTTGGGGGCCTCGACTGGTCGGCGCTGTCGGGGACCGCATTGAAGACTCCTGAGTCTTGAGAAAGGTTTGGAGTTAGACTTTTGGCTAGACAAACGCAGGGACATTAACACCACAGTATAGGAAAAAAGACTGGCAAAAAAGACTGGCAAAACCTACCTATGCCCCTTTAACCATCTCACTGTTAACCAGACATTCAAGATCGGCCACCTTCAACTGCCCTTGGGTCGTATTGTAGTCGCGCCGAATCTGAATCTCATTGTCGCGCCATGCCATGAATTGTGTCCTAAGAATTGGACCTGGCATAATTTCTCCGATTCGAGAGAAGTATAGTAATTGGATGACAATCCCACATGATATCCATCGTTTGAATTCAGCCAGGAAAATCTCGCTCAAGCTCTTACCGGATTATCGATGCCGATATCCAGTTTTGGAAGATACCCTGGCATAAGCTTCCCATAATTGATGGCATCCAGGATCAAACCATTGAAATTTTTCCAATCGTCCTCTTTAAAAACAAGCAGCTACCGCTTCAGATGAGAACTTTTCCTTGAGGGTAGTGCGGAGGCGTTATATTTTGTTTTTAAAGTGTAATATTGGGACCTGTAAATTGCATGTTCGAGTTAGCTTTGCCTTTCTAGGTTTAGCGCCCCAATACGTCGTCACGTAACCTCCCTTCAATGTTCCCCGACTTACAGACCCAACCTCAACAACCTCATGACCATGGCGTGCAGCCAGTTTTAATGGGGTCATGCCGCGTTCATCGGAAGATTCAATATTGGCACCGTTTTCCAGAAGCAGTTTGGCCACAGTCGCGTGGCCATAGTGAGCAGCCGAATGCAATGAAGTCCTGCCCGATACATTTGAAGATTCAAAGTAGGCGAAAAAAGGATATTCAGACTGGATTCCCTGAAGCTCGACCTTGGACTGAAGACGATTCTCCTCAAATGTATCATATGAAAGATATGTCAGACAGCTATCAGTGATTACTTCATGAAATTTTGGGAAACAGGCTTCCCATATGTTCTCAAAGTGTTTCTGCGTGGTGTAGTGGACAAGTCTCACGGTACCCGTTAGCTCATCGACGAAGACCAAGCCACCACAGTATGAGCTTAGCTGCTTAATGTCTGTGATATTCAACTAATCGAACTCGTGAAAACTGATCTCAATCGCAAGCGCATGTTCAAGCTGAGCCACAGTGAGAGGACCTTTTGCTTTCGCGATCCATCCTATAGTTCTCTTCGCAAGCTCTACGACATCTGCACTTTGATGCTCAATCCTCTTGACGGTTTCGCTATAAGCATGCTCGTAAACGTTGTTCTGAGAGCCAGAGTTAAATTTAGTAATCATATTTCGGAACCCTCTTCTCGTTTCCCTGATCGAGGAGTAAATTGAAGTAGAGTCGAACGAGAAGAAACCTTGGCTATGTTAGTCGTGCACTTTTGTCCGGCTCTAGGTATGCTTACATCCCACGAGCAGCTTCCGTGATACCATCTTTGATGCTTTGCTTCAGATTCAGTCTTTGCTGTACAAAATTCGGAAGTTCAACTATACGTGAGTCCAAGTAAGATTGGATGTCTTCGCGCCTGGGTTTAATCTCAACAGAAACGTAAGTCTGAAGGTAAACTGCAATTTCAGTGTTGGGTCGAGAAATTGCCATTATACTAATGCCTGTTTGGACACTGAGCTTGACAAGCTGGTGAAGGAATGGTTGACGAACACTGACGAGGCCGTCGGAAACTGAGCGTTCATCAAGTGCATCAATAATGAAGAAAACTCTTGTGCTTGTAGCAATAATAGATTTCAACTCGCAGGCGATTGAACTTTCGGAGGGACGAGTCTTCTTTTTTACGTGACTCGTATACATTGACTTGACACCATCAGGGATCAAGGCGTCGAAGCCCGACAGCTAGTCATTGGCGTCAGCAGTTATGGCAGAAGTTTCCGGATGAAGGACGCGTCCTGCTCCGGTCCCTTCTGCACCTTTACTGGAGATAGAAATCACTCCATGGCCTATGCCGCTCCTTGCACGTCAACTGCTGGCTACATCTCCAACGCTGAGATCAACGACATAATCAAGAACCACGGGAGCTATTCCATCGTCAAGTCGTCCATTGACAAGGCTTCTGACTCCATGCTTAGTTGTTTCGTGAAATGCTACTACATTGGTTGATCTTCTTCCTCTCGTACCTGAGCGTAACACGAAAAAGGCGATGTATTGTTCAGAATTGAGCTCAATGAAGACAAGTGATTGACGATGGCTGAATAATCTAAAGCTTCCCAGCTGCGGCGTAGTGGTCATTTGGTTGACACTTTGAAAACCACCCCATATATTTGTCCTCGATGTAAGGTGCTATACCAGTACCTGGATACACCGCCTCGCGCCCGTGGGCAAACCGCGCTAGCGCCTGTTCTGCATGCGCTTCAACGTCATATCCATATACATCCAGCACCGTCTGAGGGTCATCGTAGAGATTGCTGCTGCGAACCAAATATTTCCCTTCAAGCGACGGTGCCATTGCCGCATCGCGAGCCTGTTGCTTAGGGCCATCCGGTAAGTGCCAGATGGCACCATTCAGAAAAGAGACCTGTTGTTTCATAAAGGCTTTTGGCATCCGCTCGAGCTCGTATATATTGATGGCTTCGCGAAGAGTCAGCTTTCCACGAGTAACTGCCCCGACGCACTTTGCGAGGAAAGCTCCGTCTTCCATGGACGTAGCAGCCCCTTGCGCCATATGGTTTACCATTGAGTGCGCTGCATCCCCCATCAAAACCACATTCTTCTGTGGGGAGGACCATGATTGCAAGGGCCCGGTCACCAATAGCGGCCAGCGTGACTGCCAGTATACAGAACGTCAGCAGCAATCCAGAATTTCTCGAAAGGGAGTAAAGCTAACAGTCTCGGTGATCATATCGGCAATGCGTTTAATCCGAGGATCAAAGTCTTTGTATACATCCCGCATTTCCTCGACAGGAACATTCGGTTGGGTACTATAGACCTTCTCCGGACGATGATGCGAGAGCACCAGGTTGAATGTTTCGCCCCCACTGATGGGATAAGTGATAATATAGGCATTATGTCCCATCCAGACCTCCATCGTCAATTTTTGAATGAGCTCCTTTGCAATTGGGTCCTGCCGGATACGGTCATACGGTATAATCGCCCGGTAAGCGCAGTTGGTAGTTTTGGCGTCCGGCTTTATGTTCGGAAACAGCGTACTTCGGACAATGCTGTTTACGCCATCAGCACCCACGCAGAGGTCGAAATGATATTTATCCCCTTTTTGTGTTTCGACCGTGACTTCACCCTTCTCCTGATAGTCAAGTGATATGACGCGACTGTTAATATGAATCGCTGCTCCCAGACGCGTGGCCACGGCCGCGAGACCTTGGTGGAGATGAGCACGATGAACAAGCCACCACGGTCTGCCCAATGCTCTTTCGACAATTGGTATTTCGGTATGTCCGACAAGAGTGCCATCTTTGCGGCGCATATTCAGTTCTTCTATTTGAACCAAGTTGTCTCCTATCACATCCGCAACGCCCCATTTCTGCAGCAGAACCGATACATTCGGCGTCATCTGGATCCCGGCCCCGATCTTTTTTCTATAAGCTCCTGCATGCGGCATTATTTGCTGACTGCTAAGGTTAACTTACTTCGAGCAATTCATCCGCTGCTTCCAGGACAGTGACATCCACCCCTGCACGTCGAAAGGCAATGGCAGCTGCCAGCCCTCCTATTCCTGCGCCGATGATTCCAACATGAACACGTTGATTCGCCTGTAGGTATAAGTACAAAGTCAAGCATTCGAGAAGCAGTCTTCTCACCATGTTCCACGTTCCGGGTTTATAGAGCTACTTGTGGTAGAGAATAAAATAGCTTAGGATTGCACTTGATGCAACAAGTCATGGGGATACCGAAGGATATATATACTTGTAACTACTCTATTTTCGCACTCCCCGGGCTGCCCACTCGGGGAGTTAGGCATTCCGGCCCAGCCCTGGGGGGTAGGATACCCCGGATTCCCCGTATCCGCTGACTGAGGCTGGACGGGACGTACGCCTGTGGGACTTCTAAACCCACGCGAGACGGAATTGGCAGCGCATGTGGGGTAATGTTGAGGTGTTAAATAATATTCGAACGATAATGCCGACACACGGGGATTGTCAAATGATCATAGCATTGGCTAGATAGTTTACTGTCATTACCTGACCCGCTGGGCCGCCGGGCCGTCAGGGGTTCGGTGCTGCACTATTATCCAGCGGATCTAATTCTTACTATACTATCCTTCTCTGTGAAAGATCCTCTACATCATCTATCAGCAGGTACGCTAAGATGTCTGCCTTAAGTTTATTTTCTCACTCCTACGACAATGCCGGATTCTGAGACTATTGCTCTTTTCGCGGCGAATCCATCTCGAGAGGCTCGAACAGCCGAACCGCCCAGCTTGTACCTACATGGCCCCTTCTCTGTTTGCTCTACTACAGCTAACTCGTAGTCAATGCCTCACTATTCCGAGGACCCTACCGAGAAGCTGCAACCCTAACCAATCATAAATTCGCCAAAGTCCACGGGGGGTATCAAGTCGGAGCTGTGAAGAGAAAAGAGCCCGGTTGAATATTCGGTAGGAAAGTCGAAAGCAAGCCTATTATCAAAATATGGCTCTTCTGAAACTGTGCATTGTGCAGGTGAGAGCCGTTAGCGGTTTTTTGAGACAATTGCTGAAGCGTGGGCAGGGCCAGCCTTGGAATGGCACGGATGGGACGGAAGGGCGGTTTGCATCTGTGCGGGATAACTAACTGAGAGGATCCAATATTGCAGATAGCTGCGTAAGATATTCTTGACACCGCTCAACAACAGGGTTTCCCGGGTCAAGCTGACGCAGTGCTTCAGCCGCCGTGTCAATACAGGGCCGGGAATGGCTAACCATGATCCAGGCTGACGGGTTGCGGTCACGCTCCTTCGATGCCACGATGAGGGAGCCGAAAATAACTAGTGCTGCATTGAAGGCTGTGTTACATCAGCTTCAGTTTCCTTGAAGTCAAATAAAACAGAACTCCACCTACTGTAATAGAGTGAATAATTCCATGCACCCAAGAACTCACGTCGCCAGCCACTACCGGCAGACATATTGTGTACAATCGAGATAATCGACATAGCAGATTCAACACAGCTAATGACGCTGCTCAGCCCCATTTGCTGAAGCAGCCGCGTTTCAGACGTCGCCAGCGTGTCACCTTGTGTCTGAACTGGGTCGAGGAGGCTCTCTAAGCAGCGGCGATGCACCAGGATTCGAAGGTTATTATAGCGCACGAAGAGGACAACCTCGAATCGATGGCGGATTATCGAGCCAGTATCCATCTTCTCAACGTCATCCAGACTTAAGGGGCTGTCGCATACTTTCAGGCCCAGGGAGGGCAACTGCTGAAGTCGCCATTCATCGAGCTGGCGCTGCCCTTCGAGGATGCCGGACATGGCGTCTATAGGGCTCGTGGAAACTTCGAACCCTAAATTGGCCCCGTAGCACGATTCGAGCACGTTATAAAGTATAACGTATAGCTTTCTGTATATTATTAGCGAAAGATCACTGTCTTCCAATTTACATGGAAAATCAAGTCAGAGCTCACACTGCAGCCGTAAAAAAAGAGCCGTCCAACATTCGATAAGAATTAGACTCCGCGGGCGAGCTCAACATTTGCAAGTCCTGGGAGGGCATTTCCAGCTTCACGTAAAATTCAGGTATGGTACACGGGCGACCGAAAGTCATGCTTAAAGTACTAGAATGACCGAATCAACGCAATGCGCAAGACCTCATAAAGAGCTGTCCTCACCGGTCAAGAAGGACACATCCAAACCAGGTGCGTTTACGAGTCTCACATTCCGCTGGAGGAAATCCCCGATTTGCATCTGGAGAGTGTAGACCTAATTGATACGCCGCAGATATTGCCAACCCATGTGCCGTCCAAGCTTGCACTGACTTTTGGGTACCTTGTAGGTACTGACCCAGGATTAGGAGATATTGCACTGCATCGGAATTAGCTCGTTGACATACTGCGAAGAACAAGGTCAGCTCCCGCATCGACACTCACCCATCTCTAAGCTGGCATTCCGTTTGGAATCTCGATCACAGAGGCCATTTGCTCTTTGATAATACACATCGGATTCCTGTATTCGTTTCTCCGCAGGCATGTCACCTTTGGTTGACAGACTTGCTGCGATAGCAAGGACGATGTTGAGCAGACCGAGCCAGGTTCTACGAACCTTGCGAAATCTTTCCTTCTTCATCTGAAAGTATGTCTCGCAGAATGATTTTTCATGGATAAAAGGCAGAAGCTGTCCGGTCTTATGGAAGTACTGCTGAATAAGACTCCACGTACGTTCCTCGCTTGGTAGAGCGTAGATGTTGACTGCCGCACCCAAATTAATGTTTTCAACACTCACCGGGCGGCCCGTAGATGGGGATTTGGCACCGTTGACCGTCCCGCAGGTCCTCTGCGACGAAGACGGGACCAGGGCCGGCTCCCTATGCGGACTTGTCTTTGCTATCGCTCGGGATATATACCGCAGAAATGCAATATTAGAAGAAGGCCCTTGCACAATTAGCGCCCAGGGGTGCCACCAACAATCCCATATAGGTAGACAATTAGCATACCGAAGAAACCGCAATTCTCTTCGTCTGTAAACTGAAGCGCTCCCATTCCGTCTACCGAGCTCTCAGATACATCAATTTCTCCCAGAGGCTCTGTTGTATTCTCGCCCCTGGGATCTGGTGCTGCTGCTGAGGCAGTTGAAGAGTCCTGTACATCTTTCAATGTGTCTTCTGACCCCCTACTCGGGCCTTCACTCGATTCTTTGCCGTCTATGGGCGCCGATGAACTATGGTCCTGGAGCTGCCGTATTGACGCTTCCATCTTCTCTAGTCGCTGCTCCAGTTGCAGGATATAGCTTGGACATTTGTTAACATCGTCGCCTACAGATCGCTCGCAAAAGACCTGTCGATGGCAGTGGAGGGGAATTGAATGCTCTTCACCTTTTTCTCAAGGTCAAATTATTCGGACCAGCACCCTCAGAATACAAACATTCGATTTCCAGTTCGCGGCATAGGGCACATGGCCGATCACCTGAACACTAGACGAGATTCCGGTCAGCCCGGCTGGCTTTCAGGCACCATTCGAATCGAGGCAGACTGCGTCCTCACCCGGGATTTCCTGTGCCGACAAGATTGGCAGGCCAATGTGGCCCTGCGCCGTTTATTCGACTGCGGCGCGGATGAAGACATGGTTTGAATGGGCGCTCGTGGTATTAGGATACATGCATCCCCTGCAGTTATCGAAGGGCAAGCGCCAGGCATTCTCTTTTAGATCCAACCGAGGGTAATGCGTGGTAAGGAAGCCTTTCCCCGGAGACTCCAATTCTCCCCGCTCGCATTTCCCGCTGTCTTTTCCGGGAATGATTGGCAGTTTCACAGAAACCCAGCCCTTTTCGGCGAAGGAAAGAGATGATCGCATCCGACTGCGCTCTGTTAAGCTACTTCCCCACACCAGCCTAACTCCCCGGTCGCAACCAAATCCCGGTTCGACGGTTCGACATCTTAACCATTCCATTCGTCCGGATGGCGTTTCCGCTTGACAAGACCATTAGAAGCCTGCTCGCGGGCGAGTATATAGAGCCCAGTTGGACTTTGCAAACTGAATATTCGGTAGACTCTCCACTGCAGATTCTAAGCAGAATTCAGCGCCTTCTCCTTTATCATATTTATCATACGGACCACGCAAGGCTCAACTGACAGGCATAATGTCTCGTACGCAAATTGTACGAGTCCCTCACTTGGGGGGTATCGATGCTTCCTATCATATGCCCTACCCGTATGACGCAAAGAAGCCCACGCTTGTTCTCGTCAACTCCTTCACCACCTCCGCGGATCTCTACCGGAAACAATATGAAGACAAAGCGTTGACGGACTCCATGAATCTACTGGCCATAGAACTGCTTGGCCATGGCCAAACACGAACCAAGCGTGAGAATTGGACCTATTGGGATACCGCGGAGATGAATTTGCAGGTCTTGGATGCCCTCGGCATTGAAAAGGCCTTTGTGCTCGGTACGAGCCAAGGTGGTTGGATCACTGTTCGAATGGCGCTTATGCGACCGGAGAAGGTACGTGAATCCCAGATAGGCACACGAGTATGACATGGCCCCATCTCAAACGTCCAGTAGATCCAAGGAATCATCCCGCTTGGAACCTCGCTGGACTACGAATCTGAGCGCACACGCCAGCTTAATTGCTGGAATGGCCCCGGGCTCCTGCGCCCCAATATTACGAAGTGGACTACAAACGAGCCTTCTCAAGACTTTGAGCCGGACACCGGGTACTGTGACTTCCTTATTGACATTGGTTTCAATGAATGCGCCCCGGAGCTCCGCGAATTCTGGCGGAAGACGATCAAGGCCAACTATCGTGGCGATGATGGTCGTCGACGTATCCGGATGGCGGCCATTAACCTTGCTGAACGAGATGGACTGCATTCCCGCCTGTCCGATGTTCGGTGTCCTGTGCTGTGGCTACACGTAAGTTTCTACCGTCGGACAGCTTCATGTCCACTTGCCAAGAGAAGGCTTTGGCTAAATCCATCTTGCGATGTATATAGGGTACCAAAGACGTGGTGTACTCGATTGCAAACGCTCAAGAGGAGATCAAGATGTTCGTGAACTCTCCGGATGCACAGTTAGTGACGGTGGAACGTGGGGCTCATTTCTTGAGTGGCTCTCATCCGAACGAAGTAGACAAGGCCCTGATTGAATTTGTGATGAAGTACAACTGATATCTTGAGATTGATTGTGATGGGTGGTAATTAACCACGGAGACTGTCGGCTATTAACACAGTCATGGCTTAAAGGATGCTAAGTTATTTCTGAGAAGTTCCGGACGTGATCGTGGATTAGCCTCGTGGGAGGAAGTATATAAGTTTGAAAATGAATTTCTTGACTTCGAAAGTGGCTGGTGGCCCCTGCATTGTTATACCGGTATAAAAGGGAGACACGCTGCGTGCTGGGTCCTTACGGCCCAGTCATTCGGTCACTTGCTCGAGCATCCAAATAAAGATCTATCCAGCTTGTTCGCCTGGCATGATACTGTCATAGCGGTGGCCGGCTCAAGCCAAGTGACGGTGGTAGCGCCGCACTTGTTTGATAGCAACGAGGATATGAGGTGATTTCTCGATGGACTGATTTGTGTTTTGTTCTCTGTCTATGAAGTGCGTGGGTGTGGGTGCCTTGGCTCTCAGCTTGCGCTGATCAATCTATGCCGTACATCGCAGTCAGAATCCACCTATAACCTCCCACAACCTTATCATTCGGCCTGTAGAGTTTCTGTTTGCTCTCGGTGGCTATATACAATCTTGCGTAACCCACTGTAACCCCGATCGCAATCTCCCGCTGTGACTGGCAATACTCGTTCTTCTTACCAACGACAACCTTTGCATATTTTCTTACTGGAGGTTAACTGCGAGAATCGACCGGCGTCCAACGTATCTCAGTTGTTTTCGTTTATAGGGTCCGCTTTCATCTTCCAAGTAGCACGTTTAGGCTAAGCTAGATAACATAGGCGAGGCATAGAACTCGAATAATAGTGGTATTATCTAACAGCGACTACTGTAAGGCGTTAACCAGCGTATCATTATTTGATGCATTATCAGTGGTAATTGCTAGCACTCGATTCTAGATCTAATGCTATATAAGCACCTCTAAGAGGATAGCGCTAAGTCTCTCGCTAGAATGTGTCCTAAAACTACGAAAATATTCTAGTCTAGCTCGAGTTTCCTCGCAAAGAATAGGATCGGTCTAGTATTAGTGCTTATTAGTTTAAGCTTGATATATAGGCGTAGGTGCTATAAAGGAGGTTAGATATACAGACTAGAGTGAAAAAACTATGTTTTAGGAAACGATAACGTCGAGGTCATCTAGAGGCGTGTGCAACGAGGATAAGAGAGATCAGGAGGTACAAAGACACTAGAAGGGAGGGAAGACGAAGCATCTTATAGGCGCTTAACTAGACTAGGCGAAAAGGGAGGGGACTTGGATTTGGCTAAAGGGGAGCCATTTTTGGCGTCGTTTTGGTCGCCAGTGGAAACGAGAGGAACAACTGTGCAAGTCGAGCGTCAACATCAGGACCGGAGGATAACTAACAGTGCTGGGCGGGTGCAGAATAGTGGTGTTACAGGGCAGTTGGCTGTCAAGGGACTGCTGGACGACCAAAGTTACGGGTGGAAAGGCAACCGTTTCTGGCGTCAAAAGTGGTCATTTTCGGCGTCATCTTCACAGGTCCCTATATTCTATATGTAATTTCTGCCAAAGAACCTTTCCTTGAATAGGTGATTGGATGATTTCAGTATTATTGATCATTGTTCACAAATATTCGCAGACATCTTCTGGATCTGGGATAATATCTGGACTAGGAAATGTTAGCAAGGAATATGCTGTAGACTTGTTCCGCGGTGAAGAGGAGGGGGCACTACAGCCTGCAAACTGGCACATTAGATATTTGTAATCTCCTCGAGTGCCGGCCGTATCTCGCGTGGAGGTCTAGGGGTTGGGTCTTCATATGTGTTTGCGGCTGCAGAATCCATCGACCTCGGTAGCGATCAAAGTAAACAAGGTAAAAACGAATGTCATGGTCTCCGAGTGAGTGGGAGATACCGTAGGAGTCAAAAAGCAGCCCCCCCCCCGGAGATGGAAAATGATACCAACGAGAGGATGAAAGATCATGATTAGAAGCAGAAGTGGAAGCAGAAGAGGAATCACGAGAAGGTATTGGGGTGAGGAAGGGGGATATTATAGTCGTGGTTGAAGGGAAGGTGGGAAGGAGTGATAGATATGATACTAGTAAGCCCCCTCTCTCCTTAATATAATGAAACAATCGACTCTAAAAACTTACGTTAAAATGATGAAACTCTTGCAGGCATTATTTCCGGCGCTCCATAAGTGCAGGGTGCTCAGTAGTTGTATACATAGGTATTTTACAAAGTTTCCAGGCCTGTTGACCAGCCTGGTCTCCACGTTCCGAAGGCGAACTACTAGTAACTACCGAAGATAGAATAGGTTGGCTACTTTATTCCATCTTAGGTAGCTACTGGTCTATCCTTAGAAGGCAGTCAAAAATAGTGGGCAATAGGAGGTTGGACACTTTTGCAACTCCACTGTAAAATACCTCTGTATACTAGTACTCCGTAAAACTACTGATCACCCTCCGTCTACGGAGCGCCGTAATAGTCTTTCTGTAGCTGCTAGTGTCTTGGGAATTTATTATTTTATTTCTAGTCACTAGAGTCCTGATTGGGAGTAGCATTCTTTTCTCGCGTCAACCAATATCTGGGGCCAAAGGTTGAGAAGGTTACTGAGGCGGCGATTGAAAAGGCATGAAGGCGTAAAGCATAAGTATAAATTCATGATTGATTGATAGGTAGCAAGCAGCTCTGTTCCATGAAAGAAGTATCTAAGAGACCCTGTAGGTACTAAGCAGTAGTTAAATAACTAGTACTAATGGTACTAGTACTAGTCCACGCGGATCAACACCAACCGAATCGTCCGCCCCGCCCTGAGTGACCCCACTCTAAAAATCGATGATAAGATCTTCCCTCCAACTTTTTCATATCCACCCCTCATTATTCCACACTCATTCCCTTCCCTCCTCTCCCCTTCTCTTTCTGTTCCTTTTCTTTCTCTATTCTCTATTCTATTGATACCCCCAAAATGGCGCCCGCTGCTACTGAATCCGAAACAGTCGACCAGACGGTCCTGACCCTCCGCAAAGTCCTCGTCTCCGAATCAGAGCCTCTTGCTCGCCGTTTCCGAGCCCTCTTCTCCCTCAAGCACGTCGCTTGCCTCCAGCCTCCCACCGAGCAAACCCTCCCCGCCATTCAAGCCATCGCCGCTGGTTTCGCATCAAAATCTGCCCTGCTCAAGCACGAACTTGCCTACTGCCTTGGCCAGACTCTCAACCGCGACTCGGTTTCCTACCTGCAGCATGTTGTCAAGGACGTCGAGGAGGATGCGATGTGCCGTCACGAAGCTGCCGAGGCTCTCGGTGCCCTTGGCTACGACGATAGTCTGGACCTGTTGAAGAAGCTGCGCGATGACGAGAATGAGTTGGAAATTATCCGGGAGACTTGCGATATTGCCGTTGATCGTATTGTCTGGGAGAACTCCGAGGAGCGCAAGGCTGAGAAGCTGAAGCCCAGGTATGATCGACCACTTGATGAAAGCCTTACTTGTCTCTTCTGCGGGGACAAGGAGGGAAGGAAGGTCATGCAGTGCTTTTCAGATTTGACTAATAATTCTATCTCTACACAGCGATTTCACCTCCATCGACCCAGCTCCCCCAATGCCCCTCCAAGCCAATGAGCCCTGCATCCCCGACCTGGAGAAGACTCTCCTCGACACCAAACTCCCTCTCTTCCAAAGATACCGTGCGATGTTCGGTCTCCGCGATCTCGCTTCTCCCCCCGACCTTCCCACCGCCGTCGACGCCATCAATGCGCTGGCCAAGGGTCTGAATGACCCCTCTGCTTTGTTCCGCCACGAGATCGCCTTTGTCTTTGGCCAACTCTGCCATCCAGCCTCTATTCCTTGCCTGACCACCTGCTTGAGCAATACCAAGGAGGAAGGTATGGTGCGCCACGAGGCTGCCGAGGCTCTGGGTAGTCTGGGTGACGAGGAGGGTGTCGAGGATACGCTGAAGAAGTTCCTTAATGACCCTGAGCAGGTCGTGCGTGATAGTGTTATTGTGGCTCTGGACATGGCTGAGTTTGAGAAGAATGGCGAGGTTGAATATGCTTTGATTCCGGAGGGAGCTGCTGCCGCTGCGGCATGAAGGATAGCAGACGAGACGAGGATTCGAAGCTTTTGATCTAAAGCTTTCGATATGGGTGAAGATAAAAAAAGAATTTTGGATGAATTGATGAATTGAGCACAAACAAAAAAAGTCGTGACGTCGTTATTTTGATATCTCTCTGTTATACAGCCCGAACACATAGACCTGTTTTCCCACATTTGTACATCTTTCCCGTGGATCTTCTTCTTAGTTGTTCTGGGTTTCCCTGCGCAGTGACCGGTGGTTAGCTGTGTTGATCTAAAAGTAAAACAAAAGGGTTGTGTTTCATAGGAGAGATGACATACTTATAACCGCAGACACAGCGGAAGAAGACGGTACTACCTTCATCAGCACTGCGCAGCTGGACGGTGGTGAAGAACATCTCTTTGCGGCCACAACGTTCACAGGTTTTCTCGGTGATAGCTTCGGTCTTGCGATCTTCGGCAGATAGCGTTTGCACGGCGGATCGCTTGGCTCTCAGAGGGGAAGGGAAGGCGGAGGGCTTGGATTCGGAGACAACAGTTTGAGGCACGGTATCTAGGGATAATTAGACTGAAAAGGTCTTTGCGACAGGTCTTCCGATATTCAGATCTTCTTAACCCACCTTTGTTCCGAGCGCCGCAGACGTCGCAGTGAAGAATGGCATTAGCGTTGCCAGTGGATTCACGCAGGAGGTTGCCGCAATCCGTGCAGAAAATCAAAGAGCCGATAGCGGACATTGCGAGTTAAAGGGGGCAGAAACAAATCTTGAATTGACTGGATCCGAATTCAATATCATGAAAGATTGGAGATGGAGTATCTTTTTTTTATCGCACGGGCCACTCTGCGATACCCCGGCGGTCAAACGCGGCAGATCTCCGAGTTGTCTCTCCGTCGCGGATGGGAAATGATGGCAGTACTGGCAGTACCCTAAGGAAAGGTCCAATGATCATCGGAGCTTTCCTAAGGTTCAACTTCAACTCCCACTTCAACTTCCGTTGAGGGCAAGTGCGATGGCGTAGAGTATTTCCTCTTTCAGCAACTGCCATGTCGCTGTGTCGAGTCGCTCCTTCCCTTCCATCTGCAACTAGCGCCTTCCCTATTCACCTCATTCATCCACGGTCACGGTCACGTTCATCGGACAAAGACAGGCCCAGCGCCAACGCCAACTCCCCTTCATCATGGACCAAAATGGACGCCCGCAGGTTCAGGTCGTCATTAATCCTCATTCCCAACCCTCCAATATGGCCTTCATTCCGCAATCCCGCCCACTCTCCGTCGATGAGGCCTTACAGTATTCCTCCATGTCCAGCGCGCCGGTCTTTGGTCTCGGTCAGTCAATCCGAACAATCAACAATGCCTCCTCTCTCCAATTCTCCCCGACATACCTATACCTGCGCAAAGAATCCGGTCACTAATCTCCCGCGAATATAGACTGTATAATCCGTCCGGATGTTGGTCGACCCTCGACAACCACCTCTATAAACCATGTGCTTCAAGCGGGTCGCAACACGTTGAAAGAGCTGGATATAGAAATACAGTCGGGTCAGGATGAATCGAGTCGTTTGGAAACCTCGCGGGAATATCTCCAACAATTGCTGGACGGGGACCAGCTGACCGAATTGTAAGTTCTCTCTCTCTCTCTCTCTCTTTCCTCTTGAGGTTGGACGTATGGGGCTGATCTGATCCGCCTCTTTCCCTGCAGCAAGTTCAAGCTTCCTCCTGCCCTCACTCGCCATCAACCCCTCGACTCTGGCGCCCCCCATGGCCCTCCGATGGGACGCAGTCAGTTAGGCTCTTTCGCGAGGATGATGCTAGACTCGACGGATATAGCCTTCAGATGTGAGACAAAACCACGCCGGAACTTGATATGAGATGAGGTTCAATTCGAACTGACCAGATATAGATCCCGAGTTATCTTCACCAAAAGTCAAAGCGGAAATCCAGACCCCCGTTCCAAGAGCGACTCCGACTTTCAATCATCAGCAGCCAGTGACTCCGAACAATTCCAAGCTGCCACCCTCGACGCCAAACCTTTCCTCGAGTGGAGTTTCCGTGGTGATTCCAGTCAAACCTTCCCCCCAGAAATCCGCCCAAAAGCCCAGTGTCAAACAAAAGTGGAATCGCGCCGACGCCGAAATGTCAGGCATCCGACTGAGGGATCAAAAGGCGGAGGCAGATGACGCCCTTCTCAAACTCCAGGACTTACTTCTGGAAGTATTCGAGGCCGAGGATCAAATTGATCCGGAGATGACTGTTGCTCCGTCATCTGACAGACCGAATCCGACATTCGTGAACACGAGAGCACTCGAGGTGCATGGCTTGATATTGTCTTCCGATGCCCATAGCAATCTCCAAAAGGCTATTCGAAAAGTGGCTGGCTTCGACCGATTACCTGACATCCCATCCGACTATCTTAATCGGGTCCAGAAACTGTGTGAGAAATCCATCATTGCTTCACAGGCCCCGGATTTGAGCTTAAATGATCCGTCCAATGAATCGGAAGCGCAAGGGTGGCTCTGCAAGGTGGATGATGTGCTGAATGCCATGCTTGCAATTGGCACTCTCTTGCAGACAATGTCTGGAAGACAGACAGAGCGTGACCTTTGCCCTGAAGATCTCATCGAGGCCATCCCGAATGTATTAAACCAGGCCTTTGATCATTGCATAATTCCCGCCGTCGAGGCACGAGCCAATGGCAAGGATGCGGAGCGCTTTGGTTTTTTCTCGGCACATAGACGCTTCATCGGAAGTCTGATCAATCAAAGCAAGAAGGTCCTCACTCTTTTCGCGGACTTCTTGTCCCGAATTGAAGTGTCGGAAGGCACAATCACGGCTGTCGAGTTCTTTGCTGCTAAACTCATATTCGTCGAGAATGCACATAACGATAAGGACTCAGCCGTCGGGCCTCAAAAATATGAATCTGCAAGGCGTGGAGCGATGGATGTGCTTGCAAAGATATTCTCCCGATACCCGGATCAACGCCCATTTATATTGGATGAAATTCTCGTCTCACTTGAGAAACTTCCCTCGACGCGTCAAAGTGCTAGACAGTTCAAGCTTGCAGACGGTAAAAATATCCAACTCCTAACTGCGTTGGTCCTTCAGCTCGTCCAGACCACCGCCTTGGAAGTTCCCCGGGCATCCAAGGCCAAACGGCGACTCCAAGCACCAGGCAATGGCGATGATGACGAAGCTATGGGTGATGGAAATGGTATCAAAAATGAAGAGTTAGATGATGATGACGATGATGGCCCCGACGAGTCTCTAGAACGCTTGGCTGCAAAGGTCAACCGACTCTACGATAATGCCTCGCGCAGTGCGCAATACATTATAAAGTTCATTGTTCAACGCGCCATGACATCAACAAAAAGCGGCGATCAGCCATACCGCAACATTCTTGATCTTTTTACCGAAGATTTGATCAACGTTCTTGGATTAACTGATTGGCCGGCTGCTGAGCTACTTCTACGCATCATGGCATCACACATGGTTGGCATCGCAGATCTTGACAAAAGTCCAGCCACGGCCAAAAGTATGGCTCTCGAACTGCTGGGGTGGATGGGTTCCGCAATTTCCGACCTCATGGCCACTGCTCAGCATATGCTTCCTGCCTTGGACGATTCCGAGAACGAGCTTACCGATTACCTCAAACAACAATTTGAGGACTTTACTTCTCGCGCCCTTCACCCACAAGATCTTGTTGCTCCAAGCGGACCCTATAGGATGGCCCTTGAATATCTTGCTCAAACTAAAAATTCCGACTATTCCCAACTGACAAGTGCACGGGGCTTCTACCTGGCCCAGTGGGCCAAGACTGTCTGTACACTCTATTACAACGCCGAGGATAATGAGGAATTGGCACACGACGAAACGACTGATGAACTGGTATCCCTCCTTTCTAAATCATTCTCCGATTCACGCTGGATGGAAACCCACAAACAATTTGATTCCATTACGAATGTCCAAGGCAGATTTGCCTACATTCTCACCGTCTTGACCTCAAGCTTTGGCAAGGCATTTGACACAATCTTGAAAGTGCTGCTGAACTCAATCGCCAGCGACCAGGCCAAGGTTCGAAGCCGAAGTTTGAAGAGTGTTATTTACATGCTTGAAAAGGATCCAAATCTACTTGATCGAGATACTTCAGTCATGCGGGTCATTCTTCGCTGCACGACGGATGCTTCGCCTATGGTTCGAGACTCTGCGTTGTCTTTGATTGCCAAATGTATTGGGCTCAAGCCAAAGCTGGAAGAAGAAGGGTGCCGAAGCATCCTTGCCTGCGCCACAGACCAAACTGCCGGTGTGCGGAAACGCTGCATTGGACTTCTGAAGGATCGTTATCACAAAACCACCCGCCATGAGCTGAAGCTGGCTATCCTCGACAGTTTTCTCCAGCGTACTGGTGATCATGAAGAGAGTGTGGCGACCTTGGCACGTCAAACATTCGAGGAGATTTGGCTGGTTCCATTCCACGAATCAATCGACTCTACCTCTGATGGGCCGAAACTGAAGCTGGCTCTTGGAGAGCAGGTGGGTTTGATTGTAAGCCTTGTTCAGCGCAACGATTCCGCCCTCGACTCCCTCAGCACCTGTTTGCGAGATGTGCTCTCCGATAAATCTAAGTCGGCATCTTTGAACTTCAAGGTTTGCAAATCCATGGTCGCAATCATGTTTCAACGACTCGTCGAAGATGCAGATGCCTCGGGCAAGGAGTTCCAGCAGGCTCTCCTCCAGACAATCACCGTCTTTGCAAAGGCAAATGCGAAACTGTTCAGTCCCGATCAGTTGGAGGCATTGCATCCCTACATTGGCCATCTTGCGACGGCAGACGATCTTTTCATTTTCCGATCGGTTGTGGTCATATATCGCTGTGTCTTGCCGCACCTTTCGTCAGCGCATAACACTCTTCTCAAGGAAGTTCAGAATGATCTTTTCAAGAGCGTGGCCAAGCTTGCCCGCGCTGAGCTGAACGAAGTTATGGCATGTCTCTGGACTATTAATAGCGTCCTGCAAAACACCGATCGATTGGTCAAACTGACGGTATCGGTTCTCAAGCCATTGCAAGAGTACAAGGGAATAAAGGACTTGTCAACGGAGAAAAATGCCGGGATCTTGGCTCGAGCCAAGAGTTATATTCGGATTGCGGGCTGCGTGGGGCGACACTGTGATCTTGAAGAATACTTTAACCACTTCAAGAAATCTTTCCCGACTTCGACTGGACGTACCGTGGCTGATATCATGGTCGACTTCATTCTCCCTTTCACCCTTTTCTACCAGCCCTTTGAGTTGCGAGTCATGAGTCTCGAGAGCTTGGGTTCTATATGCCAATCTTGGCCCGGTCAGTTTGGCCGAGAGCCAAGTCGAAAGACCTTTGCTCAAGTATTTAAGGAGGATGCTCCTGGCCTACACAACATTGTGCTTCGTTCGTTTGCAGATTTCTTTGCCATTCACGAAGGCAGGTCCGAGAAGTCGGTTATGCCAGCTGCCGAGACCGCCGCCAAGGAGGATTCCACTCGATTGGGCGGGTCACTAAAAGCTAGCGACAATGACGGGGCTGCTGCACTGATTGCTCAACACTTCTTAAAAGACATGCTCAAAGTGGCACAGTCACGACAAGATACTTATGCTCTAACTGCCATAGAACTCATTGCCAGCATCAATCGACAGGGACTTGTGCATCCAAAGGAATGTGCAGGGGTTCTTGTCTCGTTGGAGACCTCAACTGTACCGGCTATCGCCAAGGTAGCATTTGATACTCACAAAATGCTGCACTCGCAGTACGAATCGATGTTCGAACGAGAGTACATGCGAGCTATCCAAGAAGCCTTCTACTACCAGCGCGATATCGTTGGCGACTCCAATGGCGCAACCCCCAGGCCCTATGTGGCAAAGCTAGCCCCGCTGTTTGACATCGTCAAAATCAGCAATAGCAAGTACCAGAAGAAGTTTCTCTCGAATTTGTGTTCCAAGGTCGACTTTGAGTTGAAAAAGCTCGACACTAGTGGAGACCCACCTGAGCATCTCCTGCTATCCCGCTTTATCTCTCAAAACCTGGCATACTTCGATTACGCTCAATTGGCCGAATTGGTTCCTACCATCGCAGCCATGGAGCGCATCGTTTCGTCTACCGGGACCGTTGTTGCTCATGCCATCGAAATGGACATTTTTCCCAGTCCCATCGGGCCCCCAATGATTGAGACTCCAGCCGGCATGGTCGGTCTTGCTACGGAGACGCCAATGCCCACGGCTATGCCTCAGCAGGTTGACCCTGCTACGCTAAGGGTATTAGCCACTGCCGCTGCCTCCCTCCTGATGCTTTGGGAAGCACGAACCTACCTGCGGCGCCTTTACAATGTCAGCTCTCATACGAAAGACAAAGAAGGCAAGCCTGCCGCGAAAGAACTCAACAAGCCCGCGAACAAGGCCCACGGAATCACGGGTGACAGATTCTGGGATGCCATCATCCGAAATATGGCCGCACTGGACAATCAAGAATCTATGCTGGCCAAGTGCCGTGAATTTTCGACTCTGCTCGCCATTGACGAGGAGTTCAAGGTGGATCGTGGTGATGATGCTGACGGGGACCTGGACGCTATCGGTGAAGTCGACGACATGCTGGCTACTCCCGGTGGGGCTCGACCTCCGAAGCGCAAGAGCTCTGTCTCCAGTACGGGATTCAATAAGCGGCCGAAGAGTCGTAAGGACTCTCTTGGCAAGAAGAGATCTAGCCATGAGCCCGATGAACCTTGGGATTAATGAATGGATCGAATATGGAGTCTTCGATGAGATGATCGGTGCGATCTAATTCCCTTTTTTTCTCTTTTTTCCCTGGAGCATGGAGGTCATACATTTTTTCTTTTTTTAATTGCATATCAGGCGAGGCTGGCGTTAAGTTTTCTTTTCTTTTCTTTTCTCTATTTTTTTTCTCTTTTTATTTTACATGATGGTTTATGAGGAGCTTTAAGACGGGTGGCTGGTTGATGTGATACATCGTCCTCTTTTTCATTTTCATTTTTCCCCCTCTCTCTTCTTTTCTTCTTCGATTCATGTTATGCATCATGCGGCGCTGTCAGGGCGGTTCTCTTGCTTCTTTGCTTGTGTGGGGCTGTTAGGCCGGATTTCCTCGAGCTTCACCTTATTTTCCGTTTGATGTATATAATAGAAAGAATCAATATCACCTTCACCCTTGAATACTACCATACCCAACACGAATATCACGAATATCAGCAGTCTACGGAGTGTTTAGTCCCGTTCTCCCTATCTTCCTCACCGAAGCTGTTTTCTGTTTAGGGCTGCTTTCGGGCGTGCCGGTTTCCGGCCCACGTGATTGCCAACATGACGTCGACTGAGTTGGCGCCGCGAATGTCCGTGATGTTCCTGGCATCTGGACATCTTTTTCCTCTCCTTCCACGTACTACTCTCTCTCGTACCTTTTGCCTTTACATACGTCCATTGCGTTCTGAAGTCGTTCGCTTCATATGTATAGGGCTCCGCTGTGAGATCTGCCTTATCTTTCCTTGGCATACGTTGATCTCCCCGGCTCCGGCTCCAGCTCCTGCTGCAGCTGCAGCGACAGCGACAGCTCCTCCAGATAACCGTTACTCCTGCCCAGCATGAGCGCGGCGTTGTTCCGGATTCGACCGGGCGGCCCCGCGCTGAAGGCGATTGGGGAATTCTCAGCTAGAGTGAATGCCCCCAAACAGCCATTGACAGCCAGGATTATCCCGCTCTCGCGTTCCTTGCAAACCACCACCCGCCGCCTTCCGCTGCAACAGCAACATCAACAACGAAATGCATTTTTTACCCCGGTCTCGAAAGTCGCCGTTCCGATCCGATTCAAATCCGACGATGCGTCGACATCTGCCTCTGCCACCGGTACCGCCGCAGCCGATGCTGCTGCTGCTGCCGTCCCTCCCAAGGCCCGATCCCGCGCTGCTCGGGTATTGTCCAAGGTCTTCACGTTTTGCGGTTTCTTCGTCATCACTTCCGGAGTAATCGTCGCCGGATTCTTCATCTACGATGCTAGCACTTATCGCGAATCGTCTACCGCGGAGGATATCCCTATCTCGGAATTAGCCCTGAACCCGCGCCGCGGCGGACCGAAGAACCTCCCAATAGCGGATTTCCTGGTCGGCGACTACGACTCAGAATCGATGCTGGAACAAAAGGATAAACCGCGTCTTGTGATTCTCGGAACGGGCTGGGGCAGTATTGCTTTGCTGAAAAACTTGAACCCTGGAGATTATCACGTTACTGTTGTTTCGCCGACGAATTACTTCCTCTTTACGCCGATGCTGCCGTCCGCTACGGTTGGCACCTTGGGTCTTCGATCGCTGGTTGAACCTGTTCGTCGGATTATCGAGCGTGTTAATGGTCATTTTCTCAAGGCTTCTGCGACGGATGTGCATTTCTCTGAGAAATTGGTCGAGGTTTCGCAGGTTGGAAGGGACGGTCAGCAGAAGAGCTTCTATCTGCCGTACGACAAGCTTGTTGTTGGCGTTGGCTGCGTGACGAATCCTCATGGTGTCAAGGGTCTGGAGAATTGCAATTTCCTGAAGACTATTGACGATGCGCGCCAGATTAAGAATAAGGTTCTGGAAAATATGGAATTGGCTTGTCTGCCCACTACGACTGATGCGGAGCGTCGCCGACTGCTCTCCTTTGTGATTTGTGGTGGTGGACCTACCGGTGTTGAATTCGCGGCTGAATTGTTCGACCTGCTGAATGAGGACCTCCTCTACTCTTTCCCGCGTATTGTTCGGAATGAGATTTCTGTTCATATTATTCAGAGCCGGACTCATATTTTGAATACTTATGATGAGGCTCTGTCTAAATACGCTGAGGGTCGCTTTACTCGTGATGGCGTTGAGGTTCTGACCAATGCCCGTGTCAAGGAAGTGAAAGCGGACAAGGTTCTCTTCAGCCAGGTTGAGGATGGAAAGACTGTTGTCAAGGAAATTCCTACCGGATTCTGTCTATGGTCAACTGGTGTTGGTAAGTGCTACGACCAGGCCCAACCCATTCCATGAAACTATGCATGATACTAACGCATCTCCAAGCCCGCGCCGAAATCTGCGAAACTCTCTCAAACAAACTAGAAGGCCAAAACAACAAGCACGCCATCGAAACCGACTCCCACCTCCGCATAATCGGTGCACCACTCGGCGACGTCTACGCCATCGGCGACTGCTCCACTGTCCAAAATAACCTCGCCGAAAACATCATCCGCTTCCTCCGCACAATCGCCTGGGAGAAAGGCCAAGACCCCGAAAAGGTGCACCTAACCTTCTCCGAATGGACCGACGTTGCAAACAGAGTGAAGCGTCGCTTCCCCCAAGCAACCAACCATCTCCGCCGTCTGGACCGCCTCTTCATGCAATACGACAAAGACCACTCCGGCACCCTAGACTACGGCGAACTCTCCGAACTCCTCCACCAAATCGACACAAAGCTGACCTCCCTCCCTGCGACCGCCCAGCGCGCTAACCAGCAGGGTGTGTATCTGGGACAGAAGTTGAGCAAGATCGCCGCGGCCTTGCCGGGTCTTAAGGCTAATGAGATTGACTACGGTGACCTTGATGAGGCGGTCTACCGCGCTTTCAAGTATAGACATCTCGGAAGCTTGGCTTATATTAGTAATGCGGCGATCTTTGATTTCGGCGGGATGAGCTTTAGCGGTGGTGTTATTGCTATGTATCTCTGGCGCAGTATCTACTTTGCTGAGAGTGTTAGCTTCCGGACTCGTTGTATGTTGGCTATGGATTGGGGTAAACGGGCTTTCTTTGGAAGAGGTATGTTTCTCCTTCCCCTATTCCCGGGGGTAATGTGAGTTTCGATTTGACTAACGATTCTTTTATCAGATCTCATGAGCTTCTAAGTCTAACTTCATACATTGATCTTGTACCCATGGATAGGGTGTCCTGTTGTATTTCCCTTTGTTTTTTCTCTCATATCGAGCCTGAGGCTTTGAAACGACTTTCTATTTCTTTTTTTTTTCTATTTACTTTTCCATTTATTTCGTGTCGCTGGCTTAGAAGTCGTTGGGCTTGAGTACTGCTGCCATTGTATCTTGCATCCATGGACGGATTCGGATCGGACCAAACTGAATTGACTCCAGGGCTCATGGTGGATTCGCTGCCGTTTGTTAGCTTTTTTTTTCTGTGTAATGTGTCTGACCATACAAGTACGCATCAGCCTCTGCTTCTGCTTTTAAAATCTTCCATTTGTCTCGACTGCGCATGCATACGAATTTCATCGGATTGGATTTGCTTACATTCGTTCATTGCGTGGCATGACATGGCTGCTGGCTTGAATACAGAGCAAATTGGAAAAAATCATCACCTGGCTTGTATCCGATTTTGGAAACATTACGCTAAATAGGATGCGTAGATCGGTACTAGTAAGGTGTCGGCTCGGCCACGGAGTATGATAGCCCTGGAGATAGGCAGACAGCTGTTTACATTGAACAGTGCTCGAGACTCTGACAGGGTGCATTTCGGGCGCCCAGACCACCAGATGAAGAGTAATGTCTAGGCCGATGATTCGCTCCGCCTGGGAAAATGCAAAAGAGTTTCGGTTTTTCAAGAGCTACGAATGCATGGCAATTTACGGTGGGAAAGATGTATAAATCACAGATGACTGTGCATCGGAAATGTATTAGAAATGGAAAGGTAAACCCCTTTGGAACTCCATCAAAGAAACAATGTTCGTACCCCTAGCGCCTCGCTAAAAATCCACAAGCAGAAGCCAGCTGTGCAGTTAGAAAGAATAAAAAATCGAGAGAGCAAAGCCTAGCCGACCTGGGCAGGCCACAGTAAGACGGAGGAATCAAAGATCATCATGAGATCATAGGGTCAACGTCGCCATTGTTTGACATGACAGCGTCACTAGCTCCATTGCTAGTACCATTATTGGCATTGGAATTACGGGTGCTGTCGTGAGTCTCGTTGATCAGACCGATATCCAATTTATCAGGGATATCCTTCTTGGTCTCGCGGGCTTTGTTCTCTGCGAAAGCGCGGAGCTTAACCAGGCCACGCAGGCGTGCCTCTTTACGAGCGCCTTGGTTCTCGAGAATTGCCTCGTTGACTCGCGTCGCGATGTCCTTACGTAGAGCTGGGTCAAGGAGGGAGGCAAGACCGGGTGCCAGGTTGTCACTGGGGAAGATCAGGAGTGCAAGAGTCCGCTCCAAGTCCTCTAAGAACTGTGGATTGGTTGGGGCTCGCGGGGCTAGCTGCGACGTCGCAAACTCCAGGGCTGGGCTGATGTCGCCGTTGGGAGTGGAGGTGCAGGTGCGGATTAGTTCAATCAACTGGAGGCGCAGAAGGGCGAAGTGGAGGGATTGATTTTCATCCAGGATCTGATTCATCTCGTTAGCCTTGGCACTGGAAAATTTTTGCAGTGTGCTTTGGTGAAAATTTGAGATGTGAATTTTGCTCATACTGAGGACTGAAGATGTTTGTTTTTCCGCAACTCCCCGGAGGGTGTGTAGGAGTGGTGCATGAAACATTATAATCATAGCAAGATGGGGGTGGCGGGAATGTTTTATGGTACAGGTGGGAAGGGAGGAGAGTCTTACCTGAGGGTTCAGTTCATTGATCTTCTCGATCGCCAGCTGGATATTACCCGAGTGGATGGCAGTCCGTATCTCAACCCGTTCCTGGATCGAATCAAGATCCGTTTGGAGTTGGACATTGGCCTCGATCGCAAATTTCTTTGCAGCACTGGGGTATCCGTTGGTGATGAGGTAGTCCATAACCAGATAGTTAATGTCACTGCAGTTCACCATTAGCAAACTGTTTGCCAAAGCATGTGTGATATGGTAATCAGATAAGAATGGGGCAAGCAGTTCAGATAGACAAGTCAATAGTTTCTCCTCAGCGATTTTCAGAGAGATTCCCAACTTGATTTTCAAGATGCATCATGTCAAGGGCAGACCAACTCGGGGCAACCGAATGGTCGAGTGTGGAGGGGGAGGTGAAAGGATATGCCGGAGGACCCGGGGGAAGGCGACTCACGTCTTGGATGGCTTGACCTCGTCAACCTTCCGCTCGAACTGGTGCCATGTTGGCGTAGCCGTCGAGGGAGTGCGAGACATCTGTGCGGTTTGTTAAACCAAAAATAACCACGAGCGAGAAGACACGCCGGGCATTCATACAAGATTAGCAGACATCGCTGAGGAAACAGCTAGCTGCGAGAATGTAGAAGCTATCCGTGAAGCTCAAGAGCGGCCCAGGAGACGACGGCCATGGAGAAAAGGCTGAACGCTGGAAGGAGGAAATGCTCTGAAGCTGGAAGAGATGAAGAAGAAGAAGAGAAAAGTTGGAAGCTCCCGCGGGTGCAGAAAAAGTGAACCGGCGCTTAGTCATTCGCAAGCGAACGGATCCCGCGCTAAGCCCAATCCAATCTACCACTTCCTCGCCCTCGAGACAACAAGTTTGCGTTCCAGTGTGCCCCAGTGTGTCTCCTGGCGTGAACAAAGAACAGGGGCCATGGAATCGATTTCTCCCTTTCATTCTCTCACCCAGGGGGTGAACTACTCGCCACCATGGCAGGATCTGAGCATCATCGGTATCGCTGGTTGCTCGGGCTCGGGTAAAACCTCGGTCGCTATGGAGATTGTCAAGTCTCTGAATTTACCTTGGGTAGTGATTTTGTCGCTGGTATGACCTACAAAGTCTAGAGGGATAAGATTGCATCTCTAACCTGTAGTTGCAGGATTCCTTCTACAAGTCGTTGAGTCCCGAGGAACACCGCCAAGCTCATGCAAATCAATATGATTTCGACTGTCCAGACGCATTTGATTTTGATGTTCTGGTCGATACCCTCAAAGACTTGAAGCAGGGGTGAGTTGTAGGGTGGTGTATCTGCTGTCAAGAAGAATGATTTTGTTCTGGTTGATCTGACCAGAATCTGTTCGACAGCAAGAAAGCCCACATCCCAGTGTACTCCTTTGCGGAGCACCAGCGTCAACCTCAGACGACAACTCTTTATTCCCCGCGTGTCATTGTCTTTGACGGTATTCTGGCGCTGCACGACCCCCGCATCGTCGACCTCCTTGATGTCAAGGTGTGTTTAGCTGCTTATCTTCGCGGTTGAGTCTTGACTAAATTTACCCCACTTAGATCTTCGTCGAAGCCGATATGGACGTCTGCTTGGGCCGCCGCAGTAGGTGCTTCACGCTGTATCTCTCATAAATATAACTAACCTTGAGACGAATGTAGTTCTCCGCGATGTTCGCGATCGAGGTCGTGATATCGAGGGCATCATCAAACAGTGGTTCGCATTTGTGAAGCCCTCATACACCAAATATGTGGATGCTCAACGGCAGGTTTCGGGTATGATTGGAATGACCTTTTTCCCTTTCAATTGTTGAAAAGCTAATATCACCCCCAGATATCATCATCCCTCGTGGAATTGAGAACTTGACAGCTATCGGTAGGTGGTCTCGTGACACCCTTCCAAGTTCGGCTCTCATGCTAACTCTGCCCAGATATGGTCGTCAAGCATATCCAACGAAAGCTCGAAGAGAAGTCTGAACAGCACAAGGAGGTTCTTCGTAATCTCGGACTTATCGCCGCCAAGGTGGAACTGCCACCGAACGTACATGTGATGTCCTCGACGCCCCAATTCGTGGGCATGAACACCATCCTGCAAACTGCCGAAACCCAGCAGGATGACTTTGTCTTTTATTTTGACAGACTCGCCTCGATCTTGATTGAAAAGTATGTTTCCGGTGCCACTTCCTTGTTGTTGGGAAATTGCTAATCTTGTATCGTGTAATTCTCTAGGGCCCTGGACATGTCGCCATATACTCCGACCACTGTGGAGACTCCCCAGGGCAACAAGTACCAAGGACTGAATCCCAACGGTATCGTGTCCGCAGTTGCTATTCTACGCGGTGGCTCTTGTCTGGAAACAGCCTTGAAGCGAACCATCCCGGATTGCATTACTGGTCGGCTTTTGATCCAGACAAACGAGAACAGCGAAGAGCCAGAACTTCACTACCTGAAAGTCCAGCCAGGGATTGAAGACCACTCCATGGTCATGCTTCTGGACCCACAAATGGCCAGCGGTGGAGCTGCACTCATGGCTGTTCGGGTCTTGATTGACCATGGGGTACAAGAGGAGCGCATTGTCTTCGTTACCTGTGCCGCGGGAGAAACAGGACTGAAGCGATTGACGGCGGTGTACCCTAAGATCAAGGTTGTGGTTGGTCGGATCGAGAACGAGGCTGAGCCTCGATGGATGGAGAAGCGCTACTTTGGTTGCTAGTGTGTTCTCGCGAGTAAACCGCTTGCTCCCATGTTACTACCTAACGAAGTACATAAACGCACGTTGCATATATGATGTTCATTACGCATTGAATTATTTAAATAGCGAAACATTCCCTACCTACCTAGGTAGATCAAATCCTAACACGCCGCCAAACTCGACTTGTCAACTTGAACCTTGGGTTAAACCTTCAACTTGGGATTGTTAAATTCCCCTAGCTAGTACTAGTAGTGCCTAGTAAATTCCAAAAATACCTACTACTTAATTCCGCCCGTGCCAGTGACCATAGGATGTTGTCTTGTATCAATCTCATGGTACTGGTATCTGTTAGGTATGGTGTCCTTGTTCAATTCGAACTCAATATATATTTCTGCCAATACAGTGGATCTGGGCATTTCACTGACTTCAAAATATCATCAACTCCAGCGCTGTACAGTATCTACCACCGACTACCTAGATAATACCTGGCAGATAATCTTGAAAGCTTTCCACCATAGCACAAATGTGATATTTATGTATCGTAGTATACGCCCAGTTCGGAAAAATGCGATGCTCTTTCCGTTTTGAGCGAAATGGCACGTGCACCACGATCACGGGCACCGCCTTGAAAAACCGGCAGAAAAAAAGAAATTCGTCTGTCCGCGCACCGAGTCGTTTCTCCCCATCCACGCGATTGACAATCAAGATCTAATCTTTCGGCTTCTGTTAAATTGTGTTCGCTCTGTATTCTGAATATACAGGTGCATTCCACAATGGCAGGTCAGGATAAGAAAAAGGCGAATAAGGGTGGCAAAGCCAAAGGCGAAGCCGGCCCGGTGATTAGTACGTTCTATGCGATCCCCAAATTCGCTTTCACAATGGAAAGAAGATTTGCTAACTTGATGAAATTTACAGCCGACCCTCGATTTGCCAACATCCAGACCGATCCCCGTTACCGTCTTCCCAGCAAGCGCCAGACCCATGTCAAACTCGACAAGCGCTTTCAGCACATGCTTGAGGATAAAGATTTCTCTCGCAATGCTGCTGTTGACCGATATGGACGCAAATTGGCTCGTGACGATACAAAGAAGCAACTGAAGAAGCTGTACCGTCTGGACGAGGATGAGAACAACGAAGAGGAGCAGGAGGAAGAGGAGGATGTTGCAGACAATGTCAGCATTGACGATGACAAAGAAGTGCGGAAAGAGCTGAAGCGAATTAATGAAGGACGTTCGTACGATCCTGCTCGCGATGGCGGATTTTCTGACTCCTCATCCGAAGAGGAAAGCTCAAGTGAAGAGGAGGAGGATGAAGAGGTGGAATTCGATGAAGACGAAATTGAATTCCCCGACCAGCAGCAAGCCAATGTGCCTCTTGGAGATGAAACGACCCGGATAGCAGTCGTCAATTTGGACTGGGACAATATTCGTGCCGAAGATCTCATGGCCGTTTTCTCAAGCTTCGCCCCGACTGGAGGTCGTGTGCTGAAGGTTTCCGTCTACCCAAGTGAATTTGGAAAAGAGCGAATGGAGAAGGAAGAGATTGAAGGACCCCCTCGAGAGATCTTCGCTACAAAAAAGGAGGAAGAGGAGGAAGAGGAGCTTGACTCGGACGAGGAAGAGGAAGAAATCAAGAAGTCCATGCTGAAGGGTGACGATGGTCAAGAGTTCAACTCTACAGAATTGCGCCGCTACCAGCTTGAGAGACTCCGCTACTACTACGCAATTCTTACATTCTCCACCAAGGAGGTGGCCAAGCATGTCTACGATCTCGTTGACGGCGCGGAGTATCTCTCCAGTGCCAACTTCTTTGATCTCCGCTTCGTTCCCGATGAGACCGATTTCGACGATGACAAGCCCCGAGACCAATGCTCTCGAATCCCCGATGACTACAGACCCAGCGATTTCGTCACCGATGCCCTTCAACACAGCAAAGTCAAGTTGACTTGGGACGCTGATGATAAGGCTCGCAAGGAGGCCCAGGGACGTGCGTTCCGTGGCTCGCGAAAGGACATTGATGAAAACGACCTGAAGGCATACCTTGGCAGCGACAGCTCTGACAGTGAGGACGAGGAAGATGGCGGAGTGGAAGTTGTTGATAATACTACAAACGAAGGCACAACAAGCAAGCTTTCCAAGCGGGACACCGAGAGACAGCGCATGCGGGCATTGCTGGGTCTCAGCGCGGAACCCACGCGCTCCAAGTCTGATGGCCCCGTTGGCGAGATGGAAGTGACCTTCACGTCTGGTCTGGCTGGCGGTCACGGCAAGGATACCATCTTCGAGAACGAGCCAGAGATCGAGGAGAGCACTGTCGACAAATACGTGCGCAAGGAACGCGAGCGCAAGAAGCGACGAAAGGAGAAGCAAAAAGCCAAGCGTGGCGACGACGCCGAGGACGGAGAGGACTCGGATAATGGCGTAAAGGAAAAGGAGGAGGTTGCCCCGGCCGAGGTAGCCCAACCAGAGGAAGACCTGGGCTTCAACGATCCCTTCTTCGACGATCCATCCGGCAAAGCTGAGGCAACATCCCGCCGCAAGGAAGAGAAGCGTAAGAAGCGGGAGGAACGTGCTGCCGAAGAAGCCGCCTCGGCTCGCCAACGGGCTGAGCTGGAGCTTCTCATGGTGGACGACAAGCAGGCAGACATCAAGCACTTCGACATGACTGAGATTGAAAAGGCCGAGAAACAGGCCAAGCGGAAGAAGGGCAAGGGCAAGGGCAAGAACAAGGAAGCTGTTGCAGTCCAGGATGATTTTAATGTCGACGTCAGCGATCCCCGATTCGCCCGTCTGTATGAGAGTCACGAGTTCGCGATTGATCCTACCAATCCCCGATTCAAGGCGACCTCCGGCATGAAGGCCCTGTTGGATGAAGGCCGTAAGCGCCGGCGTAACCGAGATGACGGTGAGACCGATGTGACAGGAGAGCACCGGGACAGCTCGAAGAAGCAGAAGAAGGCATCAAAGGAGGCTGGGTCCGAGGACCTCAAGCGGTTGGTGGACAAGGTCAAGCGACAGTCGAAGAAGGCATGAGCGCAGCTACTGGTTGGTTTTGCCTATTGTAACTACGGGACCACGATATCAAATCTTTTTGGATAGAATTGGACAGATCATATCTTAGCGATTGTTTTGCAGATCTCATGCCGTTTGCATCAGTAGTTTCTGGTTGCAGACACCTGGGAGTGGTTACTCTGTACGGAGTACGTCCGGAGTACATATGGATTACATGCATGCTTTCTCGATGGTATCTTATGCAGCGTAGGCAGCATTAGTAGTGAAGCTGTTCAAGAAAAGAAGCTAGTCCTGAGCCAAGTCTCCCACCGCGCAACCATGCAGTCAGTCAGTGGTTGATATTGTGTCACCTGGGATTCACCGCTCTATTACAGACAATTATCCAATTTATATCGATAATTTCCAGTCCAGACCAGTATATTTGTATCCTTTATTTACTAAAATTCTCTCTATGCACCAGGCGTCACGGGTGGCATACAGTACCAAAGTGCCCAAGGGTACTACCGCTGGAGTCATTCGGCAGGATACACCATACAACCTTGGAAAGATAGACCTCTCCCAGTGTCTCCTATCCTAGATCCAAGTTATTATCTTTATCTTACTCACCCCCTTCACCTACTACTGCTAATGCAGTGTCACAAGTGAGGCTGATGATCATGTGGCGGACCCGTTGTCACTGCAGCACACCGCCATTCGGAATCTCCACAACTTTCCTCTCCAACTCCCCTCTATTCAAGAAACAGCCTCGCTGCCTTCGTTTCTTTTCTTTTCTACTCTTTCTGACTTCACTGTGGGGTGCCCCCGCCAATTGTCTCCTCTATCCTGCTGTCTCGGTGGCAATCCCTACCCCACTGCTGCAGCTCATCCCACTTTCTTGCCCTTTCAACCTCCCCCTCCCCCAGCATTTATCGACATTCTCGCCCCTCCATCAGGTCGATGATGGTTCCTGCTCCGTGGAATTAAGCAATGGGTACATGCAGTCTAGTATCGCCTAGCTGTCTGATACCCATCGTTACACTACATCTCTCGATCGGTCCATTTGCCTTTTATTGAATCTGCTACCTCTCTCTGGTAACGGCGGGTTTAACACCCCCGTGGTAATCTGACTTTGACCATGTTGGGTCGACTATTAAGCACCGCCGCGTCAAGCTTGAACCCGGCCACTTATTCTTCCTCTCGCAATCACGGAACTCCCCTCGAATCGGTCACCGAAGAGGAACATACCTCCGGCCTTCTCTTCCCGGATGCTAGCCTGCTCCGTCGCTCGAACACCCATGCATACCCACTACAAACGACCTTTCACTCTCCCAATGCCTCCATTCCTGGTGCTTACGATGACCGTGGGGGGATGGAATTGGAACCATCCAAGGATTTTCGGGTGATTGTGGCACAGAACGCCCTGGGTGACCGGGATGCCTGCGTCTTGTTGGACACACGTGCCTCATCCGATTCTCCCCCCACTGGTCTCGGCATCGACTCGCAGGGCCTCGATCAAACGGGCTCTAGACATGCTCGTGCTGTCTCCAGTATATCTCGCGGCACTCGCCGAAATATCCATACACAATCATCCGTCGTCGAATCGAGTCCCCTTGCTACCGCCGCTAGCGCACGCCGGGCCTCAACAGCCAGCGCCGGCGCTTTCTCCCGTGCCCGAGGCCGTAGCTCTACACTTACCCCCGGAGGAAATTGGCACGATAATCCGAGACATGGTACCGATTCCAATGACACTGGATTGCTCAACTGCATCTTCGGCAGCAGCGCGTTCAGCTATCGAGGTTCATCCACAAAAATGCACATCATCTCTGCTGACGATGACCCTGGAACGTCAGCTAGCATGTCCCCTGCCGGTCGAAGCCCTATTGCTCGAGCTTACACCACTGGAAGTCCCTCTGGAATGATGGGAGCGGCTCGAGGCCCAGATGGCAAACCGCCTGCCAAGGTCACCGTTTTATTGACCCGGATGTTCAGTGTCAATCTTCCAGAAGGCCCCGATGCTTCAGCCGACCGGCAGGATTACGCCAATGCTATCTACCAGGAATCTCTTCCCGAGATGGGCTTCCCCTTTCCGGATGTGGCAAAGCGGAAGAAAATCAAGGAGAAGAAGACGCCCATGTATGCGGTTGCGATTACGATTCAAATTCCCTTACTTGCACGCAGTAATGCGGGAAGACCAGTATCTCGATTCAGCACCCTCGGTCTGGATTCTTCTCGGATTGGACTTTCTAGCTCTCTGGATTCGGACTACCGTTGGCCCGGCGTACTTTTTGATGATAGCTTATCAGCTGCCTCCCCTCCAGCGAGCTTAGACGAGCGTTTGGATCTGCTGGTTGATCATTGGGATGTGATTACCCGCACATTATCCCACTTGGAGCGGCTTGCCCGGAACGAGATCCTTTTTCTGTTGCGAAAGGTCGATTCCCTCGCTGGCTCCCACCCGAAACCTGCCAAACCTCCGAATATGCAGCGCACCAACCAGACCATAGTTCATTTGCCGGCCAACATACTTGCAGTGAACTCCAAACTCAAGGAAGAGGCCATTCGCAGTACGCGTCGCATCAGCATGGCTCTTCAAACCCCATATGTCGTGACTGGCCAGAGTCGCTGGGGCGTGTGGCGAGAGGAAGGCCGTTCGATTGTTCGGGGGCTTGGA
The DNA here is from genome assembly GCA_031761475.1 of Penicillium pancosmium. Lineage (NCBI taxonomy): Eukaryota > Fungi > Ascomycota > Eurotiomycetes > Eurotiales > Aspergillaceae > Penicillium > Penicillium pancosmium. The sequence goes on along the minus strand of JAVMSB010000005.1, from coordinate 74,965 downwards.
GATAAAGAATCAAATTTCTTCTTCTTGGTCTTGCTGACTGCATTCCTGGGCAACCATACAGAGTGGCTCAATGCCCTTGGACCGGACTGGTACCGTCGCCGCCATAATCAGCAGCAAAAGGCTCAACAGGACTCTGAACCCATCCTCACCCACCGAACTGTAGTCATCTGCCCGGACAAGATGACCGCCCGCCGTTTGATTTTCCTACTCTCTGCATTCTTCCCTTCCAAACAGCGAATCGATCCCCTGCCTTCGCCGCTTCGTCCCGGAACCTCGGCGTCCATGCGTGCCGTTTCTCAAAGCCCCCCGGCGGTGCCAGTCCTTCGCCAGGAATCCCTTCGCAGGGCTATTGAACGACGCACACGAGCCCAAAGAGGTTTCCCCGGCGAGAATGGTCAACACAGGCGCTCGCCGAGTGTCTCATCTCAAGAAACCACTCTTAGATCTACAGAAGCTGTTGACATGAATCCCCCATCACATCCAGCCGCACGTAGAGGATCAGATGCCCGTTCCATCCGGACATTAGGCAACAACCCCCAGGCCAGAGATCCTCGTGCTAGTGGAGCAACCATCTCGATGACGAACCAAAGCAGTACCGTCCCTGTTCCTCATTTCACTTCACAGCAAAGTCGTACCAGTCAGGGAGGACCTGACCAGAGTGGGGTGGAGTCCAATGACAGCCTGGCATCGGAAAACTTGCTGAAGAACCTACAGCGAAGCGACAGCAATGTACTGAGCTCCAACGGAAGTCTTCCATCTGCCGGTGGCCGCTGGGGAGGTCTCTTCTCGGGCCTGTGGAGCTCACGACAGGAGTCTACCGATGGGGCCGATTACTACTCTCCATCTCAAGCCCGCAAAAAGTCGGTGTCTACAATCGCCGGTCCCATAACACGTGGCCCGCCCACATTGAGTGAAATGGTCAAGGAGGTCACTGAAGATGAGGCGGAGCACCCTTCCGAAACAGTACCGAGTGGAAATATCTCGATCCCCACTGCTGCACCCCATGGATCTGAAGATACTTCCCCGGAGCCTTCATCTCTGACAAGCCAAGTTCGCGAGTCTCCTCTGAAGCTATCAGTGCGTGCCGAAGACGGGGTGGTAGACGTCGATCTTCCACTTCCTGGATTCTTATCTCTTTCCTCCTCGGGAGACTCTACAATTGCGTCGCCGAGAAAGACTCGAGCATCAATTAACAGCGTCGATGCCATTCCCTCCACTCACAGCAGCGGATCCGGATTCCACAATGCCATGAAAGATACCCCCGATGGCCCCAGCTCTCACGTTGCTGGGTGGCTGAAGGTATTCCATGAAGATTTTTCCCTGCAAGCAGTCAGACCTTATGCATCTGTCGAGGCAGATATTAAACGCGCCATGCAAGCCGAGCCCTCACCCTACATCCCTTCGTCCCCTGACGCAGATGGCTCAGAGCGTTGGGTCGATGTCGCAACTACCTTGATTGCAGATACCCGGGCGTCTTCTGTCAAACGCCTCCGCTTAAGGCGCAAGATTATCGTGGGCCATCATTATGGAGCAAGCCAAACCCCTCCATCCCCGGTCAGTGGCCTCAACCAAGGCCACCGCTCCTCTTCAGCCTCCCAATTTCCTGGCATTTTTGGCTATAGCAAGTCGCCTGATGACAACCTCAGCAACGGGCAAGACCCTCACCATGTGGAAGAAAGATTCATCGAGGAGCCTGTCATGGATCTCGATGGTATTCTTGTCGATGCAGTTGAGCGAGTACTTGGACAAAGCGGGTATTCCTCGCTAGCACAATCCCGTGCCCCGTCACCTTCGCGTGCTCGACGAGGAGATGACACTGGACAAACCACGCCCCGAGCAGAAGATCCTCCTGTTGAAGTACCCCGTGCAGAATGTCGCAAAATGGTGCTCGGAGCTCTGGAAGAGGTTGTCCGCATCGTCACAGCCGAGCACTGCCGGGAAGACGTTGATAACGAACTAGGCATCGCTGACCGCGAGCGTCGACGCGCTCAGATTGGCGCCGATAATACCTTGCGTCAAGGAATTCGCAAGTGGCTTCTTGATGTTGAAGAAGCTTGGTGACCGATTGAATTATCATTTTCCATTTACATTACCGTGAACTGTCATGGCTCATTGACACCCACCTACCCCAAGCGTTTTATCATGCGCTGCCCCCTCTATAGAGGGGTTTCCACCCTAATCTTTTTGCCGATTCAGAAGTATGATTCATACCTCGCTGTGCATTGCTGCGATGTTCTTCTATGATACCCAAGTCTTTGTTGATGCCTGTTTCAACCAGGCCTGGCATTTTGTTTGATTTTGATTTTGATATTAACTTTTTACTTTACTTTTTGATGAATAGAAGAGTTCTCTCGATCTTTTTCTTGACACCATCTGAGCATTGCTTAGTGGTCAAGTGTCCTAATTGATGCGATTGTATTGTAGTGGACCCGAGATTAGATACTTTTCGTCACAGGGTAATAATATAGTCTCGTGTTGAACTTTCTCTAATCTATGAACCGAAAATCTAGTTGAATACTAATTGACAATGCCTGGGTAAATAATGGCCACAAATTTCCGGTTCTTGACCGTTTCAAATGACCATTGCTCACTTATGCAAGTAGATCACCTCGGTTTCTTGTCCTTCAACCTCAACGCTCTTCCCATCCACGGCAGGAGAGACATGAATGGTCTTCAAGACCTCACCCGTTTGACCAGGATTCACAATTTCCACCGAGACCTTACCATCTAATCTACCATTGACCAACAATTGAATACCCTCCAATGCTGCATCCTCAGGTGCCTTCAGCAAGCGATTCGTGATTGTCACTGTTCCCGGCCGAACAAGAATGGGCAGTGTATCAAACCCGTGAGTTTCAGTATACCACCGGCCACCCTCATAAGTTTTCGAATAATCAAACCAGCTGACCCAAAGTCCCTGGCTCTCATCCTCAACCCGAGGCACATAAAATGTGACCTCACCCTCTTCCGAGAAAACAGGCGCAACCATCAAATTCGACCCAAACATGTACTGCGTATCAACAGCATAGGTATTCAAATCCTGCGGAAACTCAAGGAAAAGCGCCCTCATAAGCGGCACACCCTCCCGATGACCCCGTAGAGCTTCTTGCAAGATATATGGGGTAAGTAGAATCTTCCTCTTCACGCAATCTCGCAAAACATCCGAGCAGTCCTCGCCATATATCCACGGAACCCGGAATGAACTGGACCCATGAAGTCGCGAATGCGAAGACAAAAGTCCAAACTGCACCCATCGCTTATACAACGCCGGCGGCGGTGTTCCTTCAAAGCCTCCGATATCCGATGCCCAGAAGATATACCCACTAAGCATTAAGCTCAGTCCACCACGCAGGGACTCGGCCATTGCTTCAAAGGTACTCTCGCAGTCGCCGCCCCAGTGAACGGGGAATTGCTGGCCACCCGGGGCGGTGCTGCGCGCGAAGAGGAGGCCTTGGTTTGTGCCAACGCGAGCGTTCAGCGCGTTGTAGACGATGCGGTTGTAGAGGAGGGCGTAGTAGTTGTGCATTCGGGCGGGGTCTGAGTTGTCGTGGTATTTTATGCCTTTTACTGGGATTCGTTCTGCGAAGTCGGTTTTGAAACTGTCGACTCCCATGTCCATGAGTCTTTCGAGATGGTTGGTGTACCATGTGCATGCTGCGGGATTGGTGAAGTCCACGACGGCCATACCGGCCTGCCAGAAGTCCCATTGCCAGACGGAGTCATCGGTGCGCTGAAGATATTGTTAGTCTGTACTAGGCCTTGAAAAAAGAGTTTACTATCAATATCATACCTTGATAAAGTAACTGTTTTTCTTCCCTTCCTCAAACAGAGGAGAAGCCTGCCCGACATATGGATTGATCCACACACTGATTCTCAATCCTCGATCTTTCAATCTCTTAAGATAGCCCGCGGCATCGGGAAACATCTCATCATCGAAATCAAAATCACACCATTGATATGACTTCATCCAGAAACAGTCAAAATGAAACACACCCAGCGGAATATCTCTCTCTTTAAACCCATCCAAGAACCCCGTAACAGTCTGCTCATCATAATTCGTCGTAAAACTCGTCGTCAGCCAAAGATTATAGCTCCACGCCGGAACAAGCGCCGGTTTCCCCGTAAGCGTAGTATACCGCCTGAGCACATCCTTTGGCGACGTTCCAAAAATAACAAAATATTCAAGTTCCTCGCCGGAGACGGAGATATTCACCCGCGTCGTGCGCTCAGACTGTACTTCCAAACTCACTTTCCCCGGATGATTGACAAAGACCCCGTACCCCTTGGACGAGATATAGAATGGGATATTCTTATACGCAAGCTCGGAACTCGTACCTCCATCCTCATTCCAGATATCGATCGTCTGTCCGTTTTTGACAAGTGGGCCGAATCGCTCGCCGAGGCCGTAAACCTTTTCCCCGACGCCGAGGTCTAGTTCGGCTAGCATGTATCCTTGCTTCTCGGCGTATATTCCATCTGCGGTGTCGTATTTGGCGCTGCGCGCGTCACGGACGTACCCGATTGATCGGAATGAATGACCTGTGAGCTTTTTGGCGGATTCGCTGCGAAAGACGAAGTCTAGTTCGTTGGGATTGGAATTTATGTCCAGGGAGAGCGGTCCACTGGCGTAGGTAAGTTTCTTGGTATCTTGATTCTGGGTGATTATGGCGTGTCCAGTTTCTTGATTGATGGCGTAGTGAGGGCCATTATCCACATTCCCGGCCCTAGAAGAAATTAACTGTCTATTCCATCTTCATTTTGGGTAACCTTCTTCTATTTAAGTGTAGGTGGTCGGTACTTACCAATGAACAAGCTTCACGCCAATAATCCCGTCTGAAGGGGAAGTCACCTTTGCTGAGATGGTCGCTAAATGGCCAGCAGTCCATTAGCTAAACCCAATACGTCGGCGAGAAAAGCGAAATACATACGCGAGTTCAAAGTATCACCGCGGTGTCTCTGAAACTTGTTCAGTAGTAGATCGACCGTTTCCTGCTGTACACGCAGTCTTTCGACATTGCTCATCCATTCGATGTTAACCCCCTCCTATTGATAACCCCAAATTAGCATACTGAGCTTCGAAAACATAACATCGCTTTATTTTTCGATGGTAAAATGTAACGAGGGGAACAAGGCATACCCGCAAGCACCACATTCCCTCGGTGAACTTCATGTTCACTTAAAAACCGTTGTTCGAATGAGTATCTAAAGCCCCGCACAGCCGAATCGAATTGGAAAAGTACCACGCACCAGGAAGAACTTGAACGAAGGTATGAACGAGAGAAGAAGAAGATGAAAAGAAACAGAAAGCAATTAGCCCCAGCCAACTTTTTGAACTCCTCTCAATTCCCCTCGTAGCATCCCAATCCGACACGGAGGACCTTCCGACATCACCAGATCGTGGGTCTCACTAAGGGACACCGTTGGACGTACGTGAGATGCGCTGTGGAACAAGCGGGGCAAATCCATTCTTCTCACGATATTAGTACCTATCAGTACCTATCGAAAGGGTAAAGCCGGCATATCCACCAACCAGAAGCTGCGAGGGCGAGTTTCGGCTGAATGCAGTAGTACCATTTGGCTAAATGTCCCCCTCTCCCTTGTGGCGGTTTTAGTGGAATAACGGGGGGTATTCATCGGGATTAGATTAGATCGGATTAGATTTGTTGGGGATGCTGGATAGCTTCGTGATAACTACCTAAGATTAAAGTGTAGCTAAACTAATTTTACCGGTGTGTGTCTAGGTGGATTTCTGAATTCTGCGGTTCATTTAGCGCCGTTCGTGACAGGCACTACATACATAGGTACTTCCTTCCATTGAGGGGTGAAAAATGGAGAGAGAACATTTATTTCATAAGAACTATCGCATACATGACACTGATAATCGCAGACAGGGTATTTGGTACAAAGCAAGATTAATCAAACAAAAAGCAAGCCCATCAGAAAGGTATTGCGAATCTGGTATCCTAAATCAGAGGTCGCAAGGTCCCACTTCGGGGACTACGAGTATAGCTCAGACTCTCGCCGCGCGCACGAGCACGCACCAATTCTGGCGACTGCAATCCGTCGTGGGATTCACGCCGGTCGTTCGTAACACGAGAAGGCAATCCAGGCGGGGGAGAGATGTGGTGGCTAACCACGCTGGCGGGTAACTCCAGGGATGGGATAGATGTATCCATGAGATGATGTGCAGCTGCCGGCTCGGCCTTTGTCGAGACTGGACGGACGTGCGATTCCTTGTAGAATTGCTCCAGCTGGACGACATCGCTGCAGAACTCTTGAAGGGCGTTGAGGATGTGTTCTGGGGCCCGGTAGAGGTTTGCAGAGTCGATGTTGGATGAGACTGGGTTCGGCATCGGGCTTCCGATATCGTGGAGAGGTCTGGTCATTGGTGAGAGACGTGGTGAGCAGGTACGATCTAGCGGATCGTGGGCTGCGGCAGGGCGGCCCCGATAATCTGTGCGATTATGATGCTCATATCGGCCTGTGTCACGACTTGCAGCGGCCCGGGTGCTGACTAGACGGTTTGCCAGGAGTAGGAAATCCCCTTCGTCGGTGATCTGGGCTAGGATGCTACCTGTTCGGTGAATGAATTGCGGATATTTGTAGTCGGGCTTGCCCCAGGAAAATGAGACCTCGACATCCGCGGGGAACGCGGAAGCAGCCTCGAAATCAAGAACGAAGTCAAACTTGCGCAATATGCACTTCTGGTAGTAGAGAGGGTCCGGTGGCCCCGGCTGTGCAAACGATGCATTGTTGAAGACCGTATGGACGGGGCCTTTTGGCGCCGGCGTCTTCAGTGTGATTTTGTACGGCTTTCGGAATGGCTGGGTTCGATCGATGGCGCATGCTTCAGCAATAGGAACTTGGACCAATTTCAACCCAAACTTCTCAGCGGTCGAGGCCCAGTTGTGTACCGTGTCTTCGATCATCTTTGGGGTCGTGCTCATCCAGCTCAACTCGATATGGAAACAGTTCTCAGGGTTGTGTAGCCGGTCATAGTGAAGGTCTATCACCTCCGCCCGATTCGATCGCTTACGAGCATCCACATCGTATTTGATGGACTTTGAAAGCATAATGGCAACCTTGTTTTTGCCCTTGGAAGGCGTGGTCGGGGTCTGAGGAACTCGATCATCTGTGCTGTCAGAACGAGTCCGGAGACTTGAAGGCGAATCTTTGACATTGCCAATAGCTGGTGTTGATGGAGTAGACTTGTCCGCACGCAACTGGGGGAACCAACTACCACCCCGAGATTCGGGCCGTGTGAGACGGAAATCGGCAGAGATCTGGTAGAAATAATTGCCGTCTCGGAAATTGTGTCGTTTCTCAACGTGCTGGAATAGACCCTCCTTCATCAATTCATTTCCAAATGCAATCGCTTCGTCGCGCGTATCAATGTCTTTGAAGTTTTGCAAGAGCCAGGTCGTAAATTCAACACCAATAAAGCAGTTGTAATGCAGTCTCCAATGCCACCTTCGGTCCATCAACCGAACTCCCTTCTCACCTTGGATTCTCTGTGACAGCGACGAAAGGTTAAGACTGGACCTCTCAAGTAGCTCGGACTCGGGCAGCAGTTGAGCAGGTGGATTGTCAAGCCCAGGATCAGTGAGCAGCACGCGATCCAGCTCTGCGGCAACAACTTCAGATGGGTTCCGAGTCTGATACATGATGTTGAGCGGATTCTGATCTCGCTTTTTAGTCGACGATTCAAAGCGTTTCTCCTCCGGAGACACATATTTCTGCTTTTGCCAAATAGAGGTGAGCCGGCTGATTCCAAGAATATGAATTTCTTCCTCGTTATCCTCGTTGTAGGGCTGTAGTTGACGTCGTGAAGTGGACTGAAGCTGCATGGGGATCAAGACGTAGCGAACTCTCCAGAAATGCAGTTGCTGCGCTGGATTATGGAGATAATCGCGGTGACCAGCCACATAGTTGTCCGCGTAGTTCCAATTATATTCCTCGGCGGTAGGATCCAGCTTGATGTCTTTGATCTCATATTCTGGTCTCAGGATCGTTCTCATGGCTGGCTGATACAAGGTCAAATTAGACTTCTTGGGCATCGTGAGCGTCGCAGAAGATTGATGTGTGAAGCGGGTCACCTCAATTTCCCCACCCTGGATACAGATGAGACGGTGAATAGCGCTTCCCTTAGACAAGAAAACTGTAACCCCATCTCGCTCTAGCCCTCGAGTGTTGAAAACGTTCAAAGACTCCATGGCAGGCTGAGATGTCACTTCCGCTACATGTCTTCCAACCACGATTTGAAAACCATGGGAGAGACGTAGCGATATCATCTCACGCAGGAGTACTCCTCGGGTTTTTGGTGCTTCGAATCCTTCAACATCGTCGTTTGGGAAAACGCGGTATGGGGTTTGCAAATAGTCTGAAGTAAGTTCGGCGGCGGTGGGAAACTCTTCGGTTGTCAATGGCAGCACTGCCGGTGACTTCAAACTTTTCCACTTTACTACAGCTACATGCGGAGGGCGGGGGTATGCATGCTGCCAGCGACCAAACCAGCTGGTATTGCGCATGACGTCCTTAGGAGTATTGCAAGGGTTAACAGATCTGACCCATGGAGCGAGTGCTTTGTTTGGCGACCCCTTTGTAGAGAAGTCCCGGGAACCGTGGTTTATCTTGATCTCAGGTCGTTGCTCATGATAGCGGGTTTGACCGTCCTGGCGTCCCCCCTCATCGAAAGGATTTTCTGCTGCAGATGTCGACAATGGTGCTCGAGTATCCCCGTGCTGCTGTTTTTCCGGAGATTCCGCTGGCTTCTTCGGGGGAACTTTGATTGAGATAGGCTTGGAAGGGGTGAGACGACTTCCATGGAGCTCTCTAGGGGGAGTAGATGCTCTGGATGACGATACTTCCATGATCGTTGGCGTGGACGTAGACTCCGAAGGACTCAGAGATGCAATGCTTCTGGTGTCCGAACCTGCGGCTCTTTGGTTTGACATTGGTAACGCATTTGCGTGCTCCACATGGATACCCGTACTTGCAGTTGCTTTAGACGGAGCGGCGCTCAAGCCCCGAAGTGCAAAGCTGATTGTTCTTGATATCCTCGATGACATAGGCGTAGTTAACGGCTTCAAAGCAGACTTTTTTGGCGACGGGCTGCTTTCGGAAGAGAGAGGGCTCTTGGGACTAGTCATACCAGAAGTGTCAATTCGTCTGGGGCCGGCTCGCATAACTGGATTGGTCTCAAGAATATTATTATCCTTGTCTCTTAGCCGTGAGATCGATCGCGCAGAAATTCGATCATGTGCTGCGACAGCTTGTACTTCTGGCTCGCTGAGTCGCTTGGTTTTGGGCCGTTGGTTCTGGCGTGGTTTGGGGGTAGCTACAAATACATTGTCGTCGTACTGGTCCATCCAAGCCATTATAGATTTGCGCGACTTCTGTGGAGTCTTAGTCTGAAGTTCACTTTCGTCCTCAACGTTCTCGAGGAAGGACCCTGGGCGGAGGCTATCGCTGTACTCGACTTTGAGTGATGCAGTTTGCGCGAATCGAGCCCTTGGTGGGCCTCGAGATATAGTATTATTCCCAGGCCAGGATCCTCGGGGTCTTGCCATATCAAGACCCTCCAAAAGGTATGGAATGGATATGTTTGATTGTTCACTTTCCATAACCCCCATCATCTGGATTTCATACATACGAACCCGTGGAATAAATGCCTTGGAGGGCCGAGTGACAGTAAATGGGATCGGGGCATTTGGATCATTCTTCAGGATTCGTCGGGCTTCTCGGTAAGTTTCCGGATTCCAATAGGAAATGTCGAGCCAGTGAGGAATGCCGTAGCTCCATTCCCCAAGGTGAGGGTTTCCCCTTTCACGCATCCGCGTCGCAGATAGATAAGAACTCGGTGAGAGGTAAGATGATCTGCTCACAAGGCTGGATATTGAGTGATGGATCTCAGGCGACACGTTTCCTTTGGGGGTGCTGCTAGAGCCTGCGGTGGACTGTCTCTCCACAGGCGCTCGATACTTAAACAGCGGCACAGAGTGAAGAGGCATTGGGCTGAGACAAACCAGGTCGATAGCAATGCCCCGGTTTGCCAAGGCTTCTGTTGTAGAAGCCAAAGATTCGTGCGAAACCTCAAAGACGCCACTTCCCGGTGTGATGACAATAATGGAAGTACCGGTATGAACCATATCTCGATCGATGTGGTCATATGCCAAGTGGGCCGAAGCGAGGTGAATGGCTTCCAAAATATTCCCGCGCAGGGCTGTGCTGGGGCGTCCCGCAATAATTGCAGTGTGTGGCTTGTGTGGGATTTTGACACCACTTCCAGCTGCTGCATCGAGATCGTTCGTTTTGAGAATCGAGACATCTCTCAAGAAGGATCTGAAGTTCCTTTTGAGCTCATCCAAAATGGTTGTCCAATGACCGCTGGCCATGTCATTCACAACCACGCGATAAAAGTCTCGGGTCGGGACAAGATTGCCGCCCGCGCTCTTCGCATTACCCGCAGTAAGCGTCGCGATACTGGGATGGGCAGATGCATCATACTCTACACGTGTGAAGAGTACGATGGTGACCAGATGCTTTGCGTCGGAATTGACCCATCGTTTAAAGAGTTCCGGAAGGAACCCGTTGATGACGCGACTGAAGAGAATATCACCAGAGCCCTCGGAGTCAAAATTCCACATCTCTCTAGACATTTGGATAAATAGGACGTATTTGGCGGACTCGCTCCGGAAAACAGGAATCGTGTTGGATGCGAAATATCCCGAGAGAACTTTCTTCTCTCGAATGAAGATGTTCTTAACTGTGGCCTTGATACTGTTCATGAAGGAGATTTTCTGACCTTTGTAAATGGTTTTCTCGGAAAGTTCCGACATGACCAATCTCCACATGTCAGATCGGACCATATACTGATCACGGAAAGCAATATCGACATGAGAAGCCGCGCATTGATCGCGGTCAACTATGGAAAGCACAACCTGACTACGGTTTTTGAAGCCGAAAGTGTTGGCGACATTTCCGGTCACGGAGATCTCCAATCTGGGATTTCGAAGTTTGATATCTTGCGGGATGGGCTTCACAACAAAGACACAGCGGGATTGCAGGGGAGTTTTGAATTTGGATGTGCCATCGGATTGTGAGGTCGTACTCAAGTCTGGGTGAGATTCGCGAGCGGTCTTAATATCCGAGTCCGGCTTTACGCCTGAATGATTTGAATCACCAGGAGCGCGAACGGGTAGAATCTCAACCAGGTCTCCGACCTGCACACCACTTTCGCCAAATACCGAGGGGTTGAGCAGAATCTCTTCCGGGGAGAAGGGATCATTGTGTACCCAAAGCGTGCATTGATGGCGAGTCAGACTGGTGGACAGACGGACGATGCGCTCGTCGGACGTGGGGCCATGATCTCGGCGAGCTGTCTCCATCGAGGATTGGATGGTGGACACTGTCTCTAGACTTGCGGCGCTCACCTGTCGCAAATGCGACTGGCGCATGGGCCCGCGCAGCGACATTATTTTTTGGGGTTATCTTGCTTGCATCGCTGGGGGCAATTGGCAACTTCAAAGCTCGTGTTCCGGGGTTGTCTTGAAGTCGGATGGTTTCCAATGGTTGCAGCTAAGGTAACCGTAAGTGCTGCCCCAGGCGAGCTCCCCCGATAAGATAGGAGATCACGTGGTATCCCCATACTGTCTCCACGTGATACCATATTGATGCCTCAGGCCACAATATCGGCCGAAGATCTCAAGAGAGAAAAACAAAAACAAAACTACAATCGGAAGACTTTACGGGAAGGAAAGAGGTTGCGTCAATGCAAAACCAGCGAAAGTGTATTGACGACAAGAAAAAATACTAAAATAGCAGATCAAGGTTAAAACTGGAAATTCATGCGACCATACAAGGCCGGGATCTTTCAATGGACATTGTCCTGTACTCGATACTCGATGGTGAAAGGGGCTAGAGGCTAGAGATGCAAAACCGGGCCGAGCCACTAGCATGTGGAACAAGAGCGCAGAAGCTGCGAGTGGTCAAGGTTGGTTAGTGTGATTCAGGTTCAGGTTCTGGGTTTGTATCCAATAGTACTGTGGCTTGACACGTTCGCGTATCAAACAAGCCACGACAGGAATGGTGTGCGCTAAATCGGACCTCGAAATTAGTGAAATTTGCCACCGGTCTGTTGCACGGGTATGGGAGGGCAGTAGACGTGAGATGTGAGAAGTGGTCTGGATAAACTCGTAGTATGCGGAGATGGAAAGCAGGTGACTTGTGACTTGCGGCCATTGAGGAAGGAGCCTAAAGTAAACAAAGACTAACAGGGCAAGAGCAGAACAGAAATGAAGGCTGACCACCCTCCGTAAGGAAGGCACGACCAGACCAGCAGCCAAACAGCCAAACAGAACAAACCAAGTGACCACAACCACGACCAACTGAACTGAACCTCATCTCTCAGCTTCACCTGATCATTCAATTCTGCTCTTCTTCCAGAAATTATCATTAGTACAACCCCAACTCTGCAAGAAAGACCCTCGTGCCCCCCCCCCAGTTCCCTTTCTGGTTGAGAATGCTGGTGGTTCCACAAGCCTCATCAAGGCTACGCCTTGAGGGAGGAGCACTGTCCAGCGATGCATTTTAGTCGCCACCCCATATGACTTTTTCTCGAGAGACGAGGAGCCTTCAAACCTACCAGGAAACGTGCGGTGACCTCAAGGAATGCTTGGTTCTGCAACTTCCCGCAGGGAACTCTGGGCGAATGCCGGCTCAGAGGGTGCTATTTCCGGGATGTGAATGGTTCAGCGATGACGGATTTATTCTCCGGTAGAAAATCACCTGGCTCCCGAGTTCCAGGGATTGACCACATCCCTTCATCTTGCCCCTCTCGCCCTCATGTTGAAAACGACAACAAGTCTTGCTTCAATCCATTGGCCCCGCATCTTTCCTGCTTGACCTTTTGGCCCCGATCTAGTTCGTCATCAGGACATTCTTTGAGACCGGTCGCACTCCGGCCACCACTCACAGATGTCGCCACAACCCCTCAACCTTTCACTCTCAAAATGTTGTCCTTGAGGACGGAATAGACCCGGCATTCGAATGTATTTCTGCTATCTTCGAACTTGAGACTAGTATATATATCTCAAAGAGCATGGTTGACCGTCCTCAATAGAATGTTTATACGGGTCCCCATACTCGGTCCATGCAGCCCTATGGGGGCGGACGCCACTGTCGTTCGGAACGATATCTTCAAAAGAACATTGAAAACGGTCACAACAAAAGAACATCACCCATACTGGAAAGGAATATCATCGACCAGTAAAAATTGGGTTGATTCAAGTTCTTTTTCTGTTCGGTGGATCTTATTGCTTTGGTAGCATCGGCTTCCAAGGGTCTAACGCAGACCACATGAAATGCTGTAACTGGGCTGCAGTTTGACATTCGCAACACCCACCCACAAAGTGTTTATACGCCTTTGCCACTTTGAGGTGCAGACCACAAGCCAGTTATTGGACCTAACTGGCCGCCATTTCCATGATGTTGAGGCGCAACTCCACCCGATGTTATTTGTTTGGGTCCAGATGAGCGCCGCCGCCGCTGACACCAAGACACGCTCATCCGAAGTCGTCACCGCAGTTTATAAGTTGAGACTTCTGTCTCCCGTGAACAAGAGCTCTGCGAAGGTCAGAATTTTCTGACCGGCCGTCGGGGCGTCACTCGTTGGGACCTTTATCAAGCTCGGCGAAGTGTCATCGACATGGGAGTCACACACAGTATGACGGATGCGTTGGACCCCAATAACACTGGGTGACTCCCAAAGGTAATAATTCTTGCCATTCAAATGAGCAGATAATTGCTCGGGTCTGAAATATCTATCCGGGGTCGATCGGCGTCGCGTTGCAAGTTGATGCGTGTTGCGTTGACTTCGTCAGGGTCGTCAGCTACGATCGGATTCCGCTGTGAGAGACTCGAGCTCGAGACAAAACATCCTGTGGCTATATCCATTAGTTCCAGCGAAGCCAATTGTGACGGAGGCAAGAACCAAACGAACCGAACCCTTCAGCCGTGGTTGCTGGCTGGCCTTGACGCCTCCTCTCCCCTGACTCCGCGAGGTCCCATGACTTACCGACTTCATCAATAATCCCAGCCAAAATAATCACCCTAGATATGATCGACTATCATATTGTTATTGGTTCAAGGAAAGTTCCTGTGTTTTGCTCTCAACCCCAACAGATTACCGGCCTGTAGTCTTGCGTGTCAAAATCCCGCTCAACCGAGCGGCTTCCTTCCTGAGTAGACTCGACACTCAACAATAGCCTTTAGGCATCGTTGGAACCGCACCAAGATACCTCGAAGCAGAATACTTGTTGTGTATGGGGCTTGAGTCGGTTGGGTTAACCCCCCTGCGCTGTGTCGAGCGGAAATGACAAAGTCTTCTCGCGGATCGGGTTCGTTCGGCTGATGGTCAGCACCACCAAGGCCGCATTGTGAAGGGTGAAGAAGAATAAGAAGAGTGAGTTATCTTGATGACGACGGTACGAATCAAGAACCAACGACCAAGTTCGAGTGATGAAAGATCAACGAAGCTGTCAGAGAGATTTTGTTGATGGTGAAATCATCCCAAGGGGGATGTGCTGCGGGCCCGGTACATGTTGCAAAGCCCAGGGTTAGAATGGAAAAGGCTATCATTCAACTGGCTGCTTTCAAAGACACACTCACTCATACTTACCAGCGACATCGCAATACCTTCTTGTGCTCACTGGATAGAAAAGAGCTTCTACCAGCAAGGGCGCCTTGCGTGAATCCAAGACAAAGCTTGAGAGAAAGGCCGAAGCCAGTATAGGCTTTCCATATTACACTGGTGGAGCCATCTGATGGGAAATATGTTACGACTACGGATTTGTGTATCGAATCGGGCAGTATTTGGACACCAAGTGCAGAACGAGAAACCTGCCAGCTAGCTATCAATCCGGTCATGTCCATGGCCCAGGTCGAAACGAGCTCTGACTATGAGCACCGTTGCACTCACGAGAAAAGTGATTGCAGATCTGTCCAATGCACGGAGCTTTGTGTATTTTGACAGGCCAGGAAAAGCCAGGCCAATCTCAAGGTGTTCCTACGAGTATCTTCTCACCCTATTTCTTCGAATACAATGACCGCGTCTACTCGTCACCCAGAATGACCGAAATAAGAATTAAGCTGATTAAAAAAATGGATGATTACTAGCAAAGAATCCACTTTCTGCATACACCTCCTCTTCTTGCGACATATCATCGGTGAAAAATTACCAGAGCGCCACTCTAGTACTTGGGGGGCTCGATCGGGCTAGAGTGGCAAAACACGGCGGCTCTCACATCCGACATACCACAGCGCAGCATTTCGGGAGACCCATATCCACACTCCATCTTGCTAACCCATTGCGTGAAATTGTCCCGTATACGGGCCCCCCCAATTCCCCCAAAACTGCTCTAGGGAGCAATTGGGAAAATAAGAGGGAAAAATCAAGGAAAAAAAAATACCATCGCGGGGTGCATGGCTAAAGGTACTCGTACAGCCCTGGCATTTTTCTCTAGGGCTACTTCTTTTAGCCTTTTCCTTTTCTTCTGCCAAACCCGCTAGGCTCAAAAAGTGCTTCTTGTATACCCTTTCCCACCAGGTGCGCCAACACAACCCACAAACTGTCGTGTCATGAGCGACAATTTCACTCGGCGCCCGTCTCATCCCGAACCAGGGCCTAATATCTCGGAGCACGAGTCAGCTTCAATTGTCTACGATCAGCTGAGTCTAGGCCATACCAATACCTAGACCCAGGCGTCTGGGTTCCGGGTTATTATGGATCCTATCCCTGGCGATGACCGTTCGGGTTCCAACCCAGGCCAGCGGCCTATGAATGCAAAGGTCCCGATTCCTCGTTCCGTTTATCCTAGTAACTACACTACCAGTGGCCGCGTCAGTAGAGCCTGTGAAAACTGTCGCGATCAAAAGGCGAAATGCAGCGGACATCGCCCCTCCTGTCAGCGCTGTCAGGATAGTGGTGCCCGATGTTCTTATGGCGATCGGAAACGAGAAAAGATGGTCAAGTGCGTGTTGGCGCTTCATGGGATATGTGATCGTCATCTAACCAAGAGAGTAGAGAGTTAAAAGATCTATCAGCACAAGTGCAAAGCTACGAAAGCTTGCTACGAGATCTGTACCCACGTCTTGACTCGACATCCGCCCAGCACGTTGACCAGGCCCTCGGTGGTCTATTAGTCAGAGTGAGAATCCACGCCCCCTTCGCATCTTTCCCCCCTCCCTCTCCAAACCTTGACCTGAAACCATTTCCTTATGTTCATTTTTTGCGTCTCATTGTCCCATTGTCCCATTGCCATTTCTCTCCCTAACATGTGATCCCGTCTCACCATGACCAGTCCCCCGGATCTTCGGCCACTCGAACCGATGCTGGAAGAACAGGAGACCCGCTAATCGCCAGAGACCACACCGAGGAGGATTTCAACCGCGATGAAGCATCCCAGGCCATGGGATTTGTTGGGGAGCACTCAGAGGTGGCATGGTTGTACAGACTTAAGCGCGACCTAGATCAAGGCGCTCTCACCCCCGTCGGCGACATCCCCGATAGACCATCAATCTCATCTCTCAATTACTTTCTAGATGACTCGGACATCCCTATCCCCGACGATATTGACGTTTCAGTTCGACCACCCCAGCAGATTGCCGATAAGCTCGTCGAAAGCTATTTCCAAACCATTCATCCTGATTTCCCCATCATCGGCAAGGAGTTTTTTCTCAGCCAATACCGGTCCTTCTACTCGAATCCTAACGTGCGACCCGGAAAGCGATGGACAGCCGTGCTCAACCTCGTGTTTGCCATCGCAGCAAAACATTCCCATTTGCTTCAAAGTCATCCCCAGGGGAACTATACTGATCACTTGGCCTACTTTGCTCGGGCATGGCGATTAAGCGTGGGCAGTGTCTCGTTGTTAGATCATCCAAACCTTCAGCAGGTGCAGGTAGAGGGTCTAGCCGCATTTTACCTCCTGTCGGCGGGCCAGGTTAACAGGTGTGTTTCCCTTTGATGGCTCTCTGCTGATTTTTTTGCTCTTTTGGTGGTGGGTTTGCCTAATCGACTCTTCATTTCAATAGGTCCTGGCGTATCATCGGGACAGCGATTCGTTCAGCGGTGGCGATGGGACTCAATCTCCGTAGCGAGACGGAAAGTGTTGCCCATCTATCCAAGGAAACTCGATACCGCGTGTGGTGGGCACTTTTTGCGTTGGATACTGTGCTATCCGTGACGACAGGGCGGCCCCCCAGCACCGGCGACATCTTTTGCACCACGCCCCTTCCCGTTCCATATCGCGAAGAGGACTTTTGGGATGACGGAGTGACTCAGCTTATCACCAACCACAAAGCCCGGGTCAATTTGTTAGCATCTCTCCTCACCTCATCCGATCCCATCACCCCTGGGTCTAGCGTGTCCTCTTCGGTAACCGTGTCGTCAAGCACAAGCGCCAACCTAACGCCTCAGCCGATAGCGGATCCCCCATCACCAAATATCTCCCTTTATTTTCTTTATGTGGTAGATTTGGCGACTTTAATGCGGGCGGCAATCGAAACCTTGTACGCACCCGGGGCAGGGACAGGGCGTTCGTGGTTGGAGATGGAAGTGGCAATCTCTAACTTCAACACCACTGCTGACAACTGGCTCTCCCGTCTTCCAGCGGAGTTTCAGTTCGGCGACTTTGACAATTCCCGTCCTTTCATTCGCCAGCGCGTCAGTCTAGCTTTCCACTTCTATACCACTAAGCTTGTTATTTCGCAGCCGTGTCTCCGCCGTCTAGCCCATCAAGTCCTCGGCACACCCTCCCCGAGCTCCGTGTGTGATATAATGGCAACAACGTGCGTGGAATCTGCGCAGCAGATGTTGGACATCCTACCCGAGGAACCTGACGTTAACTGGCTATATGAGGCTTCGCCCTGGTGGTGTGTTCTCCACTACGTCGTGCAATCCACAACGATCATCCTGGTTGAGCTCTTCGCGAGAACTCTACCCGGAACCCCCGAGGCTATCGGGCTCACGGAGAAGGTTCGGAAGGCTGTCCACTGGCTCTATGCCATGTCGGGCAGAGATCCTTCTGCACACCGAGCCTGGCTTGTCTGTATGGACATCCTTTCTCGACATGGGCTGAAATTCTCCCTGGAAATTGACTTCGATTTCTAGGTTCTGGGACTCACTCTCACGTTTCTGCTTTCCTGCAAAATTGGAATCGGAACCGTGAGATTGGACTCTACAATCGAAAATTGGCCTTGCCATCATGCTCATTCTGGTTTTCGAGGCTTCGCATTGGGCCTCAATATATGGATCAAACCCATGCCGGTCGCCCTTTGGATGCATACGTTGCTTCCTTCTCTCGTCATCTCTCTTCGCTACTGGGCGGCGTTACTTTTACCAAACATGGGTTGCCCGTCGTTTTGGATACATTTTGTTTTGTGGTGTTGATCTGGAGTGGATGGGCGGGCGGACTGGCTTGTATGCTTTCCCTTGTCTTGGGCTTTCACCGAGGTCTAGGTATTCTTCATTTGCTACTCCTTGCATATCGTTGGGCTGTCCTTGCCTATTTGAAAACTTTGTTAATTTCAGTGCACTGTTCAGCGATATCATTACCCCACCATACTGAAATCTCGTTCATTAGGCGTACTAAGTTCAGTAACCACCAAATTCACTGACCCTAGTAAATCCGACCATTGCCTATTCAATTGGCTTGATTGTGCAAATCACTGCCACTCCTCTTCTCAAACACCCTGAGAGAAGCAGGGACATGGGTGCGTGGCTGACGAGATAAACACTAACACATCAACGACGACCTCACTAACTCCCATAATCATTGATCTTGGAATATCTTTGGCTTGAACTACATGCATCGAAGCAACTTGGAATAATTTACTCCAACACGTATAAGCATAGTCTCCTGCCAAACAACGACTGTAAATTCGCTTCAGTGCAAAGAGATACCCTGGACGCAAAAAAGCAAAAATAGATATTATAGATCACAAATGCTGGCCCAGTACAGAGTAGTCCACGATCCACGGTCCACAGTGAAACCAGACCGCTAGTCCCAGCCCCAGCCCCCCTCCCCCACCCCTACCAAGTTCACGGGTAGGTACCCATACTACTAGTAGTAGAAGTTCCGAACTCCCGGGTCCGTGTCCATGGATACTACTAGTACACTATACATGCCCACCCGCCAAACCGCCAACTTTTTCAAAGCTCATGACAAGTATACAAATTTTCCGCCTCACTAAGAAAAGTATCAACCGGATGCAAAAGCCCGAGATCAATATCCGATTGCGCCAAAAAGTCCTGCATCGTCGGCTCCAAAAATGCCATCTGTGTCGTATACCCACTTATCGTTTCACGCGCCGGGAACGTATATGGCTCCGACGTTGTGTGCGTGGATGACGGCGGGGGTGGCGCCAATGCGGTTCCGCTGAGTAAATGTTCATTTTCTGCCATCAGGCCTGGTGTTGATGTTGCACCTGCCCCTGCTCCTGCAGTTGTCTGGGCGGGTGTAGAATTAGAATGTGAATGGTGTGAGGGCAGGATACTTGTCCCGCCAGCCCCGGAGCCGGAGTGCGAGAGCGAGAGCGATGGCATGGCAGGGAATGCCCCTGGTGGATTTCCAATGGCGTTGCTGGTGAATTCGGTGGGTACTTTTCCCGCGTTGTTGATGCCAACGCCGCTGTTCATGCCAATTCCAGTGCCACTGCTATTGCCAATACCAGCAGCAACGCTACCAGTGCTGCTACTACTACTCACGGCATCGTTGCGTCGCGATCGAGGGGGTATACCGCGATACGTGTCTAGACAAATTTTCACCTGCTCGAGGTTATGGTAGAACTCGGCTGCGGCGAGATTTCCATTTTCGGACATCGAGCGCAAGAGATCGAGGGCGGAGTCGAAACAACTCATGTCGTTTGGATTGCCGATCGGCACAAAGCTGGACATGGCGAGGATAAGTGCTGATGAGAAGAGGTAGTGAGCATGGAAGTAACCGAATGTCGGCATTGTACCGTTTATCCAGCGAGTTAGGATCATTGAGTGGGAATGTCTTGCGGCGTGGATACATGCTTCGCTGAGCGTGAGGACTGGTTGAGAGACTGTTGGTTCTTCAATTTGACCAGTTGAGACATCGTTTGGTGCTATTCCGGTGCCGGTGCCGGTGCTTGTTGCACTGCTCTTCTCTTTCTTTTTATGGAGGGTGATGAGGAGGTGAAGGAGTGTTGGCCTGGTAGTTAGAATCACACATTGATTGAATGCCATATGGAGCGAGACAATGGGTTTCTTGCTCGACTCAAGGTCTTCCATGTTCAGTCGTAAGCTTTCGGGAAGGGTATCGACCCAGTTCTTGAGCGCTTTAAGCAGTTTCTGTACGCGTTGGAGGAACGTTTCTTGGTATTTGCGTCGACTGTAAAGCTTTGAGATCGTCTCGCCGACTATACGGGCCAGTTGGATATTTGCGGTCATGTATTCTGTGTCTGAAAGTTCTTCTTCGTGGCGCCAACGAGGAGTGATGGGACTCGGCATGTCGACATGGATGTCCTCGTCGAGGATTTGCATTGGCAGACCCATCTTAGACCCCCACATTCGGTCAAAGATATAGATTGTCCACCAGATCTCGATGCGGTGCTGACGTTCAACGGGGTCGATGAGTTGGGATTCGGGGATGTTGTGATTAAGCCCTATTGTGAGACCCATGCGCATTGCATTTCCGATCAGTACATAGGCTGAGTGTCGTCGGTTGAGGTAGTATGAGAATAGAGACTGTACAGATGGTTAGGTTTCTGTAGAAAGGAGTCATGAGATAAAAACCTGTCTAATCACACTTACAAGAGTCAACAGTGTCTCCAGGTGCGTGATACTCGTTCTCTCAGGAAGAATCTGCACCAAACTCATGGCCTTTGCAAAATATGCGGTTCCGGGAACTCGCAGGCCAGGGCTTGGTTCAGACCGAATCGAATAAGCCTGTCCAAAAGCGAAAAGGGCAAAGAATTTGCACTTGTTTGTGGTGCAATCAAAGTCCCCCGTTAGATAGATCTCCTCAAGCCTGTCAAGCGTAGATTTGCGCATCATCAAGTGGTACAGATATCCGATCTGATGGATCGCAATGCGCACCAGTAACCGCGCATGGTGCAAGCTCGGCCATTGGACATCTGTCTGGTTGGCAGCAGCTGCAATCGTCTCCTCGCGCTCCCATTGTGTTCGGGTGATATGTGCTGTGGCATTGTTCCCTGTGAGGAATCGTCGGAAGCGCGTGGCGAAAGCCGAACATGCTGCTTCGCCGATATAGATAGGTGGCGAGGAGGGATCGTAGCGGTGGAACCAGGCTCGGTCACCGATGATGGGATTTTGGATACTTGTGTTGTCCGTTGTATCAGCTGGTCGAGAGGGGCCTCTATTTCTCTTTTCTTCAGTATTGAACTCTTCCTTTACTTCCCATCGTAATATACTAATCTTTGGCACCAAACAGGAACTTAAATGGGGTAGGGCATACCGTTCTGCTTGTGGAGGCTCGTTGACGCCGGCCGCGTCGGCCGAAGTAACCGATTGTTCCTTCAGGCGCCGATTTTCCGCTAGAATCTGATCCAGATAACTATAGATTGAAAGAACATTCTTTTAGCGGGGCTCTCCACGGCTCACATTGCTCGACGTCATACTTCTCGCTCACTTTGACCTGTCGGTCTCGTGGGGCATAGGCACATTCATCTGCACAGCCGACAGCGCGACACTTGCTGCAGGGCAAGTCGCCGGAGCATTTAATTTTGTGTGCATGGCATCTCTGACAGCTGCGATGGGTGAGTAATCGTTCGTTTTGCTCTGGGGTTTGTGTGGAGACCGAGATGGGAGCACATACGCGACAAACTTTCTTCGTTGTTGGCGCCCGTTGTCTTCGTCTTCATCTTCGAAAAGCGAGCGCCGCTTCAGCCTTATGGATTGTGTCATCTCGTCATTCTCATTGTTACACCCGGGATTGGTCAGTGCGAAGATGGAAGGAAAGAGAGATGCCATGCGGTCGGCGATGCTTCCAGATGCGCCGAGGCTTTCGGTTGTCACCGCCGAGGTGACATCGGTCATTCCACCAATAACGGCGGTGTTTCGGTATTAGTGTGGAGACCAGTAAAAGCGACTCTCAACATGTTCTTAAATAGTTTCCACAAGCTGGATGCTGCAAATTGACTCATCACTCGAAGTATAATCAGATGATATTTTACGGCTATCTCTCGATCTGCCTCAGAAAAAACTTAATGCCAAGAAGTGTACATTAAACCCTAAAAAGAGCTCTGTTATTTGCTACATTGCCCTCCACTGTCCAGTCTGAAGGCCCATCTCGATTGACAATTGACATACTGGTGTTTGAGAGATTCGCCATAGATTATGTTAAAACGGCGCATTTCGTTCAAGGATTATACTCGTTCTATATTTATCTATCTCGTCAAGTCATATCACTCCGTCTATTCTGGAGTCCAAATCTATGATGCAGCTGCT
The DNA here is from genome assembly GCA_031761475.1 of Penicillium pancosmium. Lineage (NCBI taxonomy): Eukaryota > Fungi > Ascomycota > Eurotiomycetes > Eurotiales > Aspergillaceae > Penicillium > Penicillium pancosmium. The sequence goes on along the minus strand of JAVMSB010000005.1, from coordinate 52,473 downwards.
ATGTCGCTAATAAGTTGGTCAAAGTAATGCGTCTTGGTGATCATGTTGGTTTTTCATCCTCGCCCAGTTTTTCTTCAACCCATCTCTGCATGTTAATTCCCCACTTCGTAATGATCCAAACAAAAAGCCCGCCGATGAGGGCAAAAAAGACGCCTGGGATTGCGTTAGACCTTGGATCGTCAACAAGCCGACAGATGATCCAAACTCACAGATTGTAAATGTCCAGCCCACCCCGATAGAACTGATCAATGGTTCAACTGCCGCCGTTGCAGCTGCAGCGAAGATGTACTGAACCACGTACTTGCCGCTAATCACTTCCGATCGGAGATGCGGCATGACCTCTGTAAAACACAATCAGTAAGGTTCAACTTGCCATTCTTCCGTACTAATACACACCAGCTGAATATGTGTTAAGCCCATTAAATGTTCCGAGCAATCCAACACCAGCCGCAAAAGCACTGATGACCGGCACAGGCATTCCGCCTACTCCTTGTTGCAAAGTCCATGCGTAGATCAGTGTCGAAGCAGGGAGTACAACGATCAAAGTAATGAGACCGCTGTTTAGTCGATCTTGAGGTAGACGTATCCCATTGCGCTTGACAATCCACTTCTTGACTGCGCGATCGGACAGTTTTCCGCCAACAACACTTCCTATCAAGAAGCCTATTCCCGGTGAGAGATAGAATAGACCGCTAACGAGGGGAGTAGTCAGGTTGAAGCGGGGATTGAAGATTGAGCGAGCAGATGTAAGAATTGCGTATTGAAAGGTGGCGAGAAGACCACAGGTGAGGTGCTACAATGGTCAGCTCTGTAATCCATTTAAAGAGGAGCGCGAAGGACCTTCACTCACAGACAGAAACACGTTTGGGTAGATGAACGGGCGAAAAATAAGGAGAGGGTTGAACATTCTCAGAACTTGAGACATTTTTCGTGATTGTATTAAAGTGAAAGTGCTCTTTTCCCCAATTGTTGGCACAAAAAGAATGGAAAGAACGAGGCCAAGTAAAGTCATGCCGAATTGAAGCCAGTAGATAATGCGCCACTGGGAAAAGGTAACGATAATTCCACCGATACAGGGGCCTGGGAAACCGTCAGTCTATCTATAGCAGCGATTATTCAAACGTATCAAGGAAACTTACCGATGGCAGGCCCACTGACTGATCCAACCATCATAAACCCGACTGCAGTTCCACGGACGACCTGACAGACTATTAGCTATAGTTATTAGAATGGACGGAGTATAGCTGGAAACTGACTGGCTCAAAAATGTCAGCAATAATGGTTTGCCCAGCGACCATGAAGAAAGTTCCAGTGAATCCACTGAGAAGTCGCATAGCGATGAACATGTGCAAGTTAATCGCAACGGCCGTTCCAGCCGAACATCCGCAAAGGATGATGATGGCTGCGTTATAGGCCATCCGACGCCCAAAAATGTTCGTTATGGGACCCCAGATAAACGAAGAAAAGCCCATAGCAATCAGAACTCCGGCATTGATAACATTCAGAATCTCCGTTGTAGTCCCAAACTCCGTTGCGATCTCAGGAGTCGCGGGAAGCAACGAAGTACTGGAAAATGTAACCGCCAACGTCATCCAGCTGACAACAAACAAAATAAGGCTTTTTCGCCAGAAAGCAAGAACATATCCGGGCGATGCTGGTGGTGCTGGTTTATAGTCTTCGTTTGTATCTGAATCGTGAGGGGAACTCAATTGCGGGGAGGGTTTTTGGGACTCCAAATCTGCGTCGCCGCCGATTTGATGCATTTTGGCGGAGTGAGTTGTGAGGCAATAAGATGGAGAAGTGAATATTAAAATCTTATCAAGACTTTCATAATAAGTTTTTTTTAAAGTTTTCAAGGTTTTTTGGGCTTCAGAATGAAAAATCACAACTCTTGTGAGACGATCACAAATTTCGTGACTCGAGCAGTTTTGTAGGGCGCGCGACTTCGGCGACGGTTCAACACGCCGAAGTCCACCTTCAAACCCCACTTCGGGCCGATTGCGAGCTTGCCGTTGCAGTTGGGTTGGGCTTAAGAGGATTTTGATCATGTCAAAGTGGATAATTGAGGTCCTTCTAGCCTCTGAGTCGAACTTGACTTGATTCAGTGAGCGCTAGTCATACTGCGTAGTGCGACCCTGGTCTGTTTCGTACTTGATAAGAGCCTACTTTCTTTAAGTCGGTCCATGGTACAAACCCTACTCTAAAGTCAATTCAAAAGGATGCAAATTGAAAACACAGGAAACCGATGGATAAAAGCCCATTGAGATAACTTGTTTACCTAATGCTTGTCTCATGTTCGAGCCCGTTGTGTTTGTTGAAAGATAACCAGCAATGCAATACTAAGTAGTAGTGGTAACTAATCTCGATGTCAATTTGAAGTGAGTCAAAGTGGTCGTGAAAATCTAACCGAGAAGTTAAAATCGATACACTACTAGCACATTTTTGGTATATACTAAACAACTACATCATATTCTTTCCTTGCTTTGTTTTGAGGGTAATTGGGGTATATCGATCGACAACTCATACAGTAAGGACGACTACTCCGCGATCGGCATTACCTTATATCCAATAAGCGGTAAATATTTTTGTGCAGCCTACGAGCAGGGATTTCCAGATAAAAAATTGTCATTGACTCTTTGTATGATCTTATTCAAAAGTATGTATACCCCTGGCAGATGAGGCACTTTCAGGTCTCGTGCCCACGAGTGTGTGGGTCTGGGTCTCTCCGCGGTGGATTGTATCGACAGCTGCCACCGCGATCGGCCTCCTCAATTACCGAGATGGAGATAATCTCGGCTAATGCTGAATCAGTCCCTTTATGCCATCGCATAGCGACCTGCTACCTACTCACTCAATAGGATGATTTTGCCAAGCTGGGCTGACCTATCCCCCAAAGCTGAATCCGATCAGGGGTATCCGCATCTCCACTGATCTCGTATTGATGACCCAAAACTGTTTCGTGGAGAGCCAAGCTTCCCGGCCAAGTCACTAGCCAAGCCATCTACTGACAAGTAGAATATTAGCACGAATCGTTTCTTAGATAAAACCGAATCAGTAGAAAGCCAGGGCACTCTATATATGCGACCGAATGCTCTGAGCCAAAGGTGACGCGTCTCATAAAAGAAAAATGGGTTCTCGGCACTAGACCGCCAAGCCGTCAATCTTTTTTGGCGCATAAAAAATAAATGAGAGCTCGGTGGAGAATCAGAAATTCCCCCCCTTAGCTCCTTACCTAGCTCTCCGCTCTGCGTCCAGCTGGCGCCTTTGATGCAGCTCATCCATTTGCACACGAGCAACTAACCCTCGAAACGACCAACTGTCATGGACGCGAAGGACTCCAAGGATATCGAGACTTCCGCGTCGTCGCCCGCCTCGGGCGCGCACGATGCGCACCTCGTCCTAATTCCTAAGCCCAGTACCGACCCCCGAGATCCTCTGGTATGTCATGGTCGTTGCTCGCCAATGTCCTGAATATTCAAATCTAGGGCTCATAGTAACGAAAATATGCTCACCTCTCAACCCATAGAATTGGTCCTCTGGAAAGAAATATATGATTCTTTCCGTGTTATGCCTGGCATCTTTCTCTGGCGCCATCGCGCCTCTATCAGGCCAGCTTAACCTTGCTGACCAGGAGAAACTGTATAGAAAGACGAAACTGCAAGAGTCTTACGCGGTATGTCCTGATGACTTAGTTTATCTATGTCCTTTTGTGTTAAGAAATTCCGTCAGGACACTGACCCGGAAGTATAGAACTCTGCTGCATTGGCTGGCATGGCTGCCGGTCCATTCTTCTTTGCACCCATCTCCCACCTTCTAGGCCGCAGCTCCGTGATATTTTGGTGCATTCTTTTCACGCTTGTTTGCCAGATTTGGGGAGCTGTCATGACCCACCCCAATGACTATATTCCGTATATCATTTCGCGATTGTTTGCAGGGTTCTTCGGAGCAGTACCGACAACCCTAGGCCCGCGCATCGTGACTGATCTGTTCTTCCTGCATCAACGTGGTCGCGCATTCATGGTGTTGCATATGGCCTTTCTCTTCGGCACTATTGCCGGTCCAACTTTCTCCGGATTTGTTTCCGCTAATGCATTTTTTCCCGTCGAGTTCTGGTGGACAGTTGGTCTGCTCGGCTTCACGCTTATTTGCTGCTTTTGTCTACTTGAAGAAACTGGATTTGACAGGGTCAATTTCGAAAGGAATCCTAAAATTCCACGGGGCCTTATTGCGAAACGCCTTGCGACGTTTTTCTTCGGACAGGGTGTTGTATTGCCGACAACCTGGACGGAAACGGTACGTCTCAGCACCTCTAGCAAGCCATGGAAAATCTACATTCTCTAACAAAAGACAGGCTAAAATCGGAATTACTCCTTTCCTTATCGGGATCTGTCCTGTCACAATAATTATGGGCATATTCACTCTTATTTCCTTTGGTTTCTACGTCGGTGTCAACGCCCTCACGCCTGTTTGGCTTCAGAAACCGGTCGCAGCTGGTGGCTACGGCTTCACACTCAAGCAAAATGCGGCTTTTACTTTCTGCCACTGGATCGGTATTATCTTCGTCCAGTTCTATGGACATTATCTCAACGATCGAATCCCGCTTGCCCTAGCTAAACGTTGGAACGGTGGCTCATGGAAGCCTGAGTACCGTCTTCATGTCCTCTGGCTGCCAAGTCTAGTCATCAACCCTATTGGGTTGGGCATCTTCGGTGCTGCGCTGCAGTATCACCTGCATTACATGGTACTTGCACTTGCGGTCTTTTTAGTCACTATCGGCTCTTTGGCTAGTGTGCCCGTCACCGTCAACTATGTTGTGGAATGCTTCACACGATACCCTGCCGAAGCCGGCATTGTAATCGGGGCTTACCGTATCGTTTATGGCCTCACTATCAGCTTCTATATTAATCCCTGGGTCGAAGCTGTGGATGTTGGCTGGGTTTATGGAATGATGGCTTTCTTTGCGATCTTCTCTTACTTCTTCGTTATGCTGCTGATGTGGAAAGGGCATGCTATTCGGGGAATTCAATTCTCTAGCATATCATCCAGCGAAGAGGGAGAGAAGCTTGTCGAGGAGTGAAAAGTTCGATGGCAGTTTATTGCCTGCACGAAGATATTAGTATTTAATGTTTACCGCATAATGTTCATAAATTATTTGTAGACCCTAATCATCCATGGATGCTTTTCAACGTTGTCAGCACGCCAAGCCATGAAATTTCGAGTTTACATCATACCAACTTCAAGTATCATTCATTCGTTACTACATATTTCTACTCTGAAACCTCTGAGGCCTAAAACAACTTGAATACAAAGAAGAGTACTATATGTAAGGGAGGGGGAGATGAGACTCGGCAAGTCAAGTTGACAAGATGTTTTCATAATTCGAAGTACGCACTAATTCGCCTCGGCAGGCATCATTTCTGGCAACATTTTAGACACCTGCTGTACATCCTTGTCTCCTCTTCCACTCAGACAAATCACAAGATCTTTGCCAGGGCCGAGATCCCTGGCCACCTTCACAGCACCAGCGACAGCGTGCGCACTCTCCAGAGCAGGAATAATCCCCTCCGTTTCACTCAATAGTCGGAACGCATCGAGTGCCTCCTTATCATCAGCAGCGACAAAAGTAGCCCGGCCAGATTCCTTCCAATTAGACAGCTCAGGTCCAACTCCGGGATAATCCAGTCCAGCTGATACGGAGTGTGTAGAAATGATCTGCCCGTCATCATCCTGGAGGACATATGTTTTCACTCCGTGTAGTACACCCACTGAGCCTCGGGCTAGTGTCGCTGCATGTCGACCATTTGAAGAACCTTCGCCACCGGCCTCAACACCAATAAGCTTCACCGAGCTATCTTTCAAGAAAGGGTAGAACATTCCCGCCGCATTTGACCCTCCACCAACGCAAGCAACGACCGCGTCAGGAAGCTTCCCATTCATCTCCTCCATAAACTGCGAGCGTGTTTCCTCTCCAATAACAGATTGGAAAGTGCGAACGATAGTTGGGTATGGATGCGGTCCAAAAGCAGACCCAATGACGAAATGTGTCGTCTTAAGATCAGTAACCCAGGTTCTGAAAGCTTGATTCACCGCATCTCGAAGTGTGCCTCCATCACCGGGATTCGCCCCAGGCACAGGAACGACCGTCGCACCGAGTAATTTGATGCGGAAAACATTCAAAGCTTGTCGCTCCACGTCCTCTGCGCCCATGAAAATCGTGCATTTGAGACCGAGTAGCGCGCAAAGTGTCGCGGTGGCCACTCCGTGCTGACCTGCACCTGTCTCGGCAATGATGGATGTCTTTCCAAGTCGTCGGGCGAGGAGGACCTGTCCAAGAGCATTGTTGATTTTGTGGCTGCCAGTGTGATTCAGGTCTTCTCGCTTTAGCCAGATGCGGGCACCGCCAGCGTGTTTGCTGAGACGTGATGCTTGGTGAAGGGAGGAAGGGCGATTGGTGTATGAGGCGTAGGAGCGAATCTCTTCCCAGAAAGTTGGATCGGCGGACGCTTTGTTGAAGCCGGTTTCCAATTCTGTGAGGCATTCCATCAAGGCCTCGGGTACATATTGGCCACCGAATTGGCCGAATCTGGTGATGTCGCCAATAGGCGTCATAGGGTCTTGGCCTCCGAGTGCGCTTTGGTTGCCGATGCTCTGTTGACTCGTCTCTGTGGTACCAGTCTTGAAATCTTGAAGAGGCATGATGCTGCGAGGCTCTTTGCGACCTGAAACATGGAGACAGTACTCTTTGACCTTCTCAGCGCCTGTACCTTTAGGCGCTTCTTGTAGTATCTCGATGAGTTTACTACCGATGACGACTCCCTCTGCGATATGGGCAACGTCGACAAAATGCTCACGGGTGCTGATCCCAAATCCAACCGCAGCTGGTACAGAGCCTTTAGTATAGCGGTGCACTCGGTTGAGAAGGCCCCCCAGTCCGCTATCCAGGCCCTTGGATACCCCAGTAACTCCCATCTTGGAGGCAACATAGATGAAGGAGTCAGCGATACTGCAAAGCATCTCCATGCGACTGTCGGCTGTCGATGGTGCAACCAGAGGAATGTATGACAATCTGCGCAGAGGATTAGTATACAATCCTCACATCGTTATCTTGACCTCTGACTCACTCTTCCGCCTTGCACAGATTTCTGAACCGAACAGCTTCCTCGGGAGGCAAGTCCACGATAATGAATCCATTCACTCCAGCCGCTCGACAGTCTTTCAAAAACCTCGCCTCTCCGTAGGCCCGGACGGGATTATAGTAGCCCATCAGGAGCACAGGGGCAGTGAGTCCCAACACCCGAGCATCTCGAACCATTTGCAGCATGGTAGGAATTCGAACACCATTGACAAGCGCTTGGGCATGTGACTTCTGAATAGTCAGGCCGTCAGTGAGAGGATCTGTGAAGGGGATACCGAGCTCAATGATGTCTGTGGATGGCCATGTTAGCGTGCATGGGAATGAAACTCGACACTGTGGAATTTACCTGAGCCACCCGCTTGCATTGACAGCATAATTTCAGGTGTCTCGCGAATTGTGGGAAATCCAGCTGTGACATATGTGACCAGGGCTGCGCGGCCTTCGGCCTTGCATGTTGTGAATACTTGCTTGATCGCTTCCATTGTTGAATGGATGAATGAAGGGGGAATGGTTTTTGGTCAGAGTGGAAAGTAGGAAATCTTGGGGAGGGAAGTTGTAGGGCGGTTCTCATATGGCCTTCGGTCTCACAATGGTGAGTCAGAGGAAGACTCACATAAAAGACAGTAGTGACGGGGCTAAGTTACAAGAACCCACTACATTCAAAAGCTATGAATCTTTGTGGGAGCATGAATTTAAAGATAAGGATAAAGCCGGTTCTGCTAGAGCAATAATAGCCGAAAATACCACGCTTGTGGATGTTAGAGCGATATCTAGCGAAATGGGGGCGGAAACAAGAATTCTTGAAACTTCCCATCTGAGCCCCCATACTTAATTAAATGCTCTTTGGATATTCCGAATAACCATGAAAGATCAAGTTTGAATTGTTCAATTGTTCTTCAACAAAATCCAAAAAGGGAGGGAAAGAAACAACGACCAAGGCAATTCGACTCTCAAATATCGAAATAAAGTCAATGAAGTCAAATGAGTCAGATCAATCAGACCATTAATCCCAACATCATGCTAAGGTGGGAACCCTTGCACGGGGCCAACTGGACTTTCTTCGGTAATACTATTTATCTAAATATTCAACATTTCTTTATTTCTCAAAGAATTTGAAAACATGATGATCAATCGTCAAATGAAATCATGACTCATATCGGTCTATGCAATGTAGAAATTTCGAATTCCTAAACCTCCCAGGCCAGCCAACTTACGGATATACTCAATTAAATTAGTGCTTTTCTCTTACTAGTATCCTTACGTGATGAGGTGCTGGTCTTCAGCTCTCATGATTGGGCGGTACGCTATACCTTGAAAAACTTGATCGCATGATCTACAAAGTCGCGGATACCGCTTGTTAACTACTGGTACCGCTTATTTAACTACTGGTAACGAGATCGAAAGACAAGTGGAATCAGTGTAGTTGGGAACTTCGTTAATCGGTTACAGCCTGAAGATCCACCCAGTGACAAGTATATCAGCCACCCGCCGGGAAAGCCATCTGAATTCTATGTAGAACTAATTCAGCCGAATATTTTGAAAAGAAAACAAGGGTTTATCCAGCTTAGCTGCAAGCTTTGATTTCGAACGGCGGAAACAAACCTTGGAAAGGGAAAATTATGGATCAAATTAGTTGCAAGGAATATCTTTGTATGCCGATTCAAGTTGGCTTGGGACCACTAGTACTAGTACTACTAATACAAACGTGAAAAACTTCAGGAAAATCTATCACTCTCGTGTATGCAAATATTATGGCTCGGCTATAAGGTATTATAGGTAGATGCAAACTGGAATGCCCGGGTAGAATCCGATTTTCAAAGCTGATTCGTCTCTTATATGCATGCTGCCGCTCAGATCGCCCGATTTAGCAACTAGTGCATAAGCTGAATCCACGCGAACCGGTCGAATATGTAGATCATGGCTCAGCTGTGGGCACCCTATAGGGAAAAGATTTGATTATTCTGCGTTCGGTTCCAGTCATCTCTTATCGAAAATGCACGCTGGATGCGATACAAAATCCAATATATTCCCTTAGACACAATAGACCCAGAAATGAAATTGACATCACAGATACGCTGCGCGCCGGAAGGAAGATTTGCCTCTATAATACCCGCGAAACCAGGAATATTAATCAAAATACCAAGGATGTACGCCAGGTATGCTCGACCAGAAACACCATAGATCCCGTAGTAGGGTCCGCTTTTCCGAGCGCTATATAGCTCCTTGACGTCAAGGCAGCCTCCACGTACGAGGTAATAGTCGCTGATTATGACACCGGTGATTGGGCACAGAAATGTAGATAATGCGGTGGGTATAACGCTGAGTTCGGTGGACGAAGAGATTATTATCCACTATAAGGCATTCGTTACCTTTGTGTGGGGAATCGACGACATTCGAAGAAACATACTGGACAGACAGCCAGACTAAGAACTGCACAGATATAGCTACCCCGTCTGATATTGATAACCCGAGGATGTAATGCTGCCATATTAGTGCCGCCTGAGACTGAATTTGCAGCGACGTTTGCTCCTAATTGTGCAAGGGCAAGACCGAAGGCGATGAAGAAGACACCTAAACGCTCGGCCGAGCTAGCTTCTCTTAAGAATTCGTGTAAAAGCGCGAGAGGGTTCCACATAGGTTGTCCGTAGATGGCAGTTGATGACGATGAAAGCACGATTACAATATGTGAAGTAACGGCAAATGAGATAGGGATCGTTATGAGCTGAGTCCATAATGCACTTGGAGGTACTGCATCACAATGGTATTCGTACATGTCATCAGCAGCAACTAAGTCTGATTCCACAACGAATTCTTCATCTGCAGGCGTCAGGTTCATAGCATACCTAGTTATTTTCCATAATGTGTGTTTCGGTTCCCGTACGGAAGCGACTAACGCATCTTCTTTACGCGGACTGTGTAATAAAGCATGATTGCCTTCATAACAGACATCTAAGTCATTACAGGGCCAGGTATCTAATACATCCGATAGATTCGTTATATACAAGACCGTGAGAATCCACCCCACCTTAATATAGGCCCCAATCCTGAAACCCCTCACCAAACGAATGCTGCACAAACCCGGCCCCCAAACCAGGGGTACTAAAATCCGCAACGCCGGGCATAAACGACCCAAGTAAGTATCCCTCAATAGAAGGAAAGGCGGCGGTCCCGTCGTTGTCCTCTTCTGGTAGAGACTCGAAGAACCCGGACGGGCTAAAACTGTCGGAATATGTCGTCTGCTCAGTTGTCTGAGGCATAGGCCGCTGATGTGCTGCGAGGATTTCGTGGTGATGATAGAGGTCCGTTGTACTGCTCGCCGGCGCAGGCTTGGGGGTACCAGCAGGCTTGGTCTTCCTTTCTTGGGCACTCCAGAGCTGCTTCAGCATGCGACTGTAGCTATGGCAGATGTGTGATTCCGTGGACGGAGCTTGTTCAAGACAGGACACAAATTTTCGCGCGAGCGATGTTACCTCATGACGCTGGTTGGGTTGAAACGCGCCGGCGCAGTTGGCTTTATGCAGGAGGACCGCGGCGTCGACTCCGTATCTATCGACTTATTAGTAAAGGCCGACGTCTGCCTATAGTCCATGTGTTTCATGTGTTCGGCCACTCAACTACGTACAAGTAGTAACGCGAGGGAAGGTAACATAAAGCCCGGTGCGGGTCGAGACCGTTCATTAGACTGAGGAGGTTCATTGCTGCGCTGATAGCATCAAATATATATCTGCCATCGGGGGAAGCCATGATCCCGTTCGACAACAGTCCTGCAAATGCGCCCTTGCTTGTTTGCCGAGGGGCAGTCGACGTGCGCGGGTCCGAGGCTCTCGTCAGGACAGCTTGGAAGGAAAAGGCGTTGGTATACAGCGAAATGTACTCATACATAATGAGCAGTGTGCTCTTGATACTTGGGGAGACCGCCAAGGCAGACCACGTCGAGTGCCAAGTTGTCGCTGCGTTGCGGAAGTCGTCAAGATACCGGGCGTAATTCCCTTCATAGACCATTGCTAGTGTTCGTTCCTTGGAGGAATAGAGGATGGCGTGGGCGTTGTGCAGGATCTGAATTAGCTCCATGGACGCCTGCAGGGCAGATGCGTAATCTTGATGCCCATTCTCGGGGCGTGGCTGGAGAGTTGGGAAATCATGGGCTGCGAATTTGGCCGCGAGGGAGGGGCCCCGAGACCAGAAGGACTGGCCCAGTCTGACTGATATCTGCCTGTCAGCCATGAAGATATCTAGAGTCGTCAGTAACCGTTGGAAAGAGCAAATGTCCCGTTTATAGCAGTCACTCACATGCCCACACAAGCCTATTTTGGTCCGCTCGTTCCTTAGATTCATTGCTATTGTTATTCGGGAAGGCAGCTTGGTCCAGGCGCTGAAGGTAGCCATGTCGCACAGCAAGGCCGACGAGAGACCACGCCGTTCTGTCTTCGCTGAACAAATTCTTCGGAGCCTCGGACGTTGCTTCCTGTATTTGGATATGGGGTAGCCACTCGGCTAGAAGCAATAGACCCTCTACAGTCCTCGGAGTCTGGGTCCAGGGGTGCGCTAAAAGCACATCGACCAGCAGGCGCTGCACATGGTCCCAGCAATAGCGGTGGGTAAGCGCATGGCAAGGATCATCCCTTGACGCTATGGTGAGGATCGCCGTCAGCAAAAAGTAGTCGGATTTCAGGATTTTGCCCAAGTTCGAACAGCGTAGCACATACGCAGGAACTATCGGACAGTACGGGTGGTAATAGCGGACATATCTAGTCACGTTAGCCAATGTCGACTCAATAAACAGCCGAGATGACCGACTTGAGGAGTAGCTCAGACACGAGGCTTGGCCGCAATAGTCCTCTCTGCACCAGCTCATAATCATCAAAGACAGTGCATACGGGGTGAACTTGATGTTGGGACTCAAGCGGCTGGTTTGTGGCTGTCGTCGTACTGCCTTGCACTATAGGGACCGCTGCGTCGTTGGGACTTGTACTTGAATGGCGCGCTCGGGGCTGATCACCGGAAAGGGCCAAAATATGCAGAGCATCGGAAGGATTTCTCAGCTCCATGGCCAAGACACCACCGGAATCACCCCTTGCAACGCTCCTTTCGTCATCAGAGGACACATCGCGTTGCGGACCGGATACGTTATCTGACTGTGCAAAGATAGTATTGTCCGAGGCTGCAGTACCCAGCCGTGGCCCGGCCCGATAGTGTCGAAAGTTCCCTCCGCGGCGGGACTTTGTGAGAATGCACTCCTTCCCCGACTCGTAACATGCCACACATGGGGGCTTTTTAGGCTCTCCGATTCCATCACTAGCAGCAGTGTGAGCGGTAGCGAAGCGAAACCAGAATGGCAATGTGATTGGGCTGGTGCGGAGGGGCCTCACAGGTTGCATCTAGTCTTGCGCTGACGGCAGCGTAGACACGCACGGTAGGATCTTTTACCTGTTGTGGGGGTCATGGCGACCGACAGTGCCAATCAATGGTGATGAGTCTGATGACGGGTCGCCAAAATGGGATAGTTGAGGCTGTATAAATCTAGAAATTGGTGTTCGGCTGTAGTCGGCAAATTATTTCCGGAGGAGGAAATGCGGGGAACTACCAAATGGCATACTAGTACTACATACTACGGTAGAGCCTCGGAGTATGTGAAAGAAGAAGCATTCCATGCAGAGCTAAATATTGATCTTATTTACGTCACTTCCTGCCAACAGCAAGCCCAGGGTATCCAACGCCTCAAGGTAGACCCATGCGTTCGCTACTCCTTTCGTTGAAGCCCCATGCCAGGCTGCTATCGTCATGCACGGTGGCTCGCCTCATGTCCCTCCTGTACTTGGTAACGAACTCACCGCTAACAGCGCGGTGCATTGTACATGTATTGTCCCAAACAATCATATCACCTACATTTTTCCACTCCACCTGAATGACATATTCATCCTGGGTAGCGTGGTCAAAAAGTCTGTCAAGAATGGACCGAGACTCTTCGGGCGAAATACCTTCAAGAGAATGAATATGTTTCGCGAGGTAGATTGTAGGGATGCCAGTGCGCTCATGCACCTGTAGCAACCAGTGGCGACTCATAAAATGGTCTGTAGGCTCAACGTCTTTGAAGCACTCGGGAGCAGCCATTTTCTTCGAGTGTAGGATCGAGTGACGAGCGATGAATTTCTTCTCGTGGAGCAATTGTTTAAATTCAGGGTCAAGATCGCGGTAGGCAGCTCTCATGTCGGCAAAGGCAGTGGAGCCCCCGGTACCAGAGGGAGGAAGCTCGTGGGCTAGTAGCAGGGAGTAACCAGCACGTCGAGGGTTGAAGCTGGAGTCAGTATGAAAGAGCGCGTTGCCCTGACCGAGTCAGCGGGAATTCGCCCAGCTACTTCTGAACGCCATTGCACTGATGGAGGACATACCTTATTAGCCTCGCCACGGGGGCTACTCAAGTCAACAATAGTGCCATCGACATCAACGTTCCCAACATCGAACAATTCGTTATATTTCAAACGGTGCTCACGGCCGGCTTTGTTGTAGGGAGTCACGTCGTCGAGCTCGCCGAATTTTCGAGCCAGCTCAAGGTGAGTCTCATCGACCAATTTTGTCTTTCGGACTACAGCAAATCCATGCTGCAGATGGTGTGAATAAGTGCTTGCATTGATGCTATCTGTAGGGCTACCCACCTTCTTTATCGCATCTTCAATAAACATATACCCTGTGTCGGTCACGCCGTTGGCAAAGTCCAGGCCTGTGATCTCCGCCCCGAACCCGTTCTTGATGACTCTCAGCGAAGGGGTAGGAGCCGGTGCCATCACAGTTTCTGTAATAGTGGTTGACATGGTGATGTTGTAAAGTTGATGTATAAAAAAGGGGATAAGAACGTTAGAGCAAAGTCCCGGTGAGTGTTAACGCGTAGTGCGATGTCTTACACAATCCTAGCATTCTTATACCTCGCTAGAAGCCATTCAGCGCACAATGCTCATAGCGTCGTGTTGGCATGGCGAGACCGACCATTGCCGAAAAGAACCCGTCATTTTCGTTACATTATATCATGTTTGGCACGGTAAGAGTATCTACAGAGTATCTATCTCAAGGAGACACACGGCCGCACACCAGTCCCAGACCCGCAAAATCACGACGGGACACTGCCCAGTGCTTGCTGGGCCAATCGGAGTGCCCACTTCATGCAAGACTGAAGACAGCACATCGGCTATGGTCGGCTTCCATATCGGTAATAGAAGGCAATCCGTCGGCCTAGCGGCGCCGATCCGAGCGCTGAGCTTAGCGGCATATCCCCAGTCTTAAGCCAACGGCCAAGGTAATAGCGGGCGATGACAATCATCGTCGGTTACACCTGCTTGCGATGAGCTATGATGATAGTTGAAAGTTTTATTATATAAATATTGAGCGAGCCTTGCAAAAGGTAATGACCACAGCACCTACCCTACCTACAGCCTCGCGAGGTTCTCTAAGTCGCCCTCCTGCCCACCTTACGCTCAGAATCACCTAAGCAATACAGCCCTTCCACGAAAGTCAAAAATTCTAGCATATTGAATGTTTACTGACATTCCTAACATTCTCTACCGTAAGCTCGCACGTTCTACTCCAAATATCGCGCACCCCATGAAAGTCGAGCAAGCCGAGCGCCCCCTCCCCCCCAAATCCCCATCCAAGATGGACTCTCTGCAGACACTCTTACGTACTGTGCCAAACATGATATAATACAACAAAAATGGAGGGTTCTTTTCGGCAATGGTCGGATGTTAACACCCACTGAAACCTTACTCCAACTTTCTTATCCCCTATGAAGTTTCAACATCAACATGTCTACCACTGATCCCCCACATTTTCCCCGTGGAACCACCGAGTCGGTAAGTTGGCACCAAACTAGCGCAGACAGTCAAGCCGGTAATCGTCAACCCCGGATTGGCCCAGCCTCCACCATTTCGATGCATCTGGCTATGATCGCCAATGGCAAGCTCGGTCCTACAACGCCACCGAGACAGGTGATCGTGTTGGATTCCTTGCCAAGCAGCATGGAGACGTGGGGGAACGCGGGGAAGTGGGTGCTCCCTATTGGACGACGCGTGGGGGTAGCCAGGGATAAAATGGATCTTTTCCCATTCCCCTCTTCCCCGGGCATCCTGGTGGGCCTTTGTCCTTGTTCGTTAATTTGCTGGACCTTCAGCTCATCATGTCCAAACCTCACACAATCCACGATGAAAGCCCGCAGTTGGCGAAGGCGAGCGAACCGTTCGAAGCCGACGTGCCGCATGTGCCGTTGACTGAGGAGGACAGCAAGCGAATCTGCCGCAAAACAGACCGGACGATCCTCGTCGTGCTGATCTGGGTCTACTTTTTGCAAATTTTAGACAAGACGGTGCTGGGATACGGCGCGACATTCGGGCTAAAAACCGACACTGGCCTAGTGGGGAACCAGTACTCTTTAGTTGGTTCGATTAGCTCGATCGCCCAGCTGGCCTGGCAGCCGTTCTCGTCATATCTCATCGTCAAAGTGCCGCCGAAGATTCTCATGCCTACCCTCTGCCTGGGATGGGGGATCGCCCAGGCGTGTATGGCCGCCTGCCACAATTTCCACGGGCTTATGGCTACTCGATTCTTTCTTGGCCTGTTTGAGGCCGGTTGCTTGCCACTATTTAGTATTCTTACCAGTCAATGGTATCGTCGGGCAGAACAGCCGTTGCGAATCGCGGCGTGGTATAGTACTAATGGGCTAGCAACCATCGTCGCAGCAGCGCTGTCTTATGGTTTGGCACACATCAAATCTGATGTATTACAGTCATGGCAGATGTGAGTTCCCATATTATTAATGCTCGTTTGTTTTTCCTAACTCTTTTTCTAGTATTTTCGTTTTTGTCGGTCTGGTGACGATTGTTTCTGCCCCGGTGGTATATTGGCGCTTAGACAACGATGTATCGACCGCTCGGTTCCTAAATGAAGAAGAGAAAGCCCAGGCAATGGAGAGACTTCGGGCCAATCAGACAGGAACCGGAAATACCGAATTCAAGATCAGCCACGTTCTGGAAGCCTTATTGGAACCCAAAACCTACCTATGGATCGGCATGGCAATGCTCCTCAATATCGGTGCCAGTGTGACCAATATTTTTGGTCCCCTGATTATTGGCGGCCTGGGCTACGATAAATATACCACCAGTTTGCTTACAATGCCCTTCGGCGTAATGCAATTCATCATAATTCTGCTTGCCAGTTATCTGGCTCAAGCAGTCCGACTCAAAGCTGTTATCCTGTCCACTTTTATACTCCCAGTGGTCGCTGGTTTAGCCATACTCTACGCTGTCCCCCGCACCAGCTCTGAACAAGGAGCACTACTGGCGGGCTATTATTTACTCGCGTTTCTTTTTGGCGGGAATCCGCTAATCGTGACCTGGATTGTCGGCAATACTGCAGGAAGCACCAAGAAGTCAGTCGCCATGAGTCTTTACAATGCCGCGTCCTCTGCTGGCAATATTGTCGGCCCACTACTTTTCAGTGCACAGGACGCGCCCACGTACCACCCCGGGCTACGTGCCTGCCTGGGGATATTCTGCACTTTGGTTGCTATTGTCCTTATCCAGTGGACTAACCTTTGGTTCCTCAATAAGCAGCAAGCCCGCAGCCGTGTGCGTAATGGAAAGAGCGCCCAGATCATTGACCATTCAATGCAGGCCAAATTCCACGGCATTGATGAGAATCAGAAAAATGACATGGGACAGGAAGTCGTTCACGCTGGAGCACATGTGGCAGACGACCTTACTGACCGAGAAAATGATGAATTTGTGTATATTTATTAAGGCAAAGATTCCTTAGCTTCGAGCGTTAAATCTATCTGAATGGAACCAATTTTCTTCTCATGCAAAGCCGCCTTACGAAGCATTATTTTTCATCATAAATTTATACATAAACAGTCCCTTTTTAAATCCTGGGAGTAGTCGTATATTTTGCGAGGAGACTGACAGGTCAGGGACTTTTCGGTTGAGCACCTGGGCATCCAGTAGACTATTCTACCGGCATACTTGTATGTTACACTGTTACACACAACGACCGACAATCAGCTTCCCTCAATAACACAAAGACTGAAGCATCACTTATCAACAACAGTACTAGCCGGGTACCTGACCACTCGGCCGGATATTCTCCCTCTTGTACAATACTACTTGAAGTATATTTTCATATCAATATTCCTCGGGATTCCTCAGCGTTAAGCAAAAATAATTTTTTAATATAATTTTCAAATTCTATTCCATAGATAGAGCTATATTTTCTCAATTTGCCTAAAACTAAATTAAGGATTCCATGTACTAGTACCTGAAACTAGAATTTCCCTAGGGCAGCCTGGTGGTACCAAAGAGTCCATATCCTCTTTCCCGCAACACTTATCTGGAATATCACATTGAAACAAACACATAAAGACAACAACCAAGCAAGCGAGATATCAGCAAAACAACATCCAAAGCCCCTTTCCTTGTAATCGACCCTCATAAAGGCGTGCAGTGTAACTAGCAGCTCGAAACCTTAAAGCTACCCATCCCAGTGCTGAGCTCGTGGTCATTCCAATCATCAGAAGCAATACCAATCTGAGTGCGGCACTTGCTGTCGCTGTACACGCGCAGGGTGCAATCAGAGCCCCACTCATTCTCCCAGTCGATAACGTCGCCGGCGCTGGAGGAGGCCTTGGTGCAGCGACGGTTGTTTTCGCCATCCCACTGACCGGCGGTAGTGGAGAAGATCCAGGCGTTGGCCATGGGCAGCACAGTGATGAGGCTGGCGATGATGGTGGTGGCGAACTTCATTTTGGTGGATTGTTTGGGGGGTTGAATGAAAATGGAAAGTTGATAATGGAGTTTCTGGTTGTTTGAGGTTCTTTGAGCCTGATATGAGTTGATGATAGTTTTTGAAGGAGGGAAAGAGGGAGGTATTTATACCTAATCCGGGTTGATTGCCATGAGGTTTTTTTTTTAGTAAAGTTTCAAATTAAATGGCTACTCTGTCTGCTGATTCTCGTGATTTTTCTCAGCTGAAGCCCGAAATAGTCCATATCACGAGCGATCGGCCATTGTCAATACTGTTGATGGGGGCTGCCAAGTATGTATACGATAACCAGGAGGACCCAAATTACGGGGCACTTTGATACGCAAGGATTGTATATGAACCTGATCGACGACATCAATCTTGTGGCCAATGAGTGTCAATCGATCGCCTAACAAACTTGCTACATTTAGGAGGGGTTCCCGAGGTCAACCCCAACTTCGTAAACTTGAAGTTCCCGTCTTCGTATTGAGGGACTCTTCGAGGCAAGCCAAATATAGCATCGTAACGTCTCAGTATATTCTAAAGAAGAACACCGGCTCATCAACGTTTGATCTAGCGGTGCTTCAGCAAATCTGGACATGTCCAGTAATTTTATTATCAAGTTCTGTCGGTTGTCGAGCGAAAACAAGCCGTGAACTTGCATGTTCGTCTGATCAGGACAGTTCTGCAAGCGATTTGGAGTGGCTGCGGCTGGCGTGCAATGCCCAATCAGGTACCTCTCAAAAGGATCAAATTTAAGCTTGACTCTCTGTATCTGTCAAGGCTGAATGGAGGCTGAGCCTTGACCCTAGCAAGACGTTCAGAGCCGGTTTGAAAGAGAATGGATGGCTGTGCCAAGACTCTCCGACATTTAGAGGCTCTTGGCTCTCGTGTTCGCATCTATGAATAGGTCAGGTTCGTTGTTCACCTCCGACTGGGCCAGGAGGGCTTGGCGCTTACCCATCCCTTTTTCGTGTGAACCTCGGAAGAAGTATGAAGGGCTCGAGGAGTTGAAAAAGAACCGTGTCTTACTATAGCAATAGGGACTTTCACATTGAAATGGATCAAACTGAAGGTTCCAATGCTCTGCATGGAGGCTGACTAGGAGAAGAAAGCAAAGACAGCGTGAAGTCAGGAAATCTGTGGGATGACATTTGTTCGGCGATTTCGCTCATGCAGGAGGAAACTTGTGTATAACTATTATTGAGCAGTTCGGGGCATAGCCAATTTACCTAAATGCATATAGTACTAGTTACATGGAGAGAAGGGTCATTGTAAGATTTGGTCATTTCGAGCGTCTGGTTTAATTACAAATTCCTCAGTCCATATTGACTACCCTGATCAATAGCAACTCGCTACTATCAAATTGGGCAGGGGCTGTCGAGCTTCTAAACTTGGGCCTCCAGTCCTAAATAATCTGAACATCCAAGACCACAGGCCTACAATTCCTTTCCTCATACGAAGGCATCTAGTATCTACTATGAGAGAGAGAACAGAAGAAATTACCACAGAAAACAAGGGTATAATAAGTAAGAAAGGAAAAGGCCAACGGGCCAGGAAAATAAATTCCTCAGAGCGTAACGCCGTAGCTCGTCATAATCACATTCCACGACACACAAGAGGTCGGGATCCCAATCCGACAAAGGAAAACCATTGAAGAAACCTCAGAAGAAGAAAAAACCCCTGACAAGATAAACAAATAAAAAGATAGCGCACGCTCGAAACAGCAATCGATATCGGCTGATAGAAACGAAACAGAGCTTCAAAACGGAATCAAAAAGCCAAGGAAAGGTAAAAGCAAAAGCAAAAGCTCGAAACAAAGAACGCAGAGCAGTACAGCGTGGTAGGAAAAGGGATATACGCTGGTTTTCTTTTCCATTCCTACCCAACCCAACCGAACCAAATCCAATCCAATCCAGCCAGGTACCGTTGGTACTCAAGGAAATCAAATCAGATCAAACCAGGGATAAACAGGAAGAATAAGCCAGATCCAGAAAGATGACACAGGGAAGACTAGGCCAGGGTAAAAAGGCCGCCATAGCTGCGCCGGAACGAGACAGAGATAAGACAAATAATCAGGGAAGGAGGAGGATTGCGAGGGAAAAAGAGCATGAAGCAAGGTGATGGATGATATGGATTAATCAAGACAGTACCATAGGTAATAAGTAGAGCTATGGCAAGTTCTTGCTAATCTGATAGAGGCGGTCGATGTATGCACCCCTTCTCCTTTTCCAGAGTAGCAGGATAGAAGAAGACATAGATAAACCGGCTCGAAGCCATGCCATCATCACGTCGACTCCTGTTGGTTTTTGTGCGTTGGCTGAGAAGAGCTGAGCTGCTCATGCCACATCAAAATCAAGCAAGACAAGGTAATGTACCGAAATGTACTATACCCTGCCCTGACATATCATCCTCTCGATGTCGCCAGCGAATTCGTGGAAGATAGTCGTACATACGTGAGACGTAAGGACGGAAAGTCGTAAAAAGTAGGAATAATAGTACAGACAAGGAGAAATGCCGGCGTCGATTGCTCGCCGAAAGACGAACCCGGAAGAATTCAAGAGCAGATGCTGGGACCAAGGCCGCGGCATTTACCGAGTGAATTGCGACCAGACCGCACTCAGCCAGCCAACAGGGATACCAACTTCAGATGGTGCGTTGAGGGAAATCTGTGACCATTCGCAACCATCCAAGAAAGCGAGGACATCGTCACCAGCTAAGCAGGTTGACAGCATGCTTGAGTCCGGCCCATCGGTGGAGGTGAGAGGCGGAGATGGTGCGAGCTGAGCGACTGGAGGTGGAGGTGGCAGGACAGCCAGACTGTGTGGGGAAGCAGCGGTGGCGTTGATAGGGGGTAGAGACTGGGAGTATGGAGGTGGTGGTACGGAGGGGCGAGAGGGGAGCCAGGAGTTGATAGGCTGGAGACGGTTGCCGGATGTGGCAGTGAGGTATTGGGAAGGCGATTGGGTGGTCGCTGCTATGGAGGGAAGGTTTGGAGGAGAAGATGTGTACATGGGTCCGTCTGGGTGGTGTTGTTGGAGGGATGGGAGGGAGTATGGTGATTGTGACGGCATAGGGCGGCTGTTGGGCAGAGGAAGGCTGGGTCGACGGTCTCCTTCATGGCCCGGTGGAGGAAAGCCGGGGCTGTTGATTGGTACCCATGACTCGCGACGACCACCGGCTCCATCTAGGGGCTGGTCGCTCACATCGCCCAATTCGCTCTTGACTGCGTTGCTTCCGGCATCACTGAGGTTGGCGGAGCGCTCTTGCATCATTGGCTCTCCAGCGATGGCAATGGCAGTGCCCTCGTCGTCGAATCCAGGCTCGTTGAGTTGATCTTCGATCGATCCAAAGTCCAGGAAGAGCTTCTCGAGAAGCTTGAACTCCTCCAGGCCACCCCCGAGACCCCCATCGCGAACCGGTCGCACGCCATTGGCCATGGCGTGGTCCGAGGCATCAGACATGCTGTCCAGTCGATTGCGTGAGTAGCGACGGAAGTCACGCTTGACCTTGGAGAAGTAGCTGTGGAGGCGATTCAAGGTACGGAACCATCCCACGGCCATTCGCAATCGAGGTCGCGTCTCCCGAAGGATATCGAGAGCCTTGCGCACCTGTGCAGCACCGGGCTGGGGGCTATCGTGACTCGCGGGAGGAGCCTTTGGCCCCATCAAACCCTCTGTGTCCATGTGAGTGAAGTGCGTGCCGTATACACCGATGAAGGCAGCATTGTAAATAGCAAAGCCCACGAGTGGATTCTCCACTAGAGCGCCACGTCCTTGACAGGTAGCCACCAGGTCAATCATCTGACGAGCGGCCTTGAACAATTCACGGGAGCTGTCACGCCAGAAACCATCGGGAGGGCCATTCACCTTGTCCGAGGGGAACAAGGGCTCGTCGAGGGGACCAGATGGCTCATTGCAGCGAAGGGGCAAGAAGGGGATATATGCTCGGTGAAGCACAATGACAGACAGGAAATATACAACGTGCATGACGGTGTATGGTGCCAGCGTAGTCTTGTACATGATGTGGGTATCAGTATTTCGCAGGGAGTATTGCAGGTTTCGGGAAAGGCTGTCCTGAAATTCATTTAATTGCGATCGGAGCGAGGCGAATCGCGATTCCGGGTGCCATGGGGGATATTGCTCGTTTCGTCGACCGCCAGCGCAAGACCACTTGGCAATGCTGCCCCAGATGCGAATGATACGAATCACTCGGCTGAGGACCGACTCCTCAGCACCAACTTCCCATCGATCCACATCATCCTCGCTCGAGTCTTTGCGGCGTGAGATGGGCGACCATGCCTTGGGGTCCGGGGTTCCGTTAGTAGGAGGAAGCTTCTCATCAGTGAAGCCCCCTATACTTTGGCGGATGCTTGGGATCTGAACCCCTTGCGCACCAAAGCTTGGTGGTCGGCGAGCCGTCGGCTCGTTAAGTCGGGCCGTTCGCACCCGTTCGCCGAAGGCAAATGCATTATCACTCGGCAATTGAATTCCGAGCTCTTTGACCCGGATCATGCGCGGGCGATATTTCCCACTACTGAGGCATCGGTCCAGGGTAAAACAAGCCCAAAAGGTTCGGCGCTTGGTTTCTTGAGCAATGATATCGTCGGAGGTTGCATCCTTGGCCTCTGAGCGGCGGCGAACACCAAAGTGATCTGCCTCGGTCTTAAAGCCGGGGGAGCAACGGGACATATCACGCGGGGGAAACTCATTCTCCAATTCAAAGGGCAAGCCCATGGCTTGGGCCAGACGAATGGCCATTCCAACATAAACCCAGGCGCTCTTGCCGCGACACATGCCCCACTCATGCAAGGCCAACATTAGCAGCGCTTGAACCCGTGCCAGATCGGGCATGGCCAGGCTAGCTCCCTCGAGACCGGCCAGCCGGCTGCGGAGTGCTGTTGCATAGTATTCGGAGGCCGCGACAGGGTTCGAAGTATGTCCGGGGGAGGCCGGGGAGTGGTAGGCGACCAGCGGCGGGTGGAAGCGGGCCGTCAGGGCCAAAACACCTAACGGGATGAGAGAAGCAGACGGGTCTGTCTTCAGACCGGTAGTATTTCGCGCGGCATCGATCCCATCGATCGGCGCAAGTGGTGGAGCGGGTGTAGAGAGTTGCCGAATCTGGCCGAGGAAGGTCGCGGGATGTAGGAAGGGAAGCAGAGTCGCAAAGTGAGATTGGAAGAGATCGAAGACGGATTCCCAGACCTTGGTGGTCAAGACGGAGGCGTCGAGGGCATCGAGACCGGCTTTGGCACCGGCGGAGGCGCCCGACAAGCCCGTTAGTTTGCGCGAGCGCTGGCGTTTCGGACCATCCCAGTCACCATTCCGATCGTCGCCGTCGGCCAGGGCAGCCAAGTCGCGCTTTGCGCCACTCACACCGATGGCGGGGGTTGGATAGACACATTCTCGACCGGAGGATTCGCAGGCGCGGCAGGTAGTGTCGATGCCGGCATTGACGCACTTGATCTTACTACGCCGGCACCGAGCGCAAGCGATGCTAGATCGCATAGTGAATTAAGCAGACCCGAGGTCTGCGGAAGTGACAACTTCAAATAGGATCAGGATTGGTATCCCATGAATTGTGTGGTGTGAAGTATGGTTGAAGAGAGAAAGTAGGTGAGAAGGGAAAGTGGTGGTGATGGTTGGTGGTGGTGGGTGGTTCGGGAGTATGTGACACTTTTCGGCCGGGCTGGGGAGGGAAGTGTCAGGCGGCAATGGGGGGGGAAAGAATGGAGGGAAATGGAGGGAATGAGAATCTCGGCTTTGCGAAACAGCGCGTCAGCATTGCATATGCCGAGCGCACACAACAGGACTCACCGATCCGTTCTGACTGTTGGCTGTTATTATAGCGAGTTGGCAAGGAGGGTTGAACAGGAGGGAAGATGCCGAAAGGGGAGAGAAATGGGGGAAGGGGGGGAAGGTCGAGTCAAATAGGAATCCAAGAGGAGAGAACCAAGCCGAGAGAATCAAGAGAATCCAAAAAGGACCCAGAAGAGCCAAACGGACCCAAAAGACCCAAAGCCGAGAATAAAGTCGAAGCGGAGTGTGGGGGAGAAAGAAAGTAAAAAGTCGGGGCAGCCGTCGGCAGAGCGAAGTAACCAGTTGTGGTGGCCAGTGGTGGCCAGTGGTGGCCAGTAACGGTGGTAACTCGGGAGGGAACGGAGTCGAGAACATCGGGGAAAGGAAAAAAAGGGAAAAAAAATAAAATAAAATTTAAAACAGACAGCCGAGAGCCGCTGGGGAACTGGGCATTGGAAATTGAAATTGCGGAGGTGCCTACGGAGTATGCAAGGACGCGATTCGTGGAGAGTGGAGCCCCGGTTTGTGGGGAATCTGAGGAGGCAAGCATAGATGAGGGTATACAACCTTTGTGTATACCTATGTGCATACCTATACTGCGTACATACTATATCTACTAGCGATACTGAGGTATAGCTACAGCTATATTACTCGTATACTCGTATACTACCTACTACACTATAGATATCAACTTCTATACCCTATACCCTACTCATACTCCCCGCCAAATACCAGTTACCATACTACCCGATTACCTATTACCTATTACTTCTGCTGATCTCATGATCACCCGATTCTCCCCTCCTCTCGCCGACCGAAGCACCGGAACAGCAACCAGCCGTGTGGAACATTCCATGTCGTACCCAGCCCGGTTCAAGAGCCCGAATTGCAATCTGTCTTTCTCTCTCTCTCTACAAAGTACTTGTGCTCTTTGCCATCATATGCCATCCTCTCATTCCTTCTAGGTCGCCCCGGCGTCGGCGGGTTTTCTACTCCCATCAAACCCTGTCACGGCTGGATGATGCCCGATCGGCAATTGTGCTGGATCGGATTCTCACGCGGACCCAAAGAAGCCACCGTCTCCATAATTCTTTCTTTTTTTTCTCTTTCTTTTCCCTCCCCCCCGTCACGGCGCCCCCATTTCCCGGTCGGGAACTCCTGAACAGGCAAGCGGGACGACCGGAGAGTCGGAGAGTACTCCATACACTGTACTCTTTTCTTTCTTTTACCCTTCTTTTTTCATTAGGTACACTTCCTTACCATGCCCACTCCACTCCACTCCTGCAACGGCAGCCCTCTTCCTCTTCCCCTTCCTTCGTGAGGAGGCTATACCCGCCAGGCTCGGTAGGGCTCTGTGGAAACCCACATGGGTCAGGTTCGGGTCCAGTGAGGGGAAGCTTCTCGGGTTTGGATTGGGTTGGGTTGTAGATGAGATGGATCCAAAGAGACCGTGACAGCGGTCTTGTGTCCGTGACCCTATCCTACCAGTGAACATCAGGGTAATCTGTGCTCTGGTAATCCGTGATCCCTCGGGTATTCCATTTCTCAATTCCGCACCATCCACCATCCACCGTCCCCGGACTCTCTCTCTCCCCCGGCGCCGAGTGGACGAAAATGAAGAATGAAAAAGGAAATTCTAATTTCAATCTTTTTTTTTTCTTTTTTTTTCCCAACCAAAAAAAGCAAGGGGGAAAAGACGACGAGGAGGAGGCGCCCAATCGTCGCGGGTCCCTGACCCCCCCGGACCTCCCCGCGGGGAGAGCACCGCGATCCGCGAATTGATCCTCGTTCCTCTTCTCCGGGAAGTTACATTCAATTGTGCTGTGAGTCGCTACCTCTTTCTCCATTGTGGCGGCCAGGATCGGCCATGACGGGTTGGAGGTACAGTTCGACCAGACTGGACTGGATTGGATTGGACTGAACGCTGAACTAAACTGAACCGAACTGATCTAAACTTGGGGCGGCGGTCGCCGTGTCACGGTTGCTTGTCCGTGCTGCCCTTGGCTCTCTCTCTCTCTCTCTCTCTTCTTCTGCCCCCTCTTGCCACACTCTGGTCGAGAGGATTGGTTGCTCGGTAGACCAACGGAATACGACCGATGCATCACGGAGCTGGCTCAGTGCATCGTGACATAGCGATGATGGGTGGCTGCAGATGAGCCGAGGCCGACCGCATCGGCGATCCGAGGCATCAGCATCAGGTAGAGTACATATGGTCGTAGGCATTGATGAGTTCCTTTGTCTCATGTTAGCCATCATTGTTTTTGCTGTTGTAGTACCCTTGTATCACGCACCACCAAGACAACACCATACACAATGTCAATCTCCCACCTCCACCACCACCACCTCTCACACACGGCTCCTAGTTTTCCCAGGGTACGGGAAAGTCATACACCGAGTCCCCCACGGCCGACCCGTACACTCTCGGCCCCGTCCGGCTGGAGTTCTGATTGGTCCCCAGCCTCCGAAGCGCCAGCGAACCGACCCCGGCCAACCCCGCATTTGCTCAATTCACATTAGGTAAGTCGGTTATGGGCCGATGAAGCGTCCACGAGTAGACTTAGGCAGGAGAATATCCTTGGTAATGAGGTAGCGGTGTAGGTACAGTATCGATGATACTGGGATTGTATAAATATGAGTAC
Source organism: Penicillium pancosmium (assembly GCA_031761475.1). Taxonomy (NCBI): domain Eukaryota; kingdom Fungi; phylum Ascomycota; class Eurotiomycetes; order Eurotiales; family Aspergillaceae; genus Penicillium; species Penicillium pancosmium. The sequence continues at coordinate 26,122 of JAVMSB010000005.1, read as the reverse complement.
ATGTACCCAACTACAATTCGCCTATACACATAGTACTCCAGTATACCCTACCAACAACCTCTTACTTCGTCATAACCCGGGAATTCCTTTTGCCTCGTGTCAGAGTGGACCCCTTGACTTTTCCCCGGTGGATATCCGACCAGGCACGAAAAAGAAAATGCAAATCCGCAAGAACAAAAACGCCCTGTGGATCCAAAGAGCTTAAAAGGGAAATTCAAGCAGCCCCAACTTACTGCACTGTCATTACCTACGGAGTACGGAGTAATATTAATCGCCATAGCCATGGCCATGGCCATGGTCATCATCGGAATCATACACTTCCTCAGTGCGCCGCAGTCCGAAGTCACCTCGCCTAACAGCGGCAGTACCTACCCTATGGATACTGAATATGGTAACTATGCCATGGGACGCTATGGCTATGTATCCTACGTCCTTCCGGTCCGGTCTCGCCTCTCATCTCGGGGACGTGCACAAGCCGTTTCAATTCTTCCGTTCCTTTCTTGGCCGGGGGTCACTCAGCTGACCCTTCCTTCAGTGTCCATCATCAATCTACCCGAACCTATGACATCGGGCCCGGGTCTCTGCTATGACGACTCCGCGAAATAGAGTCGGGGGGGAAAAGTAAAAAGAAAAAAGAAAAAAAAAGAAGGCAATCCTGTTCAATCCACGCCGGGAAGGTAAAAAACAAAATAATACGATCGCCTGCTCACCACAAGACCCGACAACCCCTGACCTGACTCCCAGCTCGTCCCAATCTCAATCTCGCACTCCGTTTTCCGATCGATCCAATCCTCTCCCCCAATGAACAATGACCCATTATGTATGTCCACCCTTTCGCCTTGTCATAGTACATATACCTAGGCAAGGTATTCCAGGTTCTGGGAAACATGTTCAAGTTCATCATAACTCTCCACTCCATCCCTTCCTTCCCTCATCAATCACTGGCACTCCATATCCCCATTCCCATTCCCATCCTCTCCCTCGGCTTCACCCGATCAAACGGGCATCCCGTGCCGCGCTCCGGACTACCGAATCGGTCGGCGCAAATTAACCCGAATAGGAACCATTTTGAGCTCCTCCCACAGCCAAAGCCAAAGCCAAAGCGTCCACGTCGTAGCCTATGTCAATTGAATTTTTCCGTCCCTTCAAGTTTCTCCGTTTATCCCCCGACCCGTAAATTGTAATGATGTGCGTACGAGTACTCCGTACTCGTACTTTGTCCATAGTTTAACCGATCGGATCATCACCGAGCAGAACAGAACAGAGAAGAGCAGAGCCAAACAGAACTGACCCAGAACCAAACAATTCATGTCAAACCGCAATGAGCCAAGCAAAGGAAGCCGCGCCAAGCCTTCCTTTCCCACTCTAGTCTTACTTTCATATCCGCCCTCACACGGCTTGATGTCCATGTTCAGTTGGAGGTTGGAGTTTAAATTCGGATTTGGCTTTCTTTGCCTCTTGGGTATAGATTTGGGTTTAAATTGAGTTGGGCTGGGCTGGGTTTGGACTTTGGGGTTTGGGGTTGGGCTGCACCCCGCCTTCTGGCTTCCTCTGATCTCGTCTGAAGGTACGGAGTAGCAGAACCCCTGTTCAAATCAGAGGGGATTATGAACATACGCAGTGAGTACGGGGTAGGTACATAGGAAGGTGAGAGAGAGAACTTTGAGGGAGGCGCTCTGTACCCTTCCCGAATACTCATCCTCGCAAACGCCCTAGGAAAAGCAACCCAAAAAACCTTAGAATGGAGACAAGAAAAAACATCCATCCCACGATAAATTTCAAAACTGGACCCTGTAACCCCCATGCTCAAACTCATGCTCATGCTCTCACACTGACACCCCCATCATTCATAACCAGTTTATGTATACATTATGTTTTTCAAACGGGCAATATTCGCTCGGAATCAAGATTCCACCCCACATCGGTTCGGGTAAAAGAAAGAATTTTTTTCCCTTGCGTGGGATCCCGACCGAGCCGATTTCTGCCCGATGGTTTTTTTGGACCCGTGACACCCCGAGTGAGCCGTGTCGCATCCGCCCCGTGGGGGTTATGTGTCTCGTAATGGGAATAGGGGGGTTGGAGATAGAATTCCGGTTCTGCTTGTGATGCTGTGTCTGATGCTGATTTCCTGGTTTTTGCTTTCATTTTTTCGTTCCTGGTCTTGGCTGGGTTGGGAATGATATCATATACGAGTATTGGAATCATCATAAGGGTACAGGTGAAGTCACAAGACAGCTACTAGTTGAACTAAGCGCACAAGCAGCGACAATAGATTGATCAGTTGATTCGATTCCAATTGCGAGGGGAGTATGTATGTGTTGCTAGTATGTACGACATGCTGCACATCATCCGGCGAAAGCAAACGCACACACAAACGCAGAACTAAAAGTACCTGGGACCTTGGAATCGACTTGAAAGCAAACAGAGCCAGACAATTCAAGTAAATGTCCGTCCATAGGTATCATTAGTTAGGGCAATTTCCCTCCGACCTTCTGGGCCCTTACATATTTATGTACCAACAAGGTAAGAGACCCCGATCGATCTACAACTACATATCTATCCACCTTCAAACTTGGAAGTTCCACCAACATTCTTCTAGAAGCCCCCGTTATTTAATCAGTGTACATACTACTCCGTACATAATCGCAGAGTCCAATCTAAAGCCTCAGCTTGAATACAAACCAATCCCAAACCAATCGTGCCGCCGGTAAATGCCTTAATGCGGTTCCGCCGGCCCGGTTACCATCTTCGGCTTGGCTTGGTTTTGGCCTGGGCAGGGGCAGTGTTGATTTCCCAGTCGCTTACGAGGGTAATTCTGCCGCGAGGCTGGGCTAGGGCTCACTCTCACTCTCACTAGGGCTTAGGCCTGCTGTCCTGTTCGGAGTCAGGCCCGGTCCTGCCGTCAAAGGTACTAACTAGTACATGCATTCTTTGGAGCTAGTACGTACGTATGGAGGTACTTCGGCCTTATTTATCCCGGGGTGCTTTTGTTTAGGCTATTCTGCTTGGCTTCATCCGGCCCGGACTCGGACTTGTGGCAGTGGCGGTTGGGGTGCAGGGAGGGGTTACATGCAGGAGGTAACCTTGTTCATCACCAGTGGGTCGTGTCGGTGATTTGATTTGGGCTAAGCTGGGCTAAGAGTATGGGGTAAGTGAGATTAGATTTGTGCAATGGCAGTAGTATGCAGCATGGATTAGGTATCTAATGCCGAGGATTGAGGTTTCTGGCCGTGCGCTCGTTGATCGATTTGTTGAGACTTGGTCGGAAAATTGGCTACTCGTATTCAAGTTTCATTGGGCGGGTGCACATGTACATACTAGTACAACTTGGATAGGATACTAGTAGGGCTCGGATAGGATAGATATATAAATGGCATGGTAATCGTACGTGTGACAAAGGGTATCCAGATTAGAGATTTGGTATTTTCAAAGATGTCGCCTTAAGAAGTGAAAGAAGTGAAGTAAGGTAAAGTAAGGCACAGTACAAAATAAGGAGAGCAGATAGAGAATGAACCGCCCAGTTTAGAGATTACCTAGAGATAAATGCTATGTCCAATGGCTCGCGGAGCGCATTAGAAGAACCTGGGAAGATTAGCATGTGCGCATATAGGTTGGAATGGAAGGGTCAGTGTGCCCCCATGAACGCGTGCGACGTACCAAGCAGCAATGGCGATAATTAGGTACATCATCATAAGCAAGACACCCTCAAGCCAGTGAGATTTGCCGTCTCCGATAAGGTAGTTGACCTTGTATATTAATTAGAATGGACGACTCGTCTCAAGTTTGGAGGGGGGAGGGCGTACCAAGAGGACAGAGACGAAGAGTAGAATGACCTGGAAACCATCGAAACCAAGAGTCATGTCATCGACACCTGGGATCATTGTGAGTTAGTTCTCCTTCTTTCTATCCAGGGTGTTGTTTTGAATAACATACCAATAATCCAGCCGAGAACAACAATAAGCGGCAGAACAAGCAGCGCAATCTGCATACTAGATCCTACAGCAACGCCAATGGCCAGATCCATCTTATCCTTGCACGCAACAGTCACAGCCGTAGCATGCTCCGCCGCATTACCAACAATAGGCAGGAGAATCAATCCGACAAAAGTATCGCTGACGCCACCGGTCTTGGTCAGGCCGTCGATAGAGTCAACCTAGCACAGCACAGCAGAGCATTAGTATTAAATCATTTTCAACCATCCCATCTGACACAGCAGACAGGGAAGGAAACTCACCATGAACTCAGCACAAACAGCAACAAGCGCAGTCGACAGGAAAAGAGTTAGCAACGCGGTGAAAATAGTTAACTGAGGCTGCTCAGGCTCCTCATCCGGTTCCTGGACTTCCATGTTCTGCGCATTCTCGCCGCCGATCTGCTTCGCGGCTGCGTCGCCGATCTTCGCCAGTCCGCGCGACAGGTCGCCTTCGGAGGGCTTGCGGCGGCGCTTCTCGACTTTCTTGCTCGGCTCGTTGTACATGGCGGCGTGGGACTTCAGTTGGAAGAAGAGGTAGCAGCCGTAGGTGATTAGGAGGAGAACACTGGTTCCTCGGGAGAGGGGGACGACTTTGTCTTTGTTGCCTGGTTGGGTTGGGTTGGATTGATTAGTTGTGTTGTTCTGATTTTTAGGTATAAGAGGGGAGATGGGTGATGGGTGAAGGACAGGACATACCTTCCGACCACGATTTGAACGCAGTTGGAATGATCAGACTGCTAACAGCGAGGGCGAGCAGACTGGCTGCGGTTTGCGCGACGACGACGTTGAAGTGCTGCTCCATGCGGTTGATTCCGCCGAAGAAGAAACACATTCCCATGACGAGGAGCAGATTCGATAGAATACTGCCGATCAGAGAGGTTTGGACGATGATAACTTCTCTCTTGACCAGGGCAATGATGGCGACGATTAGTTCAACGGCGTTACTGTAAGATGCGACGTTAGGAAATTATCAAAACCGACTGAGCTGTAACGCAAGACTTACCCAAATGAAGCATTTAGCAATCCACCGATTGTTTCACCAGTCCTGCAGTACGTGGTTAGTATGATCTGCACCATCCTGTGCTTGTATTCGATTCGGAGATGATGAACATACCGCATAGCAATTTCTTCTGTCGCATAGCTCAGCATGGCTGCAAGAGGACTATATCACCGATCGTTAGCATGCGTTTTCTTTCTTCTCCTTTTCTCGTGTCCACGATGGGCAGGCTCGAACTCACATAATAGCAATAAAGTTGACAACGAAAATGGCAATGGGATTAGCATTCACGCAATAAAGCGCAACTAAAACAGTAAAATGTCAGCATACTCAATCCCAGGGCAAAACAAGAAGAGAAAAACCTACTTCCAGCCGGCGCCGCAAAAATAAGAACATTAATCCAAGAATTGAGGATAGTCGCGCGCAGCTGCGACGCAACCGTAAAAGTCGGCCCCTCGGCCTCAACATCCTCTCCATCCTTGAACTCCTCGGCATCCCCTTCAGTCTTCTGGCGCCTAAACTTGCCCAAAAACCTCGATCTTGGTTTTCCCGCCCCAGCACCGACGCCGCTCTCCCCCTCGAGATCCAACCCCCGCGACGAAGAAACATTAATCGGATCCTGACTTCGCATAGACGGTTCGGGTCCTTGCTCGGGGCTTGAGAATTGATGCTGGTGATCCTTTGCTCCGGCGGCCGTTGCAGCGTGGCGCAACGATGAAGGGCTCACGTCGCTTCCTGCGGATTCGGGAGGGAATGTGTCATAGTGCTCGGGGCCGGAGAGGCCGTTGTTCATTTCTGCGCGGCGGCGTTGGTCTTCGGTTGTGCTTAGGTCACCCATGCTTCTGGAGGCACCGCGTTGCTCTTCCAGTTGGATTGAGTTGGTGCGGCGTGGGCGGCGGCGGAATTTCTTGAATGGGTTGTGCGAGGATGGTTCGCCGTCTTGGTCATACCAGGCTAGGTTGCGGGCTTGTCGGCGGTAGATATCTGGAGTATTGTTAGTTTAGTTGAGTCTTTGGTCGATGAGGAGATAGATCATGTCAATGTGGTCTCTCTCCTCTCTTTCTTTTCCTCTGGTTGTTTTGATATAGGGCTTGCATCTGCATCTGCCTCGGCATATGTGAACTTACGCATTTTGAAAGTAGTGGTGGAGATTGAATGATCTTGATGGCTTGGTAGATTCTAAGAGTGTGGTTGATTAGTCTTGGCTCCTTGTAGATGAAGAGGCTTCTTGGTATGCGACACAGTTGGGCGTTGATTCAATTCAGTTCAAGCCCAGCCGAGCCTGAGTGCAAGGGAGTTGAAAGACACGAGGCTGAGCCAATATTAGGCGGCCACGACCAGTACCAGTGCCAGACCGAATCAACGTGGGCTCAAACGAGTCACTTACGCGTTTGGAAAAATAGTTTCAACCTAACAAAGCCATACAGAGGTGGACTGGTGGAGAGGGTACGGAATCTCAGCGTGGCTCAGCTGCCGCCACAGTTCGATTCTTAGAAAGCGGGGACTAAAAGGATTCGGAGAGGGCAGAGTTCAAAGGAAATTGAATTCTTCTTGTTGTTTTTTGTTGCTTGGCTTGGGCGCAGGAAAAAAAATGGTGTGGAGTTTCGCAGCTGGCCAAGCAAGGGGAGTGCGAGAGGGAGTGCGAAAGTCAACAAAGACAAGCGAGTGACTGCAGAATGAATGTGGGCGAGTAGGAAAAAAGAGCGGCAAAAAAGAAAAAAAGAGAATTCGATCAAAGCGAAAAAGGAGAGGATAGTCAAGGAGCGAGCAAGATTGCAGGACGAGAGAGTTCGAGTTGGTGGAATTCAATTATTCGCGAGGTGACACAGCCACAATCATCCAGGGGCGATCGCAGTGATGTGGGGGAAAAGAAGCTTGGCATGGAACAAGTTGGTTTCGCGAGATTTTGGCTTGGTTTTGTATATAGTATTAGTAGTAGGAGGGTAGAAGGCCTTAATTAAATGATCTGAATGTGAATAGTCCTGATGGTGTAGATGCTGGCAAGTTTCGTAGACTTCCTCTGCTCTGACGTTGGTGGACGAGGGATGCGCTGGCAGGAGAGAAAAAGCCATGCCAAGCCTGAAAGAACATGGCGAAACATGTCTTTACCAAGGAACTTTAACAATTCCAAGAAACCCAAGACGGGCAATGAATGCTTCGATGAAGCTTGCCATCGGGGTTGTCTTGGCACCATTCAATGTCAAAAGTCTGACATCAGATCGCTCTCTGTTTGGAGCAAACAGTGCGATGACGGTGCGACTGCGCTCTGGCCGATGGTGATGATGATGACGATACAGTAAACTGTGGCACACGGCAGTCCCCGATTGAACACACTGATTGGTGATGGACAGATGGCCCTTCATTTCGTGGCCCACTCTTTCAGCGAATCCAAGGCCGTGCACTGTCCCCCCCCTGTAACTCTGCCACAGGTGGAATCGCTGGAAATTCGCAAAATCCGTGAAATTGCGCGCCACATGTGGAATCACGTGAAAGCATTCACTTGCTGTTTGCTGTGCTGCATGCTGAAATGCACAGTAGCGATGCCAGAATGAAGCATAGGTGGGCTGTTGATGTTGATGTCAATATATTGGCAGAGGCTCAACTTGAATGTCTGATTGTCAGGCAGTGGAACCCAGTCCACTGGGGTCAGTGGAGGCTTCTATCTATCGGTCGCGATACGAGTACGTCGGTGGCTGTTCTTTTCGACGATCACGATCGCTGGGGAAAACCAGACAGACATGTGCTGTGCTGTGCTGGGCTGGACTGGACCGAGCTGTCATTGTCGGTGAAGGGCCGTTGCAGGTCTGGATGCCCTGGGGTGAGAAGCAGCGCTGTCAGCAACTGCATTGCTGGGTTGGTTAGTGCCCATCGAAGCCTGAAAGGGTTTAAATAATCTGTTGAAAGGGCCTGCTTGCTGGATGGAGTGGGAAGATGGTCGTAGGGCTGAGAATTTGTCAAGGAATAAAACTGGGTGCCTCAGCCATCTTTATTCTGGTGGTGCCCGGGGCTGGCCCTAGGAAACCTTTGGTTGTTGTTTATTGCTGCTGCCTACGGCGGAGACGAAACAATGTTTGAGCTTGGTCTTTGGAATGCCTTGCTTTTAACGCTCTCTTTGAACAGTCGCTTATTCTTGGCGTTGATTTTAATTGATTCTTAGCTCTATCCCCCACAACCTTAGACAGATAGTTTAAATCCATCCTGGTTTGACGTTCTGACTTTGCGATCGTAGGATATGAAAAGAGGCAACCAAGCGACCAGGCGAACCCCACCCTTAGCATCAGCTGCCAGAAAGAGTCCAGTATATCCTTTCTCAGAAGTGTTAGCCTGGGAGCCATTTGAGAACTGCATTTTTCTTGCATTGTTAAGTTCGCCTTTTGCCAGGGTTCGTGCAAGTCCTCTGCCCGCGAAGGAATTTAGGACCTCTGCTTTTGGAAGACGTAGACAATATTCTGGCAAATTTCATTCTATTAGTAGTTTTAGTGCCCGTATGCTCTCTTCCCTGGTGGTATATACTCATGAATATAAGCCCCGGGCCTTGGTTGGATAGTATGACAAAAGTTTTCTGCTTGCTAAAGGAGTTGATCACTTTGGTATTTATCTACTACTTGCCGAAGGCGTTGTTCGCGTAAGCTTGCGAGTACGATTCAATTCAACCCATGAATGTCCTTATTGAACCTTCCAAGGTTGGAACACAACCCACCTGCAGGTGTAGAAGTTCTGTGCTCAAGGGTTTGGGAGCATGAAGCGACATGCCCATATATATCTAGATAGAGTTACTTACTAGCCACCTAAATTCAAAAATTTCAAGGGTTCTAACCTCCAACGACAACTTGAATCTTGAAATAACGCATCTGACTCGGATGGTTTAGAACCCAAGTTCAAGTTGCAACCCGAAGGTTCAACTTGAACCTTGGAAGTCCACGGGTTGTGACCGAGTCGGACTGCCCAGGTGGTATATATCCATGGGTTCCTTCCAGGGCAAATCCTCCGGACGTACTAGCCTGAGTACTTACCATCCCGCCCGTCACTAAGTCTACAATACACCAAACAAAAGAATATAGTCAGGACCACTATATCTTTAAACAATACTGTATTTTTCTAAGCGCCAATGTATTCTCAGTATATTTACTACTTACTAGGCACCACTGCGCGTAAGTTACAGTAGTCATACCTACTACTAGAAACACGCTTGCCTTACATATATATATTCCCCCTGCGGCACGCATTACCCCCTGTCTAACCTTGTCCTTACAAATATTCTCTGTCTTCTGATTCTCTCTCTTCTGAGATTCTGAATATCCTCGCTTTTTACTTGCTAATTTAGATCTCCAGGTCTTGCTAGTCTCTAGGTTTTACTTTGGCACGCGTTGCTTTACGAATGTAAATAGTTACTAGTTAGTAGTAGTAGTAGTAGTAGTAGTAGTAGTAGTAGTACATTAAACTTCAATTGGCAGAACTTCAAGTTGAAATTTGAACTTTGGAATCGACTTTGGAACGCGGACAATGAACGAAATTATTGAGGCTGTAGCCCTCAGGCCCCGCGGCATGGCCAGCTCAAACTTCATGCATGCACGATCAGGGTAAAACCCCCCCCCCCCCCCCTTCCCTGTCGGCATTGCATTGCTTTCATCACGACTATAGTCGCTTGCTAGCCATTTGTATACGACATTTGTCACTCATTCAGAGAGTACTAGATATTGCGTGAGGCTATTCCCACTTCCTAGTCTAGTATCATCTCATCTTTCCATTCCGTCTTCCACTGCTCCTGCAGTTCTAGCAGACCTCCGTCACTAGAAATATTGCTAAGCTGACTTAAGATTAATATATTTTCTTATAAATCTATCAAACCACAAGCCGAGTAGAGCTCAAGTTCAATAAGACGACCCGTGCTAGCCGAGTACCTATATAGTCACGAGTAAGTATGATAACCTCCATCGAACGAGTGTTCTTCCGGACCTTATGACGTGCTACTGCTAGTTATTGGCCATTCAACTTACCAAAGATTTTCTGCAGGGAAATAAGTAGATAAAAAAGCCTTGTCTCCTAGGTACTACTAGCAGTAGCAAGTCCCAAGGTCATTCGGCTTTCGCAACACCAGGACAGCTCAATTGAAGAAGACCATCCATTTCAAGCCGTCAGTTTTCACATCCATGGACCTCAGGATTGAAGCGAAGAACCTGAAATATGTCCTTCGATGTCCTCATCGAATTATGGTTTCTTGCCCTGAATCTGACATTGGCATGAGATTGACCATTCGCGATCGAAGATGTGGGATGGATGATTTCTCATTATGTCTACTTTTTACTCGCACACCTGGGGAACAGGGTCATTCATAAGATATTATCCCGTGTCTAATTCGTGCGAGGTGCAGGTTCTGCCACCTAGAATGTTTGCTGTTGTCCGCATCTTGATCGAACTCATGGTAGCTGGCAAGCCTCAGAGATATCATTCTTAGTAGTTGAACCATGCTGGCAAACCACTGGCAGACCATTGAGTGAAATGAACCTCTGAACACGCGATGTTCACCCCGGGACCAAAAAAGAAACACAGGGGGAATGGTAGAGAAACAGTGGCATCGCCACCGATTCTGACGATCGAAATCAAAACAGAACACCCCTTACAAGGCGAAAATACGTCACTTCTGACAGATCAGCCGTGAAAACGGGTCGCGAGGCAGCACCATTCCCACGCTAAAAAGCTTGGTCGATAGGAAATGGAGTCAATGGAGTCCTCATTCGTGGCTATCGAACCATATTCGAGGGATCGGGCCTGTGTGTTTACGCACGCGGTGTCGAATTGTTTAGATGGGATGTTTTGTGATTTTTTGGCTGGCCCGTTTGACCCGCGATCGTCAGGGGGAAGTGGCCACACCCCAGTTATATTTTGCTTCTCGGGCCACGCATGCTGTATCGCCTGAATATCATTGAATGAGCGTGGCGCAATCTCATTCCCGTAGGCATCATCTTAATGATCAACCCCGTATGGAGAACGGAGTACGGAGAGAAGAAGGATTGTTCTTTTACGCCCAGCCTTCTCTTCTCCCGGGGATGCGGGAGATGCGGGACCAGCCCACAAGGGTCTCCACATTGACTTGCGTGCCTGTGATTTTGCGGGCTTTTTCCTTCTCAGGGCTTTTGAAGGGTCCAAGTTATGGGCAAAGGAAAGTGTCTGCCTGGGAAGGTTAGGTTAGATGCATGGACTCAGGGACTCGGGAGCATTTCAAAGTTTAGACCACGGGAGGTGCCATCTGAAATAAATGCGCGAATACTCGTACTTCGTACTGGAAGTGGGCGGGGACGTGCGACCGAGACAAGCTCTGCAAGCCTTCCAAGACTTTGCTGGGCAGTCTTGTCTCGTCGAGATTAACTAGAGCACGGACACTGGCACTATCCCAGGAGGGGAATGTAAGATTATTCCGCGCTAGGGTGTGAACGAGTGTGGCTTTTTGAGTCAACTTGGTGTCGGGGTCTGGTCTCCTTTTGAGAGGATTCTTTGTGAGCTGGCCCAGCTTTGCAGATAGTCATCAGGTATGCGAACGAAAATAACGCTCCGAACCATGCTTGGTGGATTCCAGTCGACATCATACACGCAGTGATCGCCCTTGGCGAGACAAGCATCAACAACCCATGCATAGGAGCAGGGGGCAGACAAGGCCCGAATAGGTATGGCATGGTGCGTGATCGGGCCTAGTGGCATTCCCGATAGCAGTCCAGCTCCTTTTCGAAGGAAGCAAAACCAGGCGAAGTGGCCAACCAGCGTCGACAATGATGGGCGGGTTCTTGCGACCCCAGCCATTCAGGGTTCTTCCATCCCCACTATTGCCCTGTTAAAAGACCCTGAATGGTCCCTGGCGCTATCAAAGTGGAGATAAATATGGAGCCATTGTGTCTCAGGGGGGTTGAAATGATTGGATGAAAGAAACCAGGGACCCAGATGGAGATCCACAATGATCAGAGAGAAAGGATCAATATCATTGTGGAGCATGAATGAGTAGCGTACCCACGTTACGGAGACAGGGCCGGGAGTCTGACAAGCCTTTTCTATTGGAATTTGTTGCAAAGTGATTTGCGGTGCACCCACCGACACAGCCCACTTGATGATGCGTCCAGAAGGTGATGTAAGTGGGAGAGAATTGTGAATGGGTGAATGGATGGAGGTGGAGAAGAAGGAGAAGAAGGAGAAGAAGGGAAGTTGTGGAAGTTGTGGATTTGTCTGCAGAGTCTCGCCGTGGTCAGTGGTGGTCCTTCCCTTCCGCTCGCTTCCACCTCATTTCCTTTTTTTACTCTTCTTCTCCCTCTTTCCCCCCCAGAATCTCTCTCGACTCTCGTTGTTTTTCAGTCATTCTTTTTCTTTTTTTGCTGTCTTCCTCGACACTCGCTTCGGGCTTGACAATACATAATGAAGTATTCCATTCTCGCTGGCTTGTCCCTTGTGGGCGCCGCCTTGGCTAAGAGCTCTATTCCCTCCATTGAGGTCAAGGGCAAGAAGTTCTTCTATTCCAACAATGGCACGGAGTTCTCCATTCGTGGTGTTGCTTACCAGGCCAACTACGATGGTACTGCCCAGTCTGGTAGCAGTGATAGCTACGTCGATCCCCTCGTTGATGCCGCCACTTGCGAACGTGATATCCCATACCTGCTCTCGCTCCGTACCAATGTCGTTCGTACCTACGCCATTAACCCGAACCAGTCTCACGATGACTGCATGAATGCCCTCGCCGACGCTGGAATCTACGTGATCAGTGACTTGTCCTCCCCCGATGAGTCCATCGTCTCATCCGACCCTTCCTGGAACGCCGAGTTGTTCACCCGTTACTCCCAGGTCGTGGACACCCTCGCTCCCTACCCCAACGTCATTGGTTTCTTCGCCGGTAACGAGGTTGCGGATGCGGTCAACAACACTGCGTCCATGGCGTACGTCAAGGCTGCTGTCCGTGACTTGAAGACTTACATCAAGGACAAGAACTACCGTTCTTCCCTGGCGGTCGGTTACGCTACTGATGACAACCAGTACGTCCGCGAGGCGATCTCCAACTACCTGGTTTGCGACAATGCCGAGGACTCCATCGACTTCTTCGGTTACAACATCTACGAGTTCTGCGGTGATTCCTCCTACGCCAGCTCCGGCTACAAGGACCGCACCGAGGAGTTCGCTGACTACCCCGTCCCCGCCTTCTTTTCCGAGTACGGCTGCAGTCAGGGTACCAAGCCCCGTCCATTCGACGATGTTCCTATCCTGTACGGTGACAAGATGAACGATGTCTGGAGCGGTGGTATCGTCTACATGTACTTCGAGGTTGGCAACCACTATGGTCTCGTCTCCACCTCGGGCAGCTCCGTCTCCAAGAAGCAGGACTTCGACAACCTCTCCTCGCAGATGCAGAAGGTCACCGTCACTGGTGTCAACAGTGCCGACTACAAGGTCACCACCACCGTTGGCCGTTCTTGCCCTACCACCGGCTCCGACTGGATGGCCAACAGCAAGCTTCCTCCCTCGCCCAACTCTGACCTGTGCGAGTGCATGTACCAGTCCCTCGAGTGCATTCCCGTGGATGGCCTTTCCGAGAAGAAGATCAAGGAAGTCTACGACTACCTTTACGGTCTGAAGGCCAAGGGCACGATCGATGCCGTCAGCGGTGTTTACTCTAACGGTACCGAGGGTGTGTACGGCGCTTACTCTATGTGTAACGCTAAGCAGCGTGTCGCCTGGGCCATGGACCGCTACGCCAAGAAGAACGGTGGTGCCTCCGCCTGTGGCTTCCAAGGCAAGGGTACCTCCAAGGCCGCCACTTCTGCCTCCGGCTCCTGCGCTACCCAGATGAGCTCCATCGGTGCCGCTGGCTCCAACACCATCAACGCCGGTCTGGCTGCCTCCAGCGGTGCTGCCGATGGTGGTTCTAATGGCGGCGGCAGCGGTTCCTCTGCCACCTCTTCCGGTATTGCCGCTGGCATGAACCAGCCCCAGGCTGTGCACGTCGGTGCTTGGCAGCTCGGTGCTTACACCCTCGCTGCTATCGGCACTGGTGTTTTCATGATCATGCTTTAAGCCTATTCAGGTCTTTCCATTCTATTATTTCTTGTTATCTTTTAGCCTTCCTGGCGCCCATTTTTCAAATGTGTGATATTGAACCGATCACTTGGCGCCCTCTGTACCCATGAAAGTATTTTAGATTTGTTCATACATAATTTTTTTTCTTTGGTTGATCCAATTCTGCATCCCTTCTCTTGACAGATTTCAGGCCAGTAAAGTACTATTCACGCAGTCAAAAAGGCTCGAAGCTTTTACTAGTGTAATTCCAGCCACCTACTAGGTAGTATGCCTTTGTAAGGTTGTCCACAACTGTTTTGATTGGTCGCTAACTACCGTCTTGTTCAAGATGTTTTCTACTGAGGATTTTGTCGTCTGCCTTCGTTCTGTCATCAACCATCGCGCACTTTATAACTGTCTTCCAAAGTTACTTACTATTCCACTTCTATATTCTAAACTTTTTTAGATGAAAACAATTACAGTATACCAATGCTTTACTACTAATATATTGCTCCCATTTATATACTGGCTTTTAGAGAAAATGTTATAATACCTGCTAATTTACGGCTATATTACTACAATTTCCAAACTTATACCTAATTTGAAACTAGTTTGAAAATGCAAACTCCCTGGAAGGTACGTCCCATTTGCGTAAATGTTCTCAATTTAAATCCTTTGCACCTTCCAGTAATAACATTCACTCCGTCTAACCCACGCTGTTTCTGCATCTCCAGCTCAACATTTGAACCCACTACTCCTCCTTCTCATCTCACCCTTATTGCGGCCTCCGCTACAGCACCGCGTCGAGACATCCATCACTACTTTGAGACATTCGAAACATTTCATCACATCACTTTACAGCCCGATCTTCAGATTCGTCAGTGCGCGCACATCAAGTCCCACCAAGCTCAGCATCCAAAGTGTTCAACTGTCCTCGCCAATTTGTGTACCACCTCCTTACCAATAGCACTAAACTGGTATCTAGATACTCAGTGCCTACGCTAACGGGAGAAAGCAAGTCTCACCTGTGGGAAGCAGCCCTCAAAAGAGAGCTTGATGATATCAACCCCGAATTATGGCGAGTCATTACCGCCGAACGACTACCGATCAATGCGATCCCCGTCCAGTTCAGTTCCGAAGAACTGCTGACCCGCGCAGTGGCTCAATACAATGTGACCCCCGAGCAGGTCACCGATGCCCAGCTAAACTCCTACAAGCCCGAGTTCGTCGACGGTCCAGATCAAGATTACCGGGAATGGCAAACCCTCAATTCTGTGGCCATGCATTTGAACTCCATCGCGGCGGACGAGTCGATCAGGCATCTTATCCACAGGCAAACATTCGCCTTCGGAAGTTACAATGCCCTTGCAGAAGAATTCAGCCCTGGAAGGGCCCGCGAGAGACTGGAGCTTGTTCTGCATGAACCGTTCCCTAATTTTCCCCGGTTCCCGAGTTTGGAATTCCGATAGATTCTGACAAACCGATATACAACCACCCGTGTACCTAATTTCTGCATACTTCTTCTCCAGGGCTCTAATCTAATTACTGTCGTCGAAACACTATTCCACGTTGCCTAGTGTTTCATTATCTTGACCTGCCAGGATCCGAGTATCCTAACATAGATTCCGAAATGATGGTTTTCGTTGATTGAGGGTCCAATGGCTAACCTGTCTTGGAGATGCAAATTAATAC
Source organism: Penicillium pancosmium (assembly GCA_031761475.1). Classification (NCBI taxonomy): domain Eukaryota; kingdom Fungi; phylum Ascomycota; class Eurotiomycetes; order Eurotiales; family Aspergillaceae; genus Penicillium; species Penicillium pancosmium. Next base: position 10,433 of record JAVMSB010000005.1, on the reverse strand, counting down.
AGAGATCTAAAAGGATTGGAAAAGGCTATGCACGCCTTATTTACCTCATAGTAGTAGGTCCGGCAACTTCAATACAATACTAGTCGGGGCTTTCATATAATACCATTCTATACTTTTCAATGACTTATCTCATCGGAACCCCAGATCTGAAGTAAAGGACTACGGTATTGACAATAATACTCAATCTCAACCAAACTAAGCATCCACACCAAACATCCCCTGGGACCAATCTGAGATATCCAACCATATCTGCCGGTGGTAACTACCTTAGGCAGCCACTCCCTTCTCCCCATACTTATCATTACTCTGACCTCCACAAATTTTGTTATCTACCTTTAACCTTGTTGTTCTTTGGCTTATCCCCACCCTATGGCGCGCATGGTGTGTCCCACTGAGCATCTAAGCTGTTCAACCCTCTCTGATAAATTCTTACTGGTGGGAAAAACTCTTTCGGCCTACAAATTTGGTCGATGATCGTGACTCTGCCGTACGCCACCCCTTCCGCAGCTCGCGCTAAATTCACCTGGCTAACAACACCAATCCGGTATCTAGGCACACTGAAATACGAGCCCTACAGAGATGAGATCCTAGTTCTCAACCCCAAAGGCGAATCCAACCTTTCTCTTCGACCAGCAACTCTACGAACGGCCCTCGATACTCGTGATTCTCGGGTCAGCGCCGACCTACCATCACAGCCCAATGAAACTGCACACGCGCTGCTGCTCAATCCACCATGTCTTTCGCCGACCCTCTGAACAAGAAGTACCATGAATGTAAAGCTCCATCATCAGGTCATTTTCCCATTCAATACTTTTCAACGACCTCTAAACTATGTCTTAATTGCGTGGCGACGCTTCTAGTTTCAATCACGACCGACGAATCACTCAAGCATCTCGTCTAGGAGCTCAGCCCGATTCTCCTCGCAACGATGTACAATCTGCATCAAACATCTTGTATCCAAGAGAGAAATGGCCGCTGGAATGTACATGAAACTCGCCAGAAGGTACAGTCTTTTCTCGACCGAAGAGATCCCCTATACTCTCCTGGGGTTGAGTTTGGGCTCCTTGATTTTCCGTTGCTTTCTGAATCTCAGAGACTTTCACTTTCGGAATGAGGGCTATCGACCATCAAATGTTCAACGACTTTGCAATGTGATGGAGAAGGATATTAGCATTGTGCTTCAACATGTTGTGGTCGAAAGACAAGTGACACGCTACAATCCCGGGTTTTTGACTCTCTGAACAAGGAATTCTACGCAGGGAGCAAGCCCAATTGCCAAGCGAGATTTCTGATATTTGAAACGATTGAGAAACCTACTAAGAACCTCCTATCCCGGGAAAAACTGGCCTCGAGAACGTATCGCAAGAATGGCTGGTTCAAGCGTCCACTGACCATTGGATTCCGGGATTTCATTTCTTTCTTAATTCCCCATGAGGATAAATTTTCCCTGAACGACGGGTCCCTCAACTTTGTGTAGCTTTTAGCAGCGGCCTCTATAAGGAACAGTCGTCGAGCTTGGTTACAACAAGGTCAACAGAAGCCCAGCTAAACAGAAAGAAGCCCAGAATGAAAACAGTGGCTCACTTCAGTACTTTCCAATATCATTCGTGCCTGCTCTAGACGGTACATCTTTGTTGGGAAATTCCTATGCGAGCAAACATGTCTTCCCAAAAGCTTTATCCCAGTACAAGTTGGCTCAAAAATAAGCAGAAGTTGCATCGATGGGGGCGCTTAGATAATTCAATAACTGCATAAAGGGGGCCAAATGGTACTTTTGCTATGTTGAAGACTCAAAATTTGGAATAGAACAGGCGTGATCGTCTTGCTTAAGTTCTGCGTTGGCGTTGTCAAGGATTAAGCTAACGCTATGATAATTCTCTCAACTAATAAATTGTAATAAAAGTTCGATCTGTCTGCTAACTCCAGGGCTATTGATCTCCGCAGCTCATCGTTCTGCCCATGCGGTGTTCACTAGAGTTATGCAATAGGACAAATAGATCAAAAAAATTGATCGGCTGGTTATAAATTGACCCACAGCGGGATGGAATTGGACAATCAATCCAGTTTCTCCAAAGGTTCCCCGCGGAGACATCCACGAGGAACATAAAAAAAGATGACTTCTGCTATTGCATACGAATCTGGAGATTGAGTTAAAACATCGAACTATTCTCGGAATAATTGGACAGCAGAGGCACCATCGAAGATAGCAGCTCCCTGCTCGTGTAGTTCTTGGCAATGCATGGCGTTTTTAGCGTGTCGAACCCACGAACCTCGATCCGAGTACTTCGCCGGCTAGCAAGCACAAGCAACAAGAATGTTTACTGGAAGACTCATGGTGCCTAATACTAGTTCAGGGACGAGTTACTGGCACTGATGCTCCGTACGGATGCCGAACACGGTCCTCCACCGTGTTGGAGTACATAGATGTTTTGCCGATGATGTCCACTTATTCAACTAGCTGTCCTCCCCGAGGGTCAAAGCGGACGGTAAACCTATTCAAACTAAGCTTCTAACCTCATGCCGGTAGAATAGGGCCCAGAAGAGCCACTTGGTGTCGCCATGTGCCTTGGATTGGTTGTTCAACTAACCGACATCTGACGAAGACACGGAAAAGCCAATCGGAATTGTCAACCTCAAGGTAAGTCCACACTGAAAGCAAGAGGGGTACGAGGACTACTTCACATGAATGGAGAAAGAAGTGCGACATACACCGACCAACTCTGGCCACTATTTCTACATTTCTGGGTATTTAACGAACATCCATAGGCTTGCCCCCCTTAGGCACTTTCACTCAAAACATAACCTTGGAAACCTCACTCGCCCGGATTAAAATGTCCCACACGCCATCAGACATCTTGGACCAGATTGCGGTCGCCCGTGTCGCATTTGATAGAAATGAAGCTGGTTCACGAGAAGCTTTGATTGACCACAGTCGAGCGTTGATTGCGTCACTAGAAATTCCCAGCGAGTTCATTCAACGCACTTTCTGGGCAGAGGTGAGGATGGAAATTTCCTTTTTCTTCTACTTTTTATCTCCCCAAGAATGGTGGCTAATACTTGAGACATTTTAATAAACCCCAGCCTGCCCAATCCGCAATTATTCGTATGGCCGTCGATGTACAGCTTTTCCAACGCTTGCAGGAAGCAGGATCCGAGGGGTTGAGCCCCTCGATATTGTCCGAAAAGACAGGCATCGATGTCACCCTCGTTCAACGACTGGCAAGACACCTGGTGGCTATGAATCTCCTGGTTTTCAATGATGGGGTGTTCCTAGCAACCAAATTGAGTAACAGCTTGGCAGCAGAGAACTACCAACACAGTATTTCCTTCTGCTACGATGCGTCGCGTCCATCTTTCAATGGATTCCCGGAACATTTCAAGAAGAATGGATACAAACCCCCGACTCTTAGTGGAACGGACGGCCCCTTTCAGTTAGCACATGAGACGGACTTGTCTTTTTTTGACTGGCTAGTCGCAACACCACCTCACCTCGAGCACTTCAGCTCATTCATGGCCTCATACCGCAACGGGAAGCCAGATTGGTTCGATTTCTACCCTGTACAGGAACGCATGATTGAAGGCTTCGATTCCTCCGCCAACGAGGCTCTTTTGGTTGATGTCGGCGGTGGTAAAGGACACGATGTCGCTACTTTTGTCGCACGGTACAAATCACACCCTGGCAAAGTTGTACTTCAGGACCGAGAGCCAGTCATCGCTAGTGTTGACGTTCGTGCTACCGGGCAATTGTTTGAAGCGCAAGCTCATGACTTTTTCACCCCTCAGCCAATTAAAGGTGCCCGTGCCTACTCGCTTCATTCTATTCTTCACGACTGGGGTGATGAGGAAAGCATTAAGATCATTGAAAATCTCATCGGTGCGTTGAAAAGGGGGTATTCGCGGGTTCTGTTCAATGAAATCGTCGTCAATGAGGAGAATCCCACCCTAGCGGCGACGAATATGGATATGATGATGCTGGCTCACTTGAACGTCCGTGAAAGAACGGAGAATGAGTGGAGAAGCTTGCTCGCTAAGGGTGGATTGAAGGTGATCAAGATCCACAACTATTTAGGCGTAGCAGAAAGCGTTATTGAAGCGGAATTGGCCTGAGAAAATGCAATAGTATAATACCGCTGTATGCAGCGTGATTTCTATTGGATATTTAGCGAGGATTATGAAAGAATCTTGGCTTTTGTCGAGGCAGGGCAGGGCAAGACGGAGATCATGGGAGACCATGGGCCCCAACATCGAGAAGGGTACTTATTGAGATTATTATAACATTGCTGTTAACTGATTGGGATCTAGTTACTACTAAATTCGCGACGTCAATAACCTTCATCACTTGCAATAGTTAGGAAAAATGCTTAATTGCCTACTCGGACGCCAGATTTTCCGGCCGATGCACGGACAAATATTCGTTCGAGAAGGATGTGGGCCGATGGTGGGCAAGTAGATCTGCAAGTAACTTGCCTGTTCCTCGGTCCGTGCTTCTTCCAAGGTTATTATGGTTGGTTCCAACGGAGACCTGAATGTCGGGCTAGGAAGAATGTTCTCGGGCCACGAATAGTCTTAACCATTAGTAACGCAATGGACTGTATGTCTGATATCATAACCTAGAGAACCTGCTCGTAGGTAATTACTACTAGGTTTCGTCTGGTATCACTACTATAAAACACATACCTAAGGCGATATGAGCTTTTGAGTTGCAGAAGTGCCAGTGACAGCTTAGAAAATGTATCTATTCAATATTTGTCTGTAAACCCAGATATGACGCAACATATTATATTGAAGATAAGTACTATTGGAGCCTTACCTGAGGTCCGATTTTGATCCAATTACTTAGTGGGAAGTGGTTGGAATTGATCGAAACACAGCAAGCCTTTTGCAGACTAGCTATTTTCAAAACATGAAATCACAAAGAACCGCTAAAATAATACCTCTTTGGACTTTTTCCATTAGTACTGATGTTGATGCGGCCTCGCTTCACCTCCTGGGGATACATTCGGATCGTACGGTTAGTATTGCTCACATGTTAATCAAGCCAGATAACCCCTAAATTAATTGCTCAGGAGGAGATCAGCCACCACTCCACTTTGTACGCACCACGCAATCCGAGCCGACGGGATCATATTTGTCAAAGCTTCAAAAACCACACGAGCTCAATATTTTCTCCTGAGTCAGAAAGAAGTTGTCTCACATGACGCTTACACCGTTGTTGTTGGGCTTGCCGACACAAGCGATGTTTTGGACCGCCAAACAATTTGAAACTGACCCCTGAGCCCCTGAGCGCAGCCACCAGACTGTCAGCTTCATTTTGCCTTTACACATCGATCCCAAAGTAAAGATGCATCGCCCTTTTCATCCGGTGGTGGAGGCTTACCAAGAAGGTCAAATGACCAAGCCCCTGGGATATGGAAATATTGGGGAACAAATGAGGTTCATTAACTGAAAATGCAACACAGTACAGTATTTCGTACTTAGAGCATATCGATTTGATGACTAGAAAGCGGCAATCGCGCTATTTGATAACTCATCAGACGTATATCGAAGAAGATTTGAATCCAAGGTATACTTGCCCGATCTATACTTCAGTGGGGGTTTTGCAATATCAGATTGTCATCTAGCTGTTCCTCTTTAGATTGCCAATAATCATGGGAGGACTTCTACCACGACACCGACCTCAAGACCTTTCTCAATAGAGATCCAACGAGATCCAGGTGTTTTCTATCCTTCAAAAAACCGCGGAGGCCTAGGATGACTATCATAAATCTGCGGACTCTGAGATTGCGGGGAAGACTTTGACCCCGGCCAGGCGAAAGAGAATAGTATGACGCCCCCATGAGAGCCTTTCTCACATATGATCAATGAAGTAGAAAAAATCACATTTTTGTCTGGTGCGGAAGTAGGCCGGGGTCCTTCCGAGGACAAACTGCAATGCTAACGTGGGGATGAAAGCGACGCATGCAATTTCGAATAAACTCACACATAGTTTGAATTTTTTTTTTCGATGACGAACAACGCACTACCCCACTGAACTTTCTAGACCCCAATTGCTAAAGTTTTTATTCAATCATTGGATGTCAATAAAGAACACGTAGATATGACAGTTCTCGCGGGCGGGGTTTTCCTATCGAGGTTGCCACGCACGGTTTGATGGGCTCAGACGTGGAGGTCATACTGTGGATTCTCATCCACCTCAGTGTATCCGCTGTATCCACAGCAGCTTCGGAATTACCATGAAAGGAATGTTCTTCGATCGGCATCGAATAACCGATGTACACACTGAAATGACAGATTTAAAACAGGTATATTTTCGCCTTTGAACCAGGATCAAAACAAGAACTCCTGGAAGGGTAGTTTGTTATCCTAGCGTTTGGTCATGGGGTTCAATATTGAATAGTCTAGCCCGGTCCTGTAGTGTGGCGTAGTCGGCCTCGTTCTTCCGGCATCAAGACCTCTGAGTAGAGTCTGCGGGATCTCCGGGATCTCCGTTATAGGTTAGATCGGGCCGATCATCTCCAACTCGCCCCCATCTTTGCCTTTGCATTTGCCCCTCCATTGTAAGAAATTTTCTTAGTGCTCAGATTCATACAGGGATCTAGAACTAAAAGAGAACCCTTCAATCGCAGATGACCAGAATTTCTTTTGCCGCTAACATGCATATTTCTCGCTTGCATTCAGTTCAAGTATGTACTAGACCTTGGATCCGGAACCGGGATCCCTTTCCCCCCCCTGCCGACTAATATTAGAATTTTAGAAATTTCCGCGTGACGCGACAGATCCGCATGATCCACAATCGTGCGGGTTTCATTGGTTTTTACCCCGTGGGCCCCCCACATCTCCGATTTTGCCCAAAGCCGGCGAGTGGCGGTGACTTTTTCATAGTAGGGCTGCTTGCGTTTGGTATTAAATGATAGCTACCCATCCCAACTTTTTTTTCTCTCTCATCATCCATTCTCCTTCTCATTCACCTCAATTCCTCCCAATCATCTCACAATGGGTGCCGTGAAGCTCAACTCCAAGAACCTGGCCCAGATCAAGGCCGCCAACCCTTCCATTGAGATCCCCACATTCAAGCGCGGCGATGCTGTCAAGGAGGGAATCGTCCACGTTGGCGTGGGTGGTTTCCACCGTGCCCATCTGGCTGTTTACATCAACCAGTTGATGGAGCACCATGGCTTGACCGACTACGCAATCTGCGGTGTTGGCTTGCAACCGTTCGATGCTGGCATGCGCGATGCCCTCAACTCCCAGGACTGTCTCTACACCGTCGAGGAGCGTTCCGCGACTGGCAGTGTTGCCAAGGTTATGGGTGGCATTAACTCATACCTATTTGCTCCCGATGACCGTGAGGCTGTTATTGCGAAGATGGCTCACCCCGATACCCACATTGTCTCTCTTACCATCACCGAGAGTGGCTACTTCTACAACGAAAACACACATCAATTGCAGGTCGAGAACCCCGACATCCAACACGATCTTGATACCAAGAACCTCCCCATCACCACCTTCGGTTTCCTTCACCACGCTATGGCCCGCCGTCGCGAGCAAGGCCTGAACCCGTTTACTGTTATGTCTTGCGACAACATGCAGGGCAACGGTGCTATTACACGCAACATGCTTACCTCCTTCACCCGCATTATCGATCCTTCCCTTGCAGACTGGATCAACACAAAGGGCCACTTCCCCAATGCCATGGTCGACCGTATTACTCCCTCCACAGCCCCCGCCGATAAGGTCTCCCTCGCCGAGCAGTTCGGCATCGAGGATGCCTGGCCCATTGTCACTGAGCCCTTCATGCAGTGGGTTATCGAAGATCACTTCTGTGACGGTCGCCCTCCCTTCGAGAAAGTCGGAGTTCAGATCGTCAAGAACGTTCAAAATGTCGAAGAGTTCGAGAAGCACAAGCTCCGTTTGCTCAACGGTAGCCACGCCATTATTGCCTACGGTGGCCAATTAGCAGGATACAAATATGTTCACGAAGTGATGGAGAACCCTCTGTTCGCCAAGTTCGTTTGGAATCAAATGCAACAAGAAGTGAAGCACACACTCCCCGACATCGAGGGTCACGACGTCAACAAATACTGCGAGACCCTCATTGAGCGCTTCGCCAACCCCCCGATCCGCGATCAGCTTCCCCGTATCTGTGGTGGTGGTACCGGCAAGATTCCCCAGTTCATTATGCCCACCATCGCCGAGGCTATCTGGGTGACCGGCCCCTTCCGTCGTCTGTGTTTCACCGCCGCCACCTGGTTCCACTACATCCACGGTGTCGATGACAATGGCAACAAGTTCGAGGTTCAGGATGCTATGCTCGATGAGCTCCGCGCTCTTGCTAAGCCCGGTGACCCCAACGGTCTGCTCAGCATCAAGAGCCTGTTCGGTGACGATCTGCGTGGCGACAAGCGCTTCGTGGAGACTATCACCATCGCCTTGGAGGATATCGCGCGCGATGGCGTCATCAAATCTCTCCCCAAGTATATCGACTAAGTCATAGGCTTCGGACTGTGGATTTGACGAACATTACTTGTGTGTTTGATAGCGATCGCGTTTTTTTCTAATACTTTTTTTGAGCATGTGCCGCGAAGGCTTTTACTGTTACCCAAAAGGCAGGAAGGTTATGGATAGAAAAAAGTGGACTGCGATAGATTTAATAGGAGCATCGACTTGTCGGATGAAAGTCGATGCTGTGACGAATGAACGTTAGCTGGACTCGGAAGTTCAATTCGAGGAAGGGATTTTCCCACCAGTGTACTTTAGCTCTGAAGTTTGATTCAAATGCATTTCATAATAAGCCGAATTTGGCTCAATGAATAATTCTTGCACCTATGCATAACATTACGAATAATAGAGACAGTCATGTCTGCAAAAAATTATACGTTAAATCTCAACCAGCCGCGGACCTTCGGGAAGTTTGTCCGCAAGGCTCGTCCGAACACACGCTTCGTGTCCGTCCCATTTCCGAGCCGACCTTGGAAGCCGGACTTTCTTTCCTCAGCCAAATACCACTCAGTGGATCCTTAGCTTAGTGGTATTTTGACAGAGATCAGTGGAATAAGTTTTGGGAGCCAAGTTTTCAAAATTGCTCATCTGGTTGTCGTCGTTTTTTTTTACACTTAGTAAATAGTATGCCCTGGCAAGTCGAATCACCCGGGCTCAATTTGCGTATCTTATGATGTTGTCAATCGAGACGCAATATAGATAAATGTTAAAATGTCAATACTGTGAGTGCAATGGAGCCCTTTTTTTCAGATACCCGAAAGAATTTTCTATATCACCTGGGCAAAAGCATAGATTGCGTTAACCACGGGCCTTATCCACTGTACCCTGACTGCTACGCCTCCCCGTTACTGGACGGACCGGGGAGAGCACCCCCTGGGCTGTGCGCTGTATTGTTCTCATGTGAGAGGAGAGAATATTGATTTTCTCCAGAAAGTGATTGTGGCGCCGCATTTTCATGAGCCGATTGGGTTGAAGCTGGATATGCATGACATTGTGTACGTTGCTGATCTGGGTGGCAGCTTGTATTTGGTTTCGTTGGATGATGGGTTAAAGGTGTGAGTTGATTCGCAATAATGGATGCTACACAGGGATTACCTTGGTCTGAGCATTAGACCGTAGTTAAAAGCATTTATCCGGTGGTTTGTTGAATAGGTTTTAGTTGTTATTGAGCTTTATGATTCAGGGCCTGCTGGCTACCGCTGTATGACCTTCTTCCTGGTAGGAAAAGAAAACAATCCAAGGATTGAGACGTTTCAGCATTGGCGTTCTGCAAGGCTATGGGTGTTTACAGCGATGTACGGAGTATAATAGTGAGAATGATGAGGATTTATTTTTAGGGTCATATTCTGCAGGGCTGTACTTGATCCCTGCATGATCCCCACAGCAGCGCTTCCAACCACTTCCAAACACGAGAATGAAGCTTAATGGTTGATGAGTGGTAGGGCAAAGTGAAAAAATGCTTTCCATTTGCCTGAACGCCTCTCATCCACTGACATACTCCTCACCTATTAATAAGTTACAGCGTCATAGTCGCATGTTCAAAGTAGCAGCACCATATTCTGTACACCGCCACCAAATTACATTTCCAGATGCAGGGACAATCAGCGTTTTACCCCCGACCAATTAGCCAAACGAAAGCAAGCTAGACTGCACAGACTCAGATTCAATTAAAAGAAGGGTGATCGACAGTAGCACTGTACTGTGCTGCCCTCTGGACACATCGGATAAATGTCACGGTCTCCAAGGTATCATCGCCAGCTTAAACTCCAACCCCACAAAATCCCCGGAAGAAACATCTTCTTTATGTCTAGCATCATCAGTATCGGCAGCGTCGGCAGAAGATCTAACCCATTAAAGAGACATCTCCAGTCGATCCCACCAACCCCTCAACCCAACCCCCACGCCAAAATACAACGCTGCCAAAACAATTCCCC